>CM039734.1:69912536-70447536 GCA_022539455.1 Dendrobium nobile
TAGCTCCTGCATACATATCTTTAATGATTTGAATATAAGCATTATTGACTCCTTTCTTTTCAAGAACTCTCCATAGCACTTCTCTTGGAACTTTATCATATGCTTTTTCTAAATCAATAAATATCATATGTAGATCCTCCTTATTTTCTCTATATTTCTCCATCAAACCTCTTAATAAATGTATGGCTTCCATAGTCGACCTACCCGGCATGAATCCAAATTGATTTTGAGAAACGTTAGTATCACGCCGCAACCTATGCTCCATAACTCGCTCCCAAAGTTTTAAAGTATGACACATTAACTTAATACCTCTATAATTCGCACAATCTTGTGCATCACCTTTATTCTTAAAAATAAGAATTAACACACTCATTCTCCACTCATCTGGCATCTTTTTAGTCTTCAAAATAGTATTAAAAAGTTTAGTAAGCCATGAAATTCCTTCATCTCCTAAGCATTTCCACACCTCTATTGGAATATCATCAGGTCCAACAGCTTTTCCACCCTTCAATTTCTTTAAAGCCTCTCTAACTTCAGTTTTACTAATACGCCGATAAAAACATAAATCTTTATTTTCATTTAGGGTGCTAAGGTCACTATAGTCAATCTTATTTTCACAATCTTCATTAAAAAGTTTAGCAAAATATCTCATCCATCTTTGTTGAATATCATCTTCTAAGAAAATTATTTTTTGATCTTCATCTTTAATACACTTCACTTGAACTAAATCCTTACTACTCCTATCTCTTTGTTTGGCTAACTTATACATATATCTTTCTCCCTCTTTAGTATCTAATCTATTATATAAATCACTAAAAGCTAATGTCTTTGCATCGCATATTGCTTTCTTAGCATCCTTACGAGCCACTTTATAACAAAGCTTCTTATTTCGAATCTTTTCTTGCACATTTGGATTCCACCACCAACTACTTTTACTATTAGGAGCTTTTCCCTTTGATACTCCAAGGACATCTTTTGCAATATTCTTAATATCACTAGCCACTTTTTTCCACATAATATTAGCATCCTCATGCACAGACAAAATCTTAAGATCTAAAATCTTATTTTCAAAAATATTTTTGTTAATATTCTTTAAATGCCCCCATCTAATCATAGAAAATCGTTTTACTTTATTTTTTATTTTATGCCCCTTTATCTTAAAGTCCAAAACTAATAATCGATGTTGGGTACATAAATTTTTACTCGGAATAACTTTACAATCTTTGCAATCTAAACGATTTAGTTTTATAATAAGAAAATAGTCAATCTGTGTTGTATTATATCCATATGAATGGAAAATTTACCACCTAAATATATATGAAGGTTCTACTTGACTTAGGATTTAACACTTGGGTGGTCAAGAAATTGGATCAAACTCCTTAGGAGAGCTTTAGATTTTTAAGGGGGGCAATTTATATAGATTTTTTGTCTGTCTTAACATGTGAGGTACGTGATATTATTACAACGGGCACGAGAAACACGACCTCCTTAGGACAGGTAGTCTTGTAGGTCAAGATAGTACAGCCTATATACCATTAGACCTCTATGTTAAAGAAGAGGGTACAAAAATATACACAAATTCAACATAGGTTAAAGCATTAAGACATGACTTAAAGAGGCATGACTTAAAGTTTATTTGCTTCTAAAAAATCTCCATTTTGTTTGTTTAAAGTCGATGGACATTTAATTTGAATAATAAATTCCTTTAACTTATATGGATGAAATGAAACCAACAACATACTTCATTCAGTGTTCGATCAACGAAGCATAGAATAATGAATGATTCAACATCTACATTCGAATGCATGTAAATTGATATAGAAGTTAGAAGCTTACTAATTTGCAGCCGCAAATCATAGATAATAAACGAATGAAATGCTCTTAATTGAAATTTCTTACGAGGCAAGGACCTAACATGCCATTTCATTTAATCGGCTAAGGAATGAGTTTGGTATGCATACTATCTACTCATACCCTAAATAGAATGTAAAAAATAAATTATTCTCTTCGAGAAAATAAAAATCAAAACTATCATTATAGTCATATTCAAACCATGGATAATAAGTGGCATTTTCTTTCTCTGGAGAGATATATCATTCATCAACATATCTTTGAACATTATTTTGACCCTCCAGAATCATATGTAGTTCCTTCTTGATTTTGACTACAATAATCATGATGAAATTTATAGTTTTGTAAATCAAACCCATTATGGAATGATATTTTCACAACCCAAAGTGATATATCGTTCATAACGATGAGTTTAGTTATAAAATTAAAATAAAGTCATAAGGATTATGTTCAAATTTTGTAAAAGAACATATAATTACAATTACTTTGCACTTTTCAACAAAACTTGCAAACAATGTGTTAATCAAATAATAAAGTGATAACAAAAAGTGTCGAACCCATTGGGAAATATTTTGCTTAGTTGCAATTAAACTACTACTGCTTAATTTTAATGCACTATTTATCCTACTAAATGTAAAAATATGTATTTTTGAGATTTTTTCACTTCAAAAAAACTTACAATAAGATTTGATACTAATGAAGATAAAGTGTTTTGAACTAATGAATGCAACAACATAATTTTTCTAATGAGACTCATACTTTTAGATGTAAATTAGAGCATATGCATTCATAAATCTCTATCATGCTTGTGGGTGCAAAACAAAAGTTTATGGCCTTCCTATAATTTTACTATCTCCATAGAACTTAAAAAGTTAAACATCTTATATATAGACATGACAACCTTCCATTTCAATATTCCTAATTATTCCAACTTTCCTTCATCAAGGTTATACATCACATTAGATATTAACTACACATATGAACATTATAAGCATTAAAGAAAGAATGAGAGATATTAAAAACATCTATATATTCATGCAATGCATAAGAGCATATATTAGTACTTGTTATGCTTTCCTAGCCTCCCTTTGACTTTGCTCTATGGGGCACTAAAGAAACACACTAAGATATACAATCTTTTGCTCAAGTGACAGAACATACTAATAAAAGAATTGAAATACTATTTATATTAAGTACAACATCGAACTCATGTACCGCGATGGTATAAAATGAACTAGCGCATCAGCACTGTAATACTTTATCCACCGCGCTGTGCTGACATGGCACGAATAATGATGGAATGACGTGTCTTTTGATTGAGTTGACGCGGTTCCTAAATTTGGCAATTGCACTGCCACGGTGCTCTAGAAGTTTTAGCACTATAGTGCTTAAATTGAATAATAAATTCGACGTTGAGATGTTGGAAGGCTTGTCACTTCGGTGCTGATTTCTCGGTGATTTCAGTGTTGTGGTGCTGATTTTTGACGTCGCGACCCTGTGATGCACCATGATGCTAAACCTTAGTGTCGTTACAGTGCTGAAATTCTAAAGCTTTTGGTACTACCATGTCTGAAGTGAGAGCCGAGGGGTCATGAAAGTTTATACTGTGACGTTGAAGGTAGCAGCGATGCTGAGTTGTTCAACACTTACATATATAATTTAATTAATTATTTTGCTTTCACCCCGAGAGAGAGATCAAATAGTATATTTAAATTAATTAAAAATCACAAATTATATTATAACTTTATTTATATTAAATTAATTAAAAATTTTTTTCACCTGACACACTCTCTTTGTCTTTCTCTCTCTTTCACCTCTCTCCCCCTTCTCTCTCTTGTCTCTCTCTTCTGACGTAGGTGAGCGAAATACGTCAAAGTATTTGTCAAATTTTTTTTATTTTGTGTACAAATAGCAAAATATTTTAAAGTTTTCTTCACAAATTTAGACTACGTCAAATAGTTTAGCGATTTTGCTCATTTTTAAATTTTTTTTGAAAAAAGCTCCTTATAATTTCGATTATCCTTACTCTCCTTTTAAAAATTATATATATATATATATATATATATATATATATAATATATATATATTATATATATATATATATATATATATATATATATATATTCAAAAGTTTTAGAATTCGTTTGAGAAGATTTTCTTAATGTTTTTTAAAGATATTTTTTAATACAAAATTTAATCTTTAATGAGCATTAAGAAAATCAAATCTCAATTATTATTTATAATATATAATAATTAAATTCTCTACCACACGCAAAACATTGGATCATTTGCCTGCTAGGTATAATGTACCATTCCCGGACCTTTAGATCTATGCGATCCAATCATTTCTTGAGTAAAAAGGTTACAAGATATCGTGCGCTGCGCGTGAAAATTCAGCAAGGGTGGTTTCCTGGTCCCTTTTAGCTGGATCGGCTCTTTGATTCACCTATCACCTGCAATTCGGCCTCGCTTTTTCCTTATTACTTTCTCCAGCACATGCTGCCCTCGTTCTCGAACTCGGGAGGAGTGGTGGAGAAGAATCGCCTTCTCCTTGGCGGCGCTCGATATCTTTAGATGCTTCGAGATTATCGAATTACATGCTTAGTTTTGCTGAGATTCGAAGCTAGCGCGCTGTTTTAGTTTTTTATCTGTAAGTTTCATGAGTAATCTTTATTTTTTTTTTCGAGCTTGATGCACGCTGCGATTGCCTAGGTTACCAGGAGATCTCATTTGCACGAACTGAATATGGGCGTGCATTTATCTTGTTGTCATTTAAATTGTCGGATTATATGTAATTTTAAGGTTTTTTTGTGTATTTTTTTAACTCAATTGCTATTAGTCGTTTCTAACTCTCTTGGCATATTGAGCTTGAGTTGGAAACTTATTTGATTGATTGGGTTGGGAAAGGTTTTGCGGCATCCTGTTCATCTCAATTCTAGTTTTTCTTCCTGTTGGAAGCATTGGTTCTGTTTTGGCTTGTCGTTAGGTTAACTTCGATGGTGTTGCCTAATTGCAGAAGTTTCTTGAGGCAGCTCTGTTTGGTTGGGCTAAGTCGATGCCTAATTGTTTTTTTGTAATTAGTGTGATTAAATAGCAGTTAAACTTATTTCTGTTTGGTTTATTATGATAACCTAGGTGCTAACATTGTGGATCTCATGTTCTTTCGGTTAAAGCTATCTTGTGCAGAGGAGAGTTCTTTTAAGTTAGGTTAATTTCTGATATAAATAATTTAATACATTATGTTAATGCTATAGTATTCCTCGGAAGCGATGCGTTGTATGACTTGAATACAAGTAGAAGTGTGAAATGACTGCTGCACCGACGCCTTGTTATAGCGTTAAATAAACAAGGGTTCTCACATCATGGACGAATTCATGCAAAGAAGTTAGTACATGAAGCTAGAATTAAATATTAACTTGGAATGTCTCTTACAAAGAAAATTAATAATGTAATATATATTATAATTCATAAGAAGATGAATATTTTTTGCATTTAGGAAACTAAATGAGTCGGAGAAAAGACTAAGGAGATAAATAGTTTAGGATTTAAATTATTCTTTTCATGTAGTTGTATTAAAAATGGTGTCTATGTGATTGTAGTTAAGAGTTTGAAGGATAATGTTCTAGAAATTAACATATTGAAGATAAAATTATAGCTTTAAATATTGTTGCTGATTCTAAGATTATTAATATTATAAGTACTTAGCTCCTCAAATGGGTTTGGATATGTGTTTAAAATTAAAATTTTAAATCGATTTAGAAAAATTAATACAAATAACTCTTGAAGAAAGAGTTTTTTTTTAGAGGAGATTTAAGCTTACATGTTGGTAGATTGATAAAATATTTTAAAAGCATTCATGGTGACTATGTCTTTGGAGAAGCTAATGAAGATGGTAAGATCATATTATATTTTTCTCTAGCTTATGATTTTATAATTACTAATACGTTATTTAAGAAAAAAGGAGTATCTCATCATTTATAAGAATGAATATAATAAAATTTAGATTGATTATTTTCTTATAAGGAAAATATATCGTTTAGATTGCAAAGATTGTAAATTTCAAGTGAAAATTTATGTACCAAATATCATTTATTAATTTTGGATTATAAATTGAAGGGGTAGAATATGACAAATAAAGTAAAATATCATCCTAGGATTAGATGATGATATTTAAAGAACACTAACATAAATATTTTTGAGAATAAGATTTAAAATCTTAACATTATAAATGTTCATGAGAAAGTTAATATTATGTGAAAAAAATTAGTTAGTAATATTAAGAATATTGCGAAGGATGTGCTTGGAGCATAAAAAAGAGTTCTTGATAGTAAAAATAGTTGGTGGTAGAATCAAAATGTGCAAGATAAGATTAAAAAAAATGGTTTATATGTTTCAGCTTGAAAAATTTGGAAACATATAGAATGACATATAAGGAGTCTAAGAAAACAATATGCTATGTAAAGAATTTAACATTTAATAATTTATATAATATATTAGATACTAAGGAAGACGAAAAATGTATGTATAAATTAGCCAAGCAAAGAGATAGGAGAAGTAATGATTTAGTTCAAATGAAGTGCATTAAGCATGAAGATAAAAAAATACTTTTATTTGAAAATGATATTCAATAAAAGTGGATGATATATTTTAATAAGCTTTTAAATGAAAATTGTGAGAATATGATTGAGTTTAACCACTTTAGCACACTAAATAAAAATAGAGATTTTTGTTTTTATCGTTGTATTAGTAAAACTGAACTTAGAGAAGTTTTAAAGAAAATGAAGTGTGAAAAAGCTTTTGGATTTGATGATATTCCAATAAGTTTGTGGAAGTGCTTAGGAGATGAAGGATTTTTTTGGCTAACGAAAAAATTTTAATACTAATTTGAATATTAAAAAGATGCCAAATGAGTGGATATAAAGTGTGTTTGATTCTTATTTTTAAGAAGAAAGGTGATGCATAAGAATTTGCGTATTATAGATGAATTAAGTTAATGTGTCATAGATTAAAACTATGGGATAAAGTTATTGAGCATATGTTACGACGTGTTACTAATTTTTCTCAAAATTAATTTGGATTCATGCCGGGTAGGCCTACTATGGAAGCTATACATTTATTGAGAGGTTTGGTTGAGAAGTATAGAGAGAATAATGGAGATCTACATATGATATTTATTGATTTAGATAAAATATATGATAAAGTTTCGAGAGAAGTGCTCTGGAAAGTTTTAGAAAGAAGAGAGTTAATAATACTTTTATTCAACTCATTAAGGTTATATATGTAGGAGTTGTTACTTGTGTAGTTGTGTTCAAACACAAGGTGGTTTGACTAGGTATTTTCCTATTTCAGAGGATTACATAAAGATCAACTTTAAACCCATATATTTTTTCTTCATTCATGGATAATCTTACTAGAAAATTGCCAGAGGAAGTACCTTGGTGTATGCTTTTTGTGATGTTATTCTTCTTGTTGATAAGAGTAGAGAGGGAGTTGAAGAAAAGCTTGAATTGTGGAGGTCAACCTTAGAGTCTCAAGGTTTTAGTTTGAGTATATCTAAAACCAAATACATGGAGTGTAATTTTAGTAGTAATATATCTAGTGAGTGGATTATAACTTTGGGTGATCATGTCATTAATAAGAGTACGTGTTTTTGTTCAAAGCGATGATGAAATAAATAGGGTTATTATTAGTAGAATTCAAGTTGGATGGTTTAAGTGGAAGAAAGCTTCGTGCCTGTTGTGTGACAAAATAGTACCCCTTAAACTTAACTGAAAATTCTATAAGATGGTGGTGAGACCTAAAATGCTTTATGGCGAATTGGCCATTAAAAGCGAAGCATAAAATTAAGTTTTGCAGAGATGAGGATGCTCAGGTGGATGAGTGGCTTCACTCGTAGAGACAAAATGCGAAAAGAGTATACACGTGAAAAGGTTGGATCCCATGGCAGATAAGATTAGAGAGTTGCCTTACATGGTTTGGACACATAAAATATTGGCCTTTCGACGACCCGATTAGGAGAGTAGATGTGTTAAATTTGCTTTTGTATAATAGAATAAAGATAGAGATAGACCTAAAAAGACTTGTTTAACAAATATTAGAAAAAAACTATTTTTATTAAATTTAAATGAGAATTTGACTCTTAACATAACACAATAGAGAAAAAAAGATTAATGTAGCCAAACCCCATAAAGATTTCTTGTTGTTGTTAATTTCTGTCATTTTTTTGTTTGGTTTCTCAGGTTATTTTCTGTACCTGTACATTGTGTGTAATTGTTCTGTAGTTTTTATAAATGTCTGCTATCTAACCCATCCGATGGCATAGGTGACCTCTTCTAAAGTAATTTTCGAGAAATCAAATTATAAATAACGCACAAACAAGTATCAGTTTTATAATTTTAATTATCTAAAATGGATTTATTATAAATTTATACTGTTTGAAGATCTAGTTATACTTGGGAGTTGTAGGTGTAGGTTCTTTAGATCTATTTTACAAAAGAATATGGAAATATACAAATACCATGTCTTTCAGAGATAAAGCTAGGTGACCAATTGGAGAAGTATTTTTGGGTTACTCATTTATGGGAGAATATCATGAATAATGAATGATTAAAGATAAATATTTTAATGCTACTATTGATTTGTTTATTTCATATGGATCTAAGTGTAGGACAGTAAAGTTAATGATGTGATACCACATGCGAAGGAGCTTCTGAAGAAAATTAAAAGTGATTGACAATGTAATTACAATTAAGAGCTTATTGAGATAACAAGTAAAATCATTAAAGGTTCTTAGTTGTTAACTTGCTTAGGCGAAGGAGTACAAGTAGATTAACCAAAAACTCATAGATAACCAAGGATAGTAGCAATACCAAAAGCTATTAATCAACAATCCGTAATTTAATAACGAGAGTTTCACCTTGGGGATTGATCACTCAACTACACTAGGCTTAGCGGGAGAAGATCTTCAGCACACCAAACGATGCCATGAGGAAGGTTGCAACGCCGATGGTCTTGAGCCACGGAAAGGTCGACGGTGGTGGAGGAGACACGGACGGATAGCCGTTGACGGTCCACGAATAGTCCTTGAATTGCTCGTCGATGACGTCTACGAGCGTGGGGAGGATGCGATTCAAGTAGTCTTCAACGGTGTCGTCGAAATCAAAGCCCACATCAAAGAACGGCGATTGGTGGATGTCGACTTGACCTCGATCGTCATGCACAAATCCAAAGTCCCATTCGGATTCCGTCATGCATGCTTGGCGTCGGAGAATCTTCCACACGAAGAGAGGAAGAACGTGGTGTTGAAAGAGAGTACTTGTCGTTTGATATGATGGGAGAGGAGGGGAGAGGGCCGGCGGGAATCTCAAGGAGAGAGGGTGGGGGCCGGCGGGTGCAAGAGGAGCAAGGCTTGAAAACCAATTAGGTTTAGTTGGCTTCTAGTAGGAAATTAATCAAAATCTGAATTAATTTCAGTTTTGATTAAGTTTGGAGGGAAAAATGACTTGAATTTGAAATTTCAAATCAAGCAATTAAGACATTTAATGGAGGTTAATGAGGGGAATCCAATGAGGGTGGCCGGCGGCTTCTAGAGAGAGGGAGGAGGTTTAAAACTTAAAACTGAAAATTAATTTCAGTTTTAAGTAATTTAGGAGGGAAAAACTATTTGTATTTGAATTCAAATGAGGCGCCATCAATGCCTTAATGGGGGCATTAATTGTGGATCCACCTAGAGGAGGCCGGCGGCAAGGCTAGGAGGGAGAAAGGGAAAATCAAATGGTGGAGTTTCCAATTTCGGGTGATGACATGGAGGTAAGTTATGAGGACTCCAATTTAATTTAATTTGAAATTTGAATTTATCAAATAAACTTTCCTAAATTGGATTTCCAAATTAGGAAAGAATTCGAAATTCGAAATTCAAATTTCAAATTTTGGAGCATGAGGAGGAGTGGACGGTTGGGGAGGTTGCCGGCAAAGTGGCCGGCCCAAGCCGTGAGGTTGGCCGGTGGTGGACTTCCAAGGGGAGGGGCGGCGGCAATGAAGGTTTTGGGCTGATTTTTCTTGTGGTGGAGAGGAAGGAGATGGAGAAAATACGACGAGATAATATGATAATTTAACCACGAGCCGCGGACGCTTCCAACGACTGGTGGGCCTTGCGATTTGCTCCCCTTGAGCTCTCTCTCTCTCTCTCTCTTTCTTCAAGCTCTCATGCAAGAAGACAAAGAAAAGAAACAAACTAGATTTTCATTCCAATATTCATTAGTCTATTACAAAGCATGAGACCCCTATAAATAGGTCTTCAAACATAAGGAAATAAAAGTACTCAAATGCCCTTTGGGCTACAATAAGATAACACTCCCCATAGGGGTAAACTGGGAAATAAAAATGCCAACTAAATAAAACATAAAATACATCAAAAATTAAAGGCTCTGAATCGTAGCCGTCGATCGGCACTGTCTCCGGTGATACACATGCTTGAATCTCTAATCGATGTCCACATCAGTTAAGTATGGTGAAAGTGAGGATTTAGGATTAATATGTGCAAAAACTAGATGGTTAGTATGAGAAATAATTCAGTATATTAAGAGATTTTGATGGAAGTAATACTTCGTGAAATGATACAATAGAAGCTATACGCTTTAGTGATTTGGATAGGTATAAAAATAAAAGATGCATCAATAGATATGAAATTACAACTAAAGAAGAGTAAATAAATTTATATTCTAAACATAACATTCTTAAAAGTTGCTATGGCTTCTTTTGTTTGAAATCACCTTTGCTTAATCAAAGAAGATGGGTGTTGTGTCCTTTAGATGCAGAGATTGGAGGGTTTACTCCTTGCTTGACATTTGAAAATATTGGCCAAACATTGCAGTTTATACGGTTATTCTTTCAGTAAGTTCTACTCTTGATAATATATATATATATATATATATATATATATGGCTTTGATTGTTTATGTTGATCTGAATGTCTTTTGTGCAAATCACTTGATATTAACTTGCTTAGTATTTATAGTCTATTACAATTTCCTTATTTTTGCTGCCTTGTTCTCTTTGATAAGTAGCACTTACTACATGTATGCTTAACAAAAGTGTAAAATATTAATCCTGCTATTGTTGAGTTTAGATTGCTCATTCCTATAACGGGCATTATGTTCTTAGTTGCTATAAGGTTAAGTTCTTGTGACGTGACAGTTTCTTGTAGTAGGCTATTCATGGCATAGGAGAGAGCTATTCATGTGCCTCATTGCATGCTAGATTTTTTGCTTGAGTAGTCGTCGTCTCATTGCCAGCTGTATTTTCACTCGAGCAACTTGTGTTCGGTATTTGAAGGTGGTCCACATTGCCAACTTTTGTTGTTCATTAGTCATCCTGGAATTTCAGAGTATCTAACACAATCTTAGATGCTTCACTCGAGACTTTGGCTAGAAGTTCTCATAGTATTGAGAAAAATCCAAGCCATCGACTTCCTTTTGATATTGCTTAGAAATAAATGATTTTGTGCATGTAATGATAGTTTTTAGTTTATAGAAATTTGCATATTTCTTTCCCCTCGTGTACGTGTGGGACTTTGAGCTCTTAGTACGGCTTAAGTGCGACTAGCTTTTTTTGGGGGAAGACTTCTTGATATAGATTTTTGCTAATGTGATTATTTCAGTAAAAACAGTTACAGCTATATGTTTTGATTGGGGGTGTGATACTTGATCAATGTGTGTTTTTATGGTTTCAATTTCTCACTATATCTCTAATTCAACGACCATGAAGTTATTATTTGGAACAAACTATTTCTTATTTTTTTGCTTGCATCAAAAGAAAGCGAGTGATTATTTTGATTGGCGATTTTTAAACTGTGAATTTTAAATCATGATTGCTTGTGTTCAATTAATAATATTATTTAGTTGCATTAGGATCCCTAAACTTGAGGATGACTTCCATCAAGTGCTGAACTCGTTGAAGCCATAATTTTCTAGGTCGGATAGTTGATGTGAACGCCAAACTCCATTCGTGTAGCAGACATGGTCGGCCTCTGTAGCTATCAACATGCTCTCAATTACTGTTAGGTGAAGCAGTTCTTGTAGCAGTTGTGTCGATTGTAAGAGCAGTTTGTGAGCCTTGTTTCCTTTGGGATTTTCGTCTGCATGGTTGGCGTGCTTCATTGCTTGTGGGATTTCCACTAGAGTAGTTAGTGTTCCAGATCTGAGGATGATCAAAATTGTCAACCTTTGCCCTTATCAATTTCCTTTTGATATTGCTTATAAATAAATGGTTGTAGACATGTAATAGATAGTAATTGACTTAATAAAATTTTATAGCTTTTTGCAAAATTTTGTGCTTGTGGGATGTTGAGTTCTTCAAGTGCGGTTCAAGCGTGACTACTTATTTATGGGTGAAGTATTTTCTTGGCATGAGGCTTAACTTTTTTTTATTAGTGGTATCATATCTTGTTCTCTTTTTTGTATGCATAATTTGTTATCGATTTATAAGAAGTGATTGAATTTAGTCAAAACTATTAGAATTGGATTTTCTAGCTGCAACGTGATTCTTGATTGAAGCCTGTTTTTTTATGGTGACCACTGAGTTATTATTTGGAATGAATTCTTTATATTTTTTAAGTTTGTTCAAATAGAGCGAGTGATTTCTTTAATTGTTATACTTTTAATTGCAATTTCTGAATCTTGTTTGCTTGAGTTTGATTAGTCACAATAAAAACTCTACATCATCATGCACCCGTTGAAATTACATGTTAGGCATAACAGGGCATGATTTTTGTTTTTATTCAATATATATCTTGTTTATTACCTTACAAACTGCAGGCCCTGAAGACCTTTATAATGTTTCTGCTGCGAAATACACATCCTGTTGCTCCAGATCTATCATCTATTTCAGAAAAGAAGGTCCCCAAGGATGCACGAACTCCACCCAAACCAGCTGCAACATTGGAGGGCCTTATTGCTGAAGATCCATTTCCAATTGAAAATGGTGATAAAGATAGTGACTTAAGTTGTGAATCTACCGTTAGCACTTCCAAATACCTAAATGAATATGGAAACCACTCAGATGTTGCTGAGGATGAAGGATGGATAACAATCCCAAAAAGTATGCTTCTCACCTAACTACATGTTCATGAAATGCTGTTAATGGTAATTTTATTGGAGTTTACTGTGTGCTAGTTAGTATGCATATGTTGCAACTGCACAGTGTATGTACAGCTGTTTTAAGTTTTTATAACTGAAATTATTTTTTTTTCTCATTTAATTTGTATTGTTATAAAAATATGTGCGCCAATTGGAAAAATCAATAATTTGAATCAATTGATGATCTTAAATCACATATTGGAAACCATTTTTAAAAAAATCTTAGTATAATCTCTTAAGTGATAAAGATGTTAAATATGTATAAATATAATGATGGATAAGAAGTACTGGTTTAAATTAGGATATTCTTATTAATGTGTTTGTAGCATAACGCAGGCATCCCAAATGCTTTACAAAACTCTCACAATGACTGTATTATTTGTTGACCTCGATAATTATTATGGTGCATTAAATCTAGTAAGGCGAAACGATGAGTGAACAAAGTGATGTTGTACCAAACTTATTTGAAACATGTCAACCAAAATTCAAAATGTGCTCAAATGACATCAATTTGCAAAACGGACAATGTCGACATGCTTGAGACAGCTGAAACAACTAAGTAATTATGTCATTTCAATTGATTAATAGATATACACACACACATACATCAATAAAAGCTTATTGACACTTGAAACTATTTTATCAAAATTGACTAAATTAAGAGCCAGTCATATCACATACATGTTTGCTTCAATCATTATTGAGTCGAGGGGTGTGTGTCTCTTAGGGGTGTAAACGAGTCAAGTCGAGCTCGAGCCAGAGGGTGTTCGAGCTCGACTCGCAAGTCAAATACCGAGCTCAAGTCAAGCTCAAAAATCGAGCTCGAGCTCGACTTGCGACACTGGAAGGAGCTTGTCGAGCTGCTCAATTTCGTTTTCACGCCCACCAATGGTTATTTTCCTACTCGATTTCACTGCATTCTCCGGTGGATAAAAAAGTGTACCGCATTTTTGGAAAAAAAAGCCTTGAGTTTCTTGACCAGCTGGCGACGCCATTGCAGAGGCGTCAAGACCCTCGTTCGCACGTAGCAGGCGGCCGTTGCTTTTTCCATTGGATAAAATAGGTGTCTTACATTTTTTTAGCAGCAACTTTGATTTTTTTTAATTAAACTAACTACAACACTATAGCAGCTATAGTAAAGAGTATATTATTCTTTAGTATAGCTGTAATTTTAATATTTAATATATATATATATATATATATATATATATATATATATATATATATATATATATATATATATATATATATATATTTGGGAACTGTTGCACTGTAGCTGCAGCAGTGCAACTTTAACCTTTAAAGCAATTTTGTTTTCCATCCCGATTTTTTTAACGTTTAAAGCTTTAATAGTTTTTTTTTTAAAAACAAACTACAACTTTCTTTAATTTAAATTTAATAAAAATAGTAATTATTTATTTTTAAAAAATCATAAAAATTATTCGAGTTGGCTTGCGAGCTCACGAGCCGAGCCTCATCAAGCTCGAACTCGACTTGTGAGCTCGATAAGCTCGGCTCGCGTGAGCCGGTTCGACTCACTTACACCCATAGTGTCTCTTATATGCACTGTTACTTCATTATCAATCGGGCAATGTAGAGAAACACACAACACATTGAAATTTGCTCATCATGCAAAATGCATTGAGATTTTGGCATCTCAGAACAAAATTATTGATGGAAAATCATTGATAAAGAAATATCAAGTTGAGATGCGTTGCCTGAAGGAAGAATTAGAACAATTGAAAAAAATGCATGTTCTCTGTTAATGCTCTAAAAGACAATAAAGGAGATGACATTGTACTTCTAAAGCAAATGCTTGAAGATGGTCATATGAAGGTGCAACCAAGGCTTGAGCAAGAAGAAGAGGCTAAAGCTTCTCTGCTAGGAATGATTCAGAGATAAATGAAGCTGATTTTGTTTTCAACAAAAACTGCACATTCTCCAAGATTCCATCAACATCCTGTTCCAAGAAGAAGGCATTCCTTTGGATAAGAGGAGCCTTCATCTCTTCCATTTAGAAGTTGTGATATGATATTGGATCATAAAAATAGTGATTTCTTTGGTATTCTTAAAGGATATGGGGAGACAAATTATTCATCAAAGGAAGAAAAAAAGAAAGGGAAGCTTGGGCTCTTAAACTGGTTTAAGCTCAAGAAACAAGATAGTGCTGTCACAAGTTTTGAAGGTGATGTAGGCAACGGGGTGGGGTGGGCTATTCATCCCCCCTATATTTGGCCCTTCGGTTTCCCTTTTGCGGCTCTTCGGTTCCTTCCCTTGGCTCCTTCCCGTGGCTGGTTCTTCTCCCCTTTTTGGCAGCTTGTTCCGGTTCCCCTTTTGGCTGCCTGTTCTGATCCCCCTTGGCTGTCTGTTCCGGATCCCTGGGCCGCCCGTTCCTTCCCCCTTGTGGTTGCCTTTTCCGGTTTCCTGTGTGGCTCTTTGGGTGCTGTTTCTGGACAACCCCTTGGCCTTCCATTTTCAATGTTTTCATTGGTTTAAATGGGGGTATTTTGGGCTATTTGGCTACCCCATTTCCCCTATAAATATGAAGTGTTTTGTATTCAAAAAGAGAGTTTTTAGTGACAATTTTTGGAGCAAAACCTGAGGGTTTTTAGGATAGCTTGCGAGCTATGCCTCTTCTCTTCGTCTTCCTCTAGGAAAGCTTGCGAGCTTGTCCTCTCCTTCATCTCGGCTTCTTACCTCTTTCTTCTCTCCGCAAAGTTCGACGCCATTTGTATCTTTCTTCTCAAGCGATGGAAAGCACGTTTAGGATTTGTTTTGAATTGTGTTTTTTTATGGTAAGTTTGTAAGCGTCTTTTTGATTCTGTAAAAGGTGTATTTTCTTATTGTCTAGGAAGTTTTATATATGCTTGTGAAAATTAGGGTCTTCTTATATTTTTGCTTGCATCAATTTGGTATCAGAGCCTAGGTTTGTGTCTTCCTAGGTTGTTTGTGTTTTTTTAAGTGTTAAAAAAATGGAAAATCACAAAAACATTGAATCAATTGTGGGAGAAATTCAGCCAGAAGATTTTGAAGGAAATATTCCAATGGACAGATGGATTCCGTCACAGGGAGATTCAACCGATCCACTTCAAAATGAGTTATACAAACTTCAAATGAAGATGCATGTGTACGAAAAATTATATGAAGAAAAAGAAATTTATGCAGGACCAATTCATATGAGAATGAGAGAAGATCCTGAAGAAGTATGCCACCAAAATTCAAGAGCTTGAAGTGCCTCCTTCGTCTCATCAAGATATACAAAAAACAACCTCGTCGGGGGATGAGTTCTTTCAACCGTAGGAGAATTTGATGTAGGCAGGGGGGGGGGGGGTCAGTTCATCCTCCCTATATTTGGCCCTTCGGTTTCCCCTTTGTGGCTCTTCAATTCCTCCCCTTGGATCCTTCCCGTGGCTTGTTCTTCTCCCCTTTTTGGCTGCCTATTCTGGTTCCCCTTGTGACTGCCTGTTCCTATCCCCCTAGGCTGTATATTTCGGTTCCCCGGGCTGCCCGTTCCTTCCCCTTTGGCTGCCTGTCCCGATTCCCTGTGGTGTTCGTTCCTTCCCCCTTGGCTGCCTTTTCCAGTTTCCTGTGTGGCTCTTTGGGTGTTGTTTTTGGACAGCCCCTCGGCATTCCATTTTCACTGTTTAATTGGTTTAAATGGGGGTATTTTGTGATGTTTGGCTACCCCATTTCCACTATAAATATGAAGTGTTTTGTATTAAAAAAAAGAGAGTTTTTTGTGATAATTTTTGGAGCAAAACCTGAGGATTTTTAGGATAGCTTGCGAGCTATGGCTCTTCTCTTCGTCTTCCTCTAGGAAAGCTTGCGAGCTTGTCATCTCTTTCGTCTTGGCTTCTTACCTCTTTCTTCTCTCCGCAAGTTTGACGCCACTTGTATCTTTCTTCTCAATCAATGAATACAAGTTTAGTAGTTTTTACTTTAAGATTGTAATCGTCCTTTTTGTGTTATAAAATTGTTGTATTTTGTTATTTCAAGTAATAAGGAATGTCATTTCTCATTTGTTTCTTTTTTGTGACCAAGGGTCTCATACTTGTTTTGGGAACTTTTGGTTGCATCAGAAGGTGATCAGTCTAGTGGTAAGAAATTTTTTACGACACCTTCAACCCCCATACTGATTGTGCAAACCTTCCTTCAGAACCAATAATTTCAAATTCTTCACTCTCAGAAAGTTCTCCTGTCAAGGCTCTTGAGTTTTCCTGTCAATGCTCTTGTAGAACCCTCGCTCAATGGAGATCTTATTTCTGAAAATGTTTCACTCCAAGAAACATCGCGGATTCGCTAAATGAGTTCAACACCCCTACAATTGCTCCGATCTATAAGCTAAAATATATTTCGCATGTGCTCCAATTTTTACATCATGATCTTAAATCTGAGATATGAGAATACTTCTCAGATTTGCTAAAAATGCTCAAACACTTCGATGATAGTCGTGCTGATAGGAAATTTTGACCAGAAAGAGCTATTTAATTTTAAAAATGTTATGAAAACTTTAAAATCATTTATTCAAAATCTAGACTCATATCCTACTAAAATTCTAAATGCTTAAAATGAAATCTGTAACCAAAAACTTAAAATCAAAATTCATTTTACACTTCATAATAGGGCTGTAAGTGAGCCGAGCCGGCTCAAGCTTAACTCATTTATAGGCTCGCGAGCCGAGCTTATCGAGCTCACGAGTCGAGCTCGAGCTCGAAACTCGAGCTCGTTTAGTAAACGAGCTCGAGTTCGAGCTTGATGAGGTTCGGCTCGTGAGCTCGTGAGCCGACTCGAATAATTTTTAGGATTTTCTAAAAAATAAATTATTACTATTTTTATTAAATTTAAATTAAAAGAAAGCTATAGTTTGTTTTAAAAAAAATTAAAGCTTTAAACATTAAAAAAATTGGATTGGAAAACAAAATAGCTTAAAAGGTTAAAGCTGCAGCTATAGTGCAATAGTTCCCATATATATATATTAAGTATTAAAACAACAGCTATACTATAAAGAATAATATACTCTATACTAAGCTGATATAGTATTGTAGTTAGTTTTATAAAAAAAACAAAACAAAAGTTAAAGCAGCTGCTAAAAAATGCAAGACGCCTATTTTATCCAATGTAAAAAGCAACGGCCGCCTGCTGTGTGAGGATGAGGGTCTCGACGCCGCTGCAGTGCCGTGGCTGGCTGGTCGAGAAACTCAAGGCTCTTTTTTTCAAAAACGCAGTACTCTTTTTTATCCACTGGAGAATGCAGTGAAACTGGGCAGGAAAACAACTGTTGGTGGGCGTGAAAATGAAATCGAGCAGCTTGACGAGCTCCTTCTGGTGTCGCGAGTCGGGCTCGAGCTCGATATTTGACTCGCGAGTCGAGCTCGAACACCCTCTGGCTCGAGCTCGACTCGACTCTTTTACACCCCGACTTCACAATAGCTTGACGAGGATAATGAATTTAAGAATAGTTTCAGCTCACAAAGAGCAGATGTCTTGTTGAATGTATAATTACAATTTATTCTTAGTTGATTTATCGCCAGCATAGACGTGTCAAGTGCCCTCTAATCGGATGGCTTCGGTGCAAAATAGCACTATTATATTACGATCACCACAAAAACCTATATGTTCCCTAATGGTTAGCAAACAATTGAGTAATGAATTATAATGTGCACTTGATAAGATATAAACCCCTTTGGTAGATAAGGTTGACTTAAATTCAACACCTTAGATAAACGTCAACCCCAGGTCTACAAGGTGTTCTTGGACGATGCAACCTATGACTGTTGACAAGGTTCCTTCAGTCAGATTGGGTCGACTACTTCCTCTGACTAAGTAGACCATGGACCACGATAACTCGTGTTGACAGAGCAATGCGATTTTGATCAAGCCTGTCATTATTCTCCCATCACCCGCTTTAAGTATATGGTGATAGATTTCAAGTCATAAATTTCAAAATTCAAACCCTAGAATTATTGTTATTATACGTTAGGTAATCATTGCGACCTTAAAAAAAAGGTAATCATTGCGACCTAAGGATTCCTTCAAAAATGTTGTTAAGCGTAGATGGAGGAAAGCTAAAAAGAAATGATTGTCTTTTTAGTGCTTGTCTCCTTATTTTGTTTCTTTCTTGTTGGTTATGTTGCTCTGTTATGTGGTTCTACTGTTGAGGTTTGAAGGGTTGGTTGTTTTGGTTCTGGTTTTTGGGTGGTGGTTTGTTTTGGCTTGTTGGGTTGCTTATGTTATTGGTGGGGTTTGGGTTTTTTATTGTGATGTTATGGCTTGGGTGCTCTCGGTAGGGTCTCTTGGGCCTGGCTGGCTTGTTAATTTTGTCGAGTTTGGTTGGTGTGGTTCTTTGCCTGGGGTGGGGACTGTCGGGTGTCTTTGTTTGTCTCTCTTGTCTCCTGTTTTCTTCTTCTTGTTCACGTGGATTGAAGCCTGTTTGCTGTTCATGTTTCTGTTGGCTGGTGCTTCTATTACTGTCCTTTTATTCTTGTTTTCCTTCTGTGGTTATGCTTGGATTCCTGATGGTTTGTTTATTGTGTTTTTATCGTAATAGTTTGGATGATAGGCTCTTAGGTTTTGATTTAAATGTTTTACTTTTAGGAGCTAGTGATTCATTTAAGGACTTGTAATCCTAAAAAAAGGACTTGTAATTCTCTTTTTTTTTTCAATTGACACGTAGACCCCTCGGAGTGTTTTATCCAAAAAAGATAATCATTTCGTCCTAAAAAAAGTAATCATTGTGACCTATTTAATGAATAACCTTAATTGAAAGTTCTCTCTCATCATCGGGAGGGGTAATTAACTATAGGGGCTTGCACATATGAGAAACCAAAACTCATATCATAAAATCCTCACAAAATGAGGACGAAATCTCTTGGTAATATCTTATCCAAAACCCAATTTGCCTTTTGAAAATTTACCCTAAAACCTAATTTGTTAAAACCCTCCCTATTAAAAAAGAGAGGCGCGGAGAGGCCGGGACGCGAATTTTCAGAGCCTACATCAACTAGAAAAAAATCTGTTAAATGCAAATTAATTTTTACAATCAAATATAAAGCATACGTGAGTGTGGATAAATTGCAAAATGGTTCATCTAATAATTTGGTATTGACTATCAAGGAACATTCTCTCATATGGTCAAACTCAACACAATTTGAATTTTGCTCTATATGATAAATTTGTATTGGCCTCTACATCAAGTTGACATTAAAAATGCTTTTCTTAATTGGGGCTTTGAGGAGGAAGTATGCATGAAGATACCGCCTGTTGGAAAATTGGAGAAATACAAATAAGATACAAACTCAAAAAAGCTCTATATGACCTCAAACAATCCTTTCAGGTTTGGTTTGGCAGATTCTTCTAATATATTAAAAATTATAACATGCTTAGTGTTAAAATCATCACACTCTCTTTATCAATTGCTTACTAAAGGAAAAAAAGATGATTCTAATCGTGTATGTAGATATCATTAACATATGACTTCAAGGATAAGATAGTCAAATGAAAAGGGTTTTTATCAAGAGAGTTTGACGTAAAGAACTTGAAAATCTAAAAATTTTTCTTATTATGAAAGAGTGACATGATTGAAATAAGGAATAGTTATTTCCTAGAGGAAGTATTTCTTGAATACTTCAAGAAATATGCATGCTAGGATATATGCTTGCAAAAACCTCACTGGACCCAACAACAAAAAATGGGAACACCACTTTTTTATAATTTAATTTTATTTAATTTTATTTTTTAAATTTGGGAACCCCACTAGTACACTCTTGTTGATAAAAGTAGGTATCAATGCCTTATGTGCAAATCCATCAACCTTTCTCTCATATGTTTATTGCGTTCAATGCTAGACCCCACTAAAGCTCACATGGAAGCTATTAATCACATTTAAGTACCTCAAGATGCCAGTAGAAGAAGGCATGCTATATAAAAAATTATCAACTAAGTAAATAAAAAAATTCACCCATGTTGATTGAGTTGTTGATGCATCCAATTGAAGCTGCACCTCTGGCTATTGTATTTATACACAATAAAATCGGTTGCTCGGAGAAATAAGAAATGATATGTATTCTCAGGAAGTTGTGGTGAAGCCAAGGTTTTAAAAATCAGACTGGCCAGTCTGACCGGTTCAACTATGAACCCATCACAAGGTCGGTCCAGTCCACTCTGAAAATTCACTTATGTATCAAATCAGATTGAACTACCGATTCACCGGTTTGGGTGAATTGGCCCCAGTTCTTTTGAACCCGCTGGTTCAATTACCACATTTTTTACATAAATAAATAAATATATTATATTAAAGATTA
The DNA here is from genome assembly GCA_022539455.1 of Dendrobium nobile. Classification (NCBI taxonomy): domain Eukaryota; kingdom Viridiplantae; phylum Streptophyta; class Magnoliopsida; order Asparagales; family Orchidaceae; genus Dendrobium; species Dendrobium nobile. Next base: position 69,933,822 of record CM039734.1, read on the forward strand.
AATAATTTTCTTAAATAAACAAATTAATTTTTATTTAAAACATTTAATTTTAAATTAGTGTAAAATTTTTATTATATTTATTTGCCCCAAACCACCATGAAGAATCTTCACATTGCCTCATTATTACATGTGAACTATTAACACAAGAAAACTCATAACATATATAATATCCATAAAATCTATTTTTAAATAGATTTTTAATTATTTATAATGTGAATACTAATTTTTTTTAGTTAATAATAATTTATTTATTTATGTATACACTATAAAAATAGATTTAATCTATTTATTAATGATAAAACATAAATTATTTTTAGATATAAATTTATAAAATAAATTTGATATATAACATTTAGATGTAAAATATATTTAAACATATAGCATATATTAATTAAATTTATAAACTTTTATTTGAATTAAATTTATATTAAATATGTAATATAAATTAATAATAATTTATATTAAATTATATAGTTATATGTAAATTAAATTTAGATTAACAATTAAATTTAAAAATGAAAAAATATTTAAAATTTAAATTCATATTATTATGAGTGTAAATTTTTAGAATTATGAAATTTGGGTTTTTTGGGCTCTTATGTGAGATTTTGATAATAATTCTTTTAATTAATTATGTAAGTTTTATGTATCATAGTTTTTTATTCGTTTAATTTTTTGTCTCATATTTAAAATGATAACATCATTATTATGTTAATTTTATTAATTTTTAATAATATTATTATTTATTACGTCATTTGGATCGACCTCAGTTCGAACGGTTGAACCAATCGAATCTTGAACCTTTCCTTCCTGTTCGTTGTTCGGTCTGGTTTTCACAACCTTGGCTGAATCTAAATACATAGCAGCGAAACTTGGTATTTACAAAGGAATGCACTTAAAAAGATTGCTAGAAGAATTAAACAATTAATATCATGTAGAAAACTTTCAAAAACTATATTGTTGCAAATGGCTTGCCTTATTTCAAAAAATCCTCTCCATCTTGACAGGACTAATGGCATTAAGATAGTCTGATATTTATCTTTAAAAAGTTGAAAATGGACTAGCCCACCTTAATTATGTTCCAACATACTCTCAAATTGTAGATATCCTCACCAAGGCTTAACTTGGAATGAATTTGGATAATCTAATCGACAAGTTGGGCATGATCAATATATACAACCAAACTTGAGGGTGAGTATTTGAATAATCTTGTATCCATGACAAACCTTTCCAACTACAATTTAAACAATAATTTGCGGGCAACAACTTTTCATCAACAACAATTCAATAATTCGTGGATAACAATTTTTTCATCTACAGCAATCTAGTAATCTAATAATATATGGATTACAGTTTTTCATCTACATCAATCCAACAATTCGTGGACAACTACATTCCATTTCTACCATATAGTAAGTTTTGGCTTACCAAATTTAACATTGATTTCTTGATTTGTTTATTTCCTAGATAGTTGTTTTTATACCTATTTATTTGCGACATCTTATTTTTCTTTTTACCCATAATAAGGGAAAATCTCCCATTATTTACTTTCCTCTCATCTCATTCTATTTTTTAATTTCATTTTTTTGTAGGTAAAGTTTGTGAAGATTGGTTTCGTGCATCAAATGTACAGCAGTTGCACTCTTTGGACAGGTCTTTTGTTTTCTCTGGTAGCCAGATCCTCCAACCTTGTCACTGCAGTAATTTCTCATTTAGTTTCTCTCTCAATTTATGTGACATATTTTCTTCTTAGGCGAACAGCTTCATTTGTTGGTTTGCTTATCAGCTAAGCATGATGGAGAAGCCATAACTCCCTTTATAGTTTCTGGCGTCATGTTAAAAAACGAAAACTCTACACAGTTTATGAAGCATCAGAATGAGGTTTCATGTAGCACTTCTTCTGTCAGTGGTCAAGTGAATGACAATGACATGCTTACTATAAATGCAGGTCCAAGTGAATGCAAAGATCAAACTTTGTCTCCTTCTGAGATGGGACCTGAGCAGGATGTGACCATGACCAAATCTTTGCTTCAGAAGGAAGAACATAAGCTACGGATAGAAACATTGCTAGAGAAATTTAGATGTTCAAACTTCTTTGTAAGAATTGCAGAGTCTGATGAACCACTGTGGTCTAAAAGATTTCCAGTAGAATCATCTTCAACAAAGTCAGAGATGGCAGGAGGGATATTCCACGCAAAAGATGGTGCTCCAAGAAAAGAAAGCTGTAATTTTCTCAGTGCAATTATTGATCAAGGAAGCTTTGACTTTAGTGCTTCTGGTGGGGTGGCTAGAGACGTTAGATGCTACAACTTGTCCAGCGGCGACATAGTGGTATGTTATTGATTATTGCCATAATTTTTTGATACATCATTTTCATAATTGGTTGAGCTAATGCGAATTGGCTAGGTTAGAAAATTGGCTGGTCAAAGTTGAAATGGATAGACTTCTTTATTCTAGTTTAGTTAACTAAACTAGATTTAAGTTCAAATATAGCTCTTGAAGTAGTTGATTAATTTGATTTGAAGAGGATGATTTTGAAAGAAGATCCCACATTGTTAGGTAAGGCATACTATTTTTTCTGTAATTGCATATTTTTAATTTGTGATTACAAAAATGTTTTTGCTAAATTTATATTTATAATGAATTTATGCAGTGTTTTTTTTGGCAGACTGTTGTATTTAAGTAATATTTACTGAAATGCAATATTGTCCTGCACGCAGTTTTTAGCCAAAAGATGATTTAGAGAAGTCTATTTCATTTATGACATTCTACAAGTGAACTGGGCCATTGTACCTTATCTTTATTCTTAGTTGAGATTAGCACCTGCTGCATTGTAATGAAAGCTAGCTGAATGTGGTGGAAATGATAATGTGAAGATTGAATTTTAGTAATCCTAGGCAGCATATAGATCATATGATTTGTATATTTGAAATATTACGTTTATATCCATAGGCTGAAAAACAAAAAGGTAGGTTGAGTGTTAGGCATGTACATGTAGCTGTTGCAGAGAAGCAGAATAAGGTGACAGTAATAAGAATGACAGTAATAAGAATATAGAAGGGCTGAGTAAGGAAATGGGCTGACAAAAGTTAGCATGATCAGAAGCAATTCAAAAAATTATACCAAACTGGATCTAACACTATGGATCAACAACTGGATCAAACACCTATGGATAAACAAGGTTGGAGCAAAAGAATTTAAAGCTTAACGAGGATAATTAGTGTAAATGTGATGGTGCTGCTTACAATGCCATCAGAATGGAATCTATCTCGGTCTTGATAAATTTCGTAAGACCAAAAAATCAATGGTAAGGGACTATTTGGTTGCCTGAAAAGGAATGCAATGTAAAAAGATTGTAGTGTAAATGAAATGCAGTGTGAAAGGAATACTTTAGAGTGATTTGGATGATTGTAAAATGAATGCATGAGATTATATTTTTTTTTGTTTGGTTTGAAGTAAAATTGAGTGTAATGTAAATACCAAATAGGGTGGTGGTCGGTGGTAGTGGTGGCTGCCGGAGGCCGGCGCTGTGGTGCGTTGGCTTCAAGTGAGTGGTGGTGGCCGGCGGCTGCCAAAGGTGGATGTTGGGCTGCTGTGGCCGACAATAGGTGGTGGCAACCGGCAGTGGGTGGTGTGGCAATGGTCGGCGGTGAGGGCTTGCAACAATGGTGGCGGTTGTTAGCAGTGGCGGTTGCCACCACCCACGATGGTCGGCGGCGGTGGGTGGTGTGGCGATGGTCGGCGGCAAAGGCGATGAATTTATGATGTATTTGGAACTCATTTAAATATGAGGGATTCCAAATACACAAAAAATGAACTAGAAGGAGAATTTCAAATGCAACAAAATTTATCTTGCATTTATTTTACTTCAAACCAAATGTCAATATTCTCAAAACCCCTACAGTTGGTATACTTTACATCCCTTTTATTTTAAACAAGCCCTAGGATAGGTTGTTCAAATAGTAGAAGGTCATGGGGGAGTTCTATGAAAATTATGAGATTATGGAATTGACACACAATTACTAATGTTATAGTGTGAATATTGAAGAATTTGCAATTAAAAAAAAAACTCATAAATGGTTTAATTATAAGCTATGCGACTTTAGAGATGTAGGGGACAGGCTAAACAATCTAATTTTATAAGACTAATGTCACCATAAAACTTTTCAACAACTAACAATTCCTTAGAGGTACTCTAAATTCCGACTAAATTAAACTTTGGCACACTTAAAATGGTTCCTAAAACCTTATCTAAGAATGACCTAATCCATTTTTTAACAGAAAAGGCAGCGTTTACCATCCTGTTAATCTCCCTGTTTCGGTTCTTGGTGAACCAGCTGCAGCAGCTTCCAATCCAGCAGTTTGCTTCTCCCAGGTACTCCAGGTTCTAGGTGAAACCAACTGCTGGTGTGGCTGGAATTCCGGCCGCCAGAAATTGTGCCAATGAGAATTGGTAGATTAATTGATCAAGAACTACCTTAAAGGATAAGAAAAGAAAGAAAAACAGAGAATCGGGTATAAGCCATCTTCTAGGGGATCCAAAATACTAGCTAGAATGACGATCAATGTTGGAATGTCCAGCGATGTCACCAAAAGACAAAATGGTGATCAAATGTTCACATGAAAAGCAATTTGATGATATTAGAGAGGTTGAAAAACAGATAACCTGATGGTGATGATTCTTGATTCAAGATGTTAGCTTTATTCTGAACTTCAAGAAATCCTGGATCTTGAATCTGTTGTGCTAAGAACTCCAATAACTGCTGTGGGACACCGACTACCATCCAATTAGAGAACTAGCGCATATGGACAACCGTGAACAAGGAACTCTCAAGTGCTTCTGCTATTTTCTGCTCCCAATGATTATCGGATTTCACAGAAGATTCAGCAACAGGTGGCTAGAACCTAACGAAGCATTTTGGTCATCAAGAAATAGGCGTCGGCCACCCTTCTCAGCCCTGGTAAACGGTGGACAGACATAAACAAACAAAGGAGAGGTTTAGGTCCGCTGGAGATCAATTGTCGTGAAGACCTTGTCTCCACTATGAGCTTCTCTCTCCACCTCACCTCTCCCAAAACAGAGGAGCCATCCCCCAAAAGGCTGCATAACCTATAAATAAACTCAACAAAACTGATTTCACACTCCTAATTACAAAACTACCCTTACTAAAGAAAGAAAGAAAGAAAAAAAGTCCAATAATAAATTTTAATTAAAAAAGGACCATTAAAGATTAATTGCGATTAATAAATACGTCAAACTAAAGTATGTTTGTTAGCAAAATTTTGAAGAATAATTGTAGTGTAGCTATCAAGTAATTTTGTTCACTGATTCTCAGGTAATAAAGCAAATCTGGTGTAGGTCTACTTCGCTTATTTTTCACATTGTCCTTGGGTTCATCAGGGTACTATCCCTTATGTGTGTTTCCTTTGCCTTAGCTAGGCAATTGAGAATTCATGCAAACATTCTATTCAATTAAGTATTGGGTATCTTCTTACTGTTAATTTCCCACCTTTGTGTAAGTTACAGTATGTTTATTCACTAAATTTTAAATAATAATTGTTGTATTGCTATCAAATCCTTTTTTAAATATTTCATCAGGTATTAAAGAAATCTGGTGTGGGTTTTCCATACATATTTTCGTGTTGTTCCTTGGGTTCAACGGGATGATATCTCTTTGTGTTTCCTTTGCCTTAGCTACTGCACGCATTCTGTTCTATCGAGTATATAAATATCTTCCCACAGTTTAAGTTCCCACCTTGGGGCACTTCTACCACTTTCTTCCCATATCAGCTTTTGAAAATTGCATATCACCCACTGTCGGGTTAAAAAAAAAAAAGCTCTGATGGGCTTGGTAGTTACTTGAGTCTCTAATATATTTAGAGGACCATTTTTTTCATGGGATGAATATCATAAAATATTTTACTTGTAAATATTTATATATTAATTTTGGATTATACTGTTACTATTATGAGTGATTTGATTGTTCTTGTTGCTAATTGCTTCTTCCAATGTTCCATCTTTCATCTATATCGACAATATATCACTTACTAACTATTCCTGCTGCTGCTTCTTTTTGTTATATTTAACGTTAGTGTTTGTGTATTTTTTTAATTGTTCTTTCATCATTTGACATATGACTTATTTCTAATGCTTCATCTTTATATATTTCGTAGTTTCCAAATGTTATGGCTGGAACTTGCATGATTTTCGACATCTTGTGCACAATTATTTAGCATTTACGTTTTGCTTAGTAGATTTTTTAGTATATTCCTGCCATAAATTAATCATTAACAGATAGTTTTATATGTTTACATTACCTAGTGATCATAAAAAAAAAAAAAAATTATTGAGCTTTGCCAAAGCTAATACCCTCATTTAGGGAAACCGATGGTTATATCAAAACCTGCCTTAATTTTAGAGCTTGCTTTCTGAGCATTTTTGAAATGTTAAATTCATGCATATGCACCTTAATTGCCCTCCTCTCCCTACCTTGCTGAGCTACTGCTTTCTTTTTCTGTCAGATTGACTTAATTGAACCAGTACTAATTTATGATGTCAATTGCATTTGTTGGAAGGATGCAGGTTCTTTTACAAGTGAATGTTGCAGTTGGCAATGTAAAGGATCCTGTGCTTGAGGTTCTTCAGTTTGAGAAGTATGGAGCTTTTGTTCCCGAAACTGAGAACTTGAGTGATTTACATTCTTCAAATCATTATGATCCATGCGGGGAACTTCTCAATTGGTTACTCCCTTTGAACCGTACTTTATCTCCTCCTCAATCATTATTACCTCCATTAGGGCAGGATCAAACAGCTGCTAGTCACAGGTCAACATCTTCCTATTCTGGTTCACAAATTTTCTCTTTCGGCCAGTTCAGAAGTTACTCCATGTCATCACTTCCAAAAGATAGTGCACCGTCTATCTCAGCTACTCACAATTCAAGACCTTCCTTTGACCTTGAAGATTTAGATTGTTTCACACCGGAGAGGTCAAAGAATCATGATATGGAAAATGAGGGGCTTTTTTCATTTAGAGGTGTTTCCCTTGTGCCAGAACGGTTTTCTGTTCATTGTGGTTTTGAAGGTATTTACTTACCTGGCAGGAGATGGCGTAGAAAGATTGAAATTGTTCAACCGTTAGAAATTCATAGTTTTGCTGCTTCATGCACTACAGAGGATCTTCTATGTGTTCAGATCAAGGTGCCATTTCAATTTTCTCAATGTAACATCAAACTATCCTTACCCATTTGCTACACTTTGTATAGTGTCCATTTTATTTATCATCTATGAAGCATGGACATGGCAAAATTTCTTTTTTTCCCGTATTGTAGATGCCACTTACACCGACTGAAATATCTTCAACATGCTTAAAATTATATTTGAAATATGTTTCTTTAAAATTAGAGTCTGATATGGTTTGGATGCACCATGATATGACAGCCATGCACATGGGACATGCGCAAGTCATGTTTAAGAAATTTCTCATCAGTTCAATCATTTTCATTCAATTTTGGCATGACATCTTGAAACTCCCATTTTGGCCCATACTAATTGTCTGCTCTTTTATTCTCCTCTCTTTGCAGCAAGCCTCAAAAATGCCCTAATTTGTCTCTAATCCCATCTTCAATTTGTTTTGCTTGCGGAGTTAATCTTATCAAGCTTGCCACACCATCGCTCATTATTTATCAAACCTGCTGCTCCTTCACTATTTTTCATGCTGCAAGCATTTTCTAACTTTATTGTGATGCTTTCAAAGTGCTTTTATTTGACTCAATTACTCTTTATATTTATCCTTTTTTACTTAGGTGCGATTTCAACTTTCTTCCCGCAACCATAACTATAGATATATGGTTATTTATTGATTTTTTTTCTTATCCAAATTTCCTCTATGTAGAGCTTATTTTATCTTTAATTTGCATCAAATCTTTATATTTAAGATTTTCACACACATTTTTTTTTTCTGAGTAATAATGATTTAGAGTTTTTCATTAATAGAAAATATTAACATTAGAGGATTTAACTACACATTTATATTGATAAAATAAAAAACAATATGTATGTATATAACATGTTTATAGAATTATAGTATGTCATGTGCTACTTCTTACAATTATGCTATATTGCCTTACTTATGTCGTGTCATGTATCATGTTGGTTTCTCGTGTCATGTATTGATGTCCTTACTTCATATGTTATTGTTGAATTGAACTGTTTATTTTTTGCAAGTTCTCTAATCAATCATCAAACATGTGCTCTAGTTTATCTTGAAATATTAAAACAGTTTTTCTTCATTCTTCAGAATGTTTCACCAGCACATTTACCAGATATAACCATATTTTTGGATGCAATAACTATTATATATGATGAACCATCAAAAGGAAGTCCACCTTTTTATCTACCGCTTTCAAGCATTGAGACTGGAGGTGGTCACAATTTACCTAATCTTCCGCTCAGGTCATTCTTTTTTTTCTTATGCACTTTGTATTGTGTAAGTTGAACATGCACCTTCTTCTCTCAGCTTATCAACGAATCTGCCAAGTTTAATGTATATTAGTATTTGCAATTTTAACATTTATGTCTTCCCCTAATATATATTAGAAAATGATGGATACACCTCATATATGGCACGTACTTTTTATTTAAATTTCCTTTACTAGTCAGTCCCTGGACATTTAAAGTTGTCATCATTTCACCTTTGTTTTGATTTCTTCAATCTGTAATGTCAGTTTGTAATGCTTAGAGAGTTCATGTTTGTAGTTCTTTTTTGTGTTATGCTATTGCAGCATGTGATCCTCTGTGCATGCGACGCATTTCCTATTTGGACTGTTATTTTATTTTATTTATTTCTTTTATTAAATATACTTGTTACAGCTGCTACTGAGCGTCAGTTTGCAACAAATGCTGCTTATTATTTGAGCAAAATGATACGTGTATCCATTTCCTTGTTCTTTAGATATAATAATTTAGATGATATTTCTACTCTCATATATTGTATTGGATATTGCAGATAGTGTATGTGAACTTTTTGTTGCTATGTCAATCCTTTTTCGATATTGATCAGTAAGGTTGCTATAGGAACCTCAGCCCTAAGGGAATTTATAAATGTTCTGAAATAGTCAGAATTTTTTTACATTTAATGGTTATTTCTCAAATATAATGATGTTTTGAAAAAGTGTTTCTAGCAAATAGCTTGTGTGCATACAGGCCTATCTAGTGCCCATACATCCTCTGTAGGCAGGCTCACGAGTATATAATCAAATACCATGATTTTTTTTGAAGGCTCTTAAAGAGGTGATAATTTTTTGGCGATTTTATCCAAACAAAATTTTTCTTGGTAACATAACTATCTGCTGAGGATCATAAAAGCAGTCAAATAGTTAAAAATCTTGACGTTCCAACTGTGTCATTCACATCAGTTTTCCCGGTGTATTCTTACTCAGATCTTTTGATAATGCTATCTTCTCTGAGTAACCGATTCATTTTCTATAGTTTTTGATTGCTCCCATCGATTTTTATTATTTTCTAAATACAGGAGAGGCGAGGAACATTCATTAATTCTGAAGCCAGTGACCAAACTAGGCGGGAATCTTAATGGCCATGGTAAAGCTAACTCTACGGTTCCGAAGGTTGGAAAAACTACATTGGGATCAGCTTCGAAGGCGAGTTACTTGAAAAAAAATTCACCTAGCACTGATCAGTATGCAGTTTTAGTTTCCTGCCGTTCTAACTATACTGGTAATAGTAGAGGATAATATTATCTTTAAAATGATGAATATTATCGTAGCAGCTTTAATGAACGTCTCCCCTCCTATCCCTTTTCGTTTGTTTACAGAATCAAAATTATTCTTCAAGCAGAGAACGAGTTGGCGTCCCCACATTGCCAAGGATTTCATTATCTCTGTAGTTTCAGAAATTTCAGATCAGACTATTGGATCAACAAGACTACCACAACTCCCGGTTCAGGTTTTCACTTCTTCCAGCTGGTCTTATTTTAAATGTCAAAAGCATAATTTCTTTCCTGCTTTTTTGTTGAAATTTATTGTGTTTTGAGCCATTAATAAAGTAGTATCTGAGTCTAGTAGTATGATTCAGGTGTTAACCCTTCATGCCTCAAACTTAACATCTGAGGACCTCACTCTCACTGTTCTGGCTCCATTATCATCGGCTTCTTCTTCTTCAGTAGTTCCATTGAGTTCCTCACCAAGAAACCATACAAATTCTCGTGCTAGTTTTCCTGAAATCACCGGAAGAGAAGCCGGGGATAAAAATGCTGGCAATATGCAAAGAATGAGTTTTATGCCTGCTCTTGCTGAAAAACATGATGTTAATGATGCTAATGGTGAAGGATCAATTTCTCTTGCTCAGCGCATTGGTGCAACTTCTGATTGCCTTTCAAGCACAGATCGGGGGTGTACACATCTCTGGTTGCAGAGCGCAGTGCCCCTAGGGTAATATTGTGTATCATCACTTCTTTTAAATTTAGTTATATATGTAACCGTGTTTACTTTTTCGCTGTGTAGAGTTGTACCTGCACACTCAAGTACTAGCGTCAAACTTGAGTTACTTCCTTTAACAGATGGGATAATTACTCTGGACACACTGCAAGTAGCTGTTCCAGATAAAGGTAGAGTTCTAACTGATTTTTTATGTTACTATTTTGTTTTTCCATTTTTTTGTTCTAAGATCTATTTAAAATTTAACTAATAAGATATATTTGTTGATTGACACTATTCATTCGAGAACATATATTGAGACTAGGGCGGCATTACTATATCATCATGCTCAATTTCATATATGTAGCTTATCACTCAGCGTTAATGTATGTCACTATATTGTCTGATGTTTGGTCTAGATAAGTATAGAGTTAAAGCTTGTTGAATAGAGAAGTGCTTTAGAGTATTGTAAGATAAGAGGATATAATGGACACTTAAAATATTTGTATTGAGGTCGACAATATTGTATGAATCCAAATGCTTGGCAGTAAAAAATTGTTTATAGGCAAGTTGAGCGAGAAGGACATGAGAATGGTGATATGGATGTGAAGAAAATCTAAACAACAACAACAACAACAACATCAAGCCTTTATCCCACTGTGTAGTCAGTTACATGAATTCTTTTTCTCTGTTGATTGAGAGTGTTTTGGTCAATCTTCATGTATTTCTTTGCCTAAGCAAGTGAGAGACTGTGAATTTTAACAACTTACTTTGATTTGATGCATAACTTTATGATGGTTAACTTTTAATGAATTCTCTTATTAATCTCTTGTAACTCCATGCATGTATCACATCACTAAGGCTTCATTCAAGGCGGTTTTCTTACTGCTTTTTAAAACAGCTTTCTAGTATAAAATTTGTAATTGTTATACTAAAAAGCTGCTTTAAGAAGCAGTTAGAAAGCCATCCCAAACGAAAAGCCTAAATCTCATAACATTTTTTTCTGATGATTGATCCTTATGCAGCCTGAACACTGAGCTCGCCTATCCATAATGTGTTGCAAAATGTTCATAGATTTGACTTAATCAATTTGAAAGGGTTTGCACATATTTGAACTGTGAAATTCAAAAACCATCAAAACCTAATAGTTAACTCCACCCTCTCTTGTGCTTCAAGTTTTGATTTTTGTTTTTTTTTTTAATTTTATTTTGCTTCTTCCCACTATCAACAGGTGTGACTTACGTACCAGAGCAGCCATTGAAGATCTATGCTACTTCCAGCATCGCAACAGGAATTGCTTAGGCTACAGTATAATTTAGGCATGATTTCTTTCTATCATTTGGCGTTGCTTGCTGAAGAAATGTAAAGATAGGTGCTTTGTAGCATAGGGATCCTCTGTAGCTACCAAGTTCTTTCAAACTTGATGACTGCTTGGTCTGTTCAGGGAATGTCTGTATGCTGAATCACACCTGATTCCCTCAAGGATGACTGAACAGAATTTCCTGGGCTCCAAGTTGTTCTGTAAGTCTTCTTCAGTTCTCGTCTGTTTAAGACTTAGGCTTGAATGACTTTTTTACTACTTTTTAAAGCAATTTTTAATACAAAGTTTTAATTTTGATATTGAAAAGCTGCTTTAAAAAGCCGTAAGAAAGCTATCCCAAATGAAGACTTACACAGGAGAGCAAACACGCTGAGTTTTCCCTTATAATTTATCTATATTCTATAATTCCATATTGTTAAAATACATCAGCAGCTGCACCTTTATCCCAATTTTTATTTGGGATTTTGGACTCTTTCATCGTTGCATGTAAGCGAGGAGCTTGAGCTATAAGGATCCAGTATAGAAGACAAATCAATCAACTGTTGAATACAATTTAGATGTTTTTGTACCAATTTGAAACAATTAAAGTCTTGGGTTATCAAATGAACTATTTACTGCTGCTTGTTAATTCGTTCTGGCTGTAGTGACTAAGCTCTGCCTCTTAACATCTCACTTCATTTCATCCAAGTCTTTAATAAGTGAATCGATTAAAAATCAAAATTTGCTATAATTAATTGGTCCACGGCTCAAATAAATTAAATAAATTCCAGCCTGTATAAAATATCGAGGAAAAATTATTTGCGCCAATTATGCCATTTTATAATTTTTTTTTTTTTTTACCAAATAGAGATTTTTCAATGCTATTTCCTTGAAAGTTAGCTGGTTCAAACTCAACTCTTTAACAAGCTCTCAGCTTAAATTTATTAAGCTATGATTACAAGCTTGGGCCGGAGCCAATATTCAAGCTCATATATTACATGCGCCCTAGCTTTCGTGGATTATACGAGTAATTGTGATTCCAATTCCAAGTGTCCGGGTCGAGATATTAGTTAGTTGATGTAGACGGCAACGGAATATTTCAAGCAGAGAGGCAAAGGGAATTGTGCGGCATCCGAACTTGTCTGGATGCTAATTTGGCCATGTCACATCACCCAATGCATTGTGCATTGGGTGATGCGACGCGTCCGGATTCGAGGGTTAGTTTTGAGGTGGTAAATACATTTTGGTAGTTATGTAAGTATTGCTCAAGGGTGTCTAGCCTGGAAATCCTTCATGAAAGCAACCAGCTTCTCCACTCCGGCAAGCGGCATTGCATTATATATCGAGGCCCGAACTCCGCCCACCGATAAATGCCCCTTGAGCTGAACCATTCCCTCCTTCGCAGCCTCTTCAATAAACTTCTTCTCAAGCTCCGACTTTTGCAAAGTGAAGGGCACATTCATCAAAGATCTCACTGATTTTTCAACATGGCTGACATAGAACTCACCACTCGCATCAATGGCGTCATATAGAACACCAGCCTTCTTCTCATTCTTCTTCGCCATCGCCACAAGCCCACCCTGATGTAGCAGATACTCAAAAACCAGAGAGCAGATGTAAATCGCAAAACAGGGCGGCGTGTTGTAGAGCGAATCGGTGTCTGCTTGTGCCTTGTAATCAAGCATCACGGGGGCGATCGGCTGCGCATGGCCAAGCAGAGCTCGGCGGATGATAACAATGGTGACGCCGGAAGGTCCAACGTTCTTCTGCGCGCCGGCGTAGATCACGCCGAACTTAGATATATCTACAGGCTTCGAGCAGAAATTGGAGGACATGTCAGCAACTAGAACCGAGCTTTTGTTCATTGGATTCGGGTAATCCTTGAACTCAACCCCTTGGACGGTTTCGTTCCCACAAATATGAAGGTATTTGGCATCTAGGGTTTGTGGGATCTCATCAAAAGAACAAATCCGAGTATATTTCTCCGATTTGCCAGACCAAATAACGTTTGGCTTGCAGAACTTCTGAGCTTCTTTCAAGGCCCTAACGCTCCAAGAACCGGTGACGATGTAATCGGCGGAGTCTTCGGGCATGCAGAGGTTGAGAGGGACGGCGGAGAACTGGGTGGTGGCGCCTCCCTGGAGGAAGAGAACGGCGAAGTCATCGGAAATGGAGAGGAGGCTTCGGAGATCAGACTCGGCTTTCTTGATGACAGCGTCGAACTCCTTGCCGCGGTGGCTCATCTCCATGATGCTCATGCCGGAGCCGCGGTAGTTGTATAGCTCGGATTGGGCTTTCAGGAGGACAGATTCAGGGAGGGTAGCTGGGCCTGCGGCGAAGTTGTAGATGCAGCGGTCGCTGTAAGCAGCGCAGGAGATGGAGAAGCGGCGGCGCCAGAAGGAGGTGGAATGGAAGTGGAGATACGTTAGGGAAGTCGAGGACAATGTGGCGGTGGCCATGGAAGGAGAGAAGGGTGGTCTAAAAGGAGGAGATGAAGGAGAAGTGAGCGGCAGCACAACGGAAGATCATCGATTCATCGGAGAGCGGAGGAACCAAAGGTGGCATAGAAGGGAACTTTTATTTGGTCCGGTGTAAGAATGCAGAGGGTAAAATCCCGTCTATATCGGGGGGTGTACCAAATTTTTTTGGAAAAATTCGGTACACTTATGGGGTGCGACTCAATTTAAATTAAGAACATTATGATGTTAGTATTCCGTGCTAGAATATTAGAGGTATAATATAAAAACATATGATATTTTAGCTTTATATAAAACATTCCATGATGACATAATTCTATAATAAGAACATAGGAACATGTCCAATCATTATCATTAGTGAGAGCTTTATATGTTTTAGATCAGATTAAAGAATCAATTTGCTTATGATTCTATCTAATCAAGATATACCCATTAAACATTGACCTTCAATGATTTGATTAGAAGAATAGATGTATTATATCTAACTTATATTAAAAAATATAGAGGTAGACCTACAAATGATATTTTTTATTAAATTTAAATAATAATTTAACTCTTAATAAGACAATAAAAAAATCATGTAGCCAATCTCACGTGATGGGATAAAAGCTTGATATCTAGCTTATATTAAAAAAGTTTAAAAAGACCTGAAAACTTGGTAAAAAAATATTAAAATAACCTTTTTTGAATTAAATTTAAATAAAAATTTGAATTTAAACAAAAACAACAACAACAACAACATCAAGCCTTTATCCCACTACGTGGGGTCGGCTACATGAATCCTTTTTCTCCATTGTGTCATATTAAAAGTCAAATTCTCGTTTAAATCTAATAAAGAAAGGTCATTCCTAATATTTTCTAACCAAGTCTTTTTAAGTCTACCCCTACCTTTCTTAACATAAGTCAAATCTAATACATCTACTCTCCTAACCGGGTCATCGGAAGGCCGCCGTTTTATGTGACCAAACCATCTAAGACGACTTTCTCTAATCTTATCTTCTACAGCAGCTACTCCAACCTTTTCACGTATATGCTCATTTCGTATCCTATCTCTAAGGGTAAAGCCACTCATCCACCTGAGCATCCTCATCTCTGCCACACTTAACTTAGTATTATGCTTCTCTTTTAATGGCCAACATTTGGCACCATAAAGCATTACAGGCCTCACTACCATCTTATAGAATTTTCCCTTAAGTTTGAGGGGTACATTTCTATCACATAACAAGCCCGATGCATTCCTCCACTTCAACCATCCAACTTGAATTCTGCTGATAATATCCCCATCTATTTCACCATCACTCTGAACAATAGATCCAAGATATTTAAAATGTGTACTCTTATTAATGACTTGATCGCCCAAAGACAATCCCCTCACTAGGTCTATTACTACTAAAATTACACTCCATATATTCCGTTTTAGATCTACTCAAGCGAAAACCTTTAGCCTCTAAGGTTGACCTCCATAATTCAAGTTTACCTTCAACTCCCTCTCTAGTCTTATCAACAAGAAAAATATCATCAGCAAAAAGCATACGCCAAGGTACATCCTCTTGCAAATGTCTAGTGAGAACATCCATGACTAAAGCAAAAAAGATATGGGCTTAAGGCTGATCCTTGATGTAATCCAACCGAAATAGGGAAATATTTGGTCAATTCACCTTGTGTTTGAACACAAGTAATAGCTCCTGCATACATATCTTTAATGATTATGTATGCAGGAGCTATTACTTGTGTTCAAACACAAGGTGGATTGACCAAGTATTTCGTTGGATTACATCAAGGATCAGCCTTAAACAAAACAAAATGAAGAAAAAAAAATTTAATATAGATGAACCCGAATAAGAGGATAAGGACTTGATGCTATTGCTCTTGTCATTTTTGTATAAATAATAGTAGTAATAAAATAACAATTGAGGTCATGTTTGGTACCCCTCAAAATAATGTTCAATACATTAAATCTATGTTGGCTTATATGGGCATGCTAGTCTTATAATTTACTACTAAAAGTTTTAAATGATTAATACATAAATCATAGAAGAACACTTGTCTAATTTGCCAAATAAAGTAATACCAAATTCTTTGGTACTAAAATTCCGTTTAGTTATTTGTCAGGATAACTGTTCAGATATAGAAATACAATAACGCTTCCCCTTCCTTAAACAATGGCTCTTTATTGGGAAAAATTATTAGAGATACATTCGTACACCAATAAAATATTGACATGTGTACACGTGTCCGCAAAAATTTAAGTCAAGCACGTCAAAAGTGCAGGTAAAGCGAACCTAAAGCGCAGTCAAAACACAGTCCACATGATAAGTTTTAATTGGATGTCCGGACCTATTTTTAGGTCCAGTGACCGGACCTAATAATTTCCCCCACAGAAGAGATACATCTATGCATTTATCTGTTCAAAATAGCCCTTTACTCATGTTTATATATAATTTATATGAGATTTAAAATAGAGTTTATATTTGAGTGAATTGTATTTGGTTTAATAATTAAGGCTTTGCTTGGGACAACTTTTATTGCTTCTTAAAACGAAATTTT
Organism: Dendrobium nobile; assembly: GCA_022539455.1. Classification (NCBI taxonomy): domain Eukaryota; kingdom Viridiplantae; phylum Streptophyta; class Magnoliopsida; order Asparagales; family Orchidaceae; genus Dendrobium; species Dendrobium nobile. Next base: position 69,950,577 of record CM039734.1, read on the forward strand.
AGTACAAAAATTAAAATTTTTTGTCCAAAACGAAGCCTAAGTTTTCGTTTCAGACGGTTTTCTTACAGCTTCTTACAACAGCTTTCTAACACAAAAATTTGAAAATTTGTATTAAAAAATAATTTTAAGAAGCAATAAGAAAGACGTCCCAAACGAAGCTTAAGACTTCATTTGAGTCATCTTTTTAAGGCTTCGTTTGGGACGACATTCTTACTGCTTCTTTAAGCAGTTTTAAGAAACAGTAAAAAAGCTGTCACAAACGAAACTTAAATGAACCAAATAAACCTCATTTGCTTACCGTTTAAACCCTAATATCCTTTCTATAAAATGCTGGTCATGATAAATATACGAAATGTACACACTACACTGAGACAATTGGAAGGGCGATGGATAGAGAGAGACAAAAAAAAAAAAAAAACAGCAGCGTTATCAGAATAAGAGAAGGGAAACATAAGCCAGTCCAAAAAAGAAAAAAAAAAAAAAAAGCATTCTCATAAGAAAGATGATAGGCACCTCTAGAGAGCTGAAGCCACTTGTTGCCTCATCGGTGTGAGCGACCTTGCTAATGGCAGAGGAACATATGCTCGGACTCTCGTCCCATTCTCCATATATTCCTTACATAAAAATGAAAAAGGTAATAAGCTTAAGACAGATTTATAAATGGTTTCACTCAATGAACTTTTCATATAATCAGTCCTCGACCGATTAAATTCAAAAACAGTTAACAGCATATGGTGTTACTTAAGTTTCGTTTGGAACAGATTTCTTCATGTTTCTTAAAACAACTTTCTAGTATAAAAATTAAAATTTTGTACTAAAAAGTCGCTTTAAGAAGCAGTAAAAAAGTCATCCCAAACAAAACCTAGTGTTTCGTAAAACAGTTTTCTAGTTTCAGACTGTACACTCCAAGTATAGCATAATAATGAGATATGCATCTCAGTTTCTAGTCTCCTGTAAATATCATGGAACTCAAGAAATGTGTCTACGCCACTATTAATAGATCTGAAACAATAAGAGGAAGCTGCTTATTTTAAAGAACTTTTGAGCTTAAGCTTTTATTGTCTCCTGGTCCCATAGATGAAATTCCCCTCATCAAACCTAAATAGAGCTCTCTTACCACGGTTAATTGCATGTTTGATTTGCTTTCTGCAATGGATAATGTGAAAGTATAGATCTGTACTAGAAGAGTTCACCTTACTGAATTCTAACAAAATTATAGCTATTTTTCCAAGACAAAAAGACAGAAGGTACACTATCCAACAAGATTACATCAAAGTTATTTGTAAGAAGGTCCAACAGATGTGCTGCAGAATAGATGTGGTACAAACACCTATAGAGCTAGCTTAATGGTGGAAGTCTTAAAATGAGAAGCAAAAGCTTGAGACATAAATACACCACAACAGGTTGCAAATGTCTATGATTTTCCTATAGTTCACATTCAAAAAAACATATGTAGAACAAAAGACCACAATGCAATTCTACTTCAAAGAAACATCACCTGTATAGTCTCTCTCAAACCCAGTAGAATTATGAGTACCATTGTTAAAGTAAATTTTGCTGAAAGGATGACTATGATATAAGTAAAAGGTCATGTCCTTTCTCAATTTGATAACACAAACATAATTTGAAAATATAAGAAAGATAATAATGTACCTTTTAAAGCTGCAAACTTTTTAGCAAGCAAACAATTATATATTCACATTTCTTCTACTTGATGTAAAACCATGAAAAGTACAAAGCGAGAAGCCAAAAATAAAAAAAATAAAAATAAAGACAAAAGGAACTACTCCAAAAAACAGAAGCTCTAAGCAAGATACATACTGTTTTCTCTACTATTCCAACATGATGAATAGTATTGAGGAGGTCACTCTTGCCATATGGAAGAAAAGCTTCTACTAGTACCATTGACTCCTGTTAAATATATATAAGCATTTAATGAGAGACTTCAATGCAAAACAAATACATTCATCAAAGTAACCAAATATACCCTCAATTTTGCTTGAACTGCATCACAGAATTCCTCCAAACCATCACCAATGATAGCTGATATGCAGAGGATTCCTTTCTTTTCTGCTTCGCGTTTTACTTTGTAAGGATCATCAGTCTTGTCAACCTTCAAAAAGAATAAAAAACCTACAATAATAGTGGCTCGAGATCATGCAGCTCGTAGTATCCAGGTCAGCAAAAGGATAGATTGCTCTATTAGTGAAGAGGCGGATTGCACTTCCGCAAATATACAAAAATGCTGGTAAAAGCAGCAGCCTTATTGAGGGACTGATGGGGACATCAGTTGGAAAGTCTACCGTCGACGTGGCCGTAGATCTACGGCCACGATTTACCCGATGTATTTCTGATTTTAGTATGATCATTTTGTTTTCATGTATTTTTATTTCTGCATTTTTCTCTTTTTACCCTTGCTTGAGGGATTGAGTCTTGTAGCCCCTCGAGGGTATTTTAGTCTTTTATTTTATGTCATTGTATTAGGCTATTTATAGCCTTCTTCTTGCACTTTTGAGGGGTAATGAATGATAAGAAAATTTTCCTGCATTTTCTTCTTCTAGGAGCTTTTGTGTGAGAGCTTGGGAGAGAGAGAGAGTTTGTGAATTTGGTGGAGCCTAGGAGAGGCCACCCGTCGTACCCAACAGTCACCTGGTGGCTCTTGGCTTATCTTCCCTTCTCTATTTTCTTCTACCCACACCCACCGCCGACCACCCCTTCCACCAACAACCCCTCATAACCGCCCCTAGCCAAGCCTCACCACCTCCCAAGATCTACCGCCCCCTCCTCCCGTCGGCATCACCTTGACCGCCGGCCTCCCCCTTGTTGTCTCCCCACCATCTTCCTCTACACCAATTGTTAGTTCCCTTATTGCTTCTCCACAAATTTCAAATTCTGAAATTCAAAGTAAAAATTTCCAAATTTGCCCGACGCCAAATTAGGAAAGTTTTTCAATGAGATTTCAAATTTCAAATTTTGAATTTGAGCGGATTTGAGATTCTCATAATTAATTGGGCAAAGCAAATTAGGAAACACATAACTCCTTTTCCATCACTCCCAATCCCCTCTACATGCCGCCGGCCCCCTTAATGGGCCCCTCTCCTTTAATGCTTCATTAAGGGGATTAATGTCATGCTATTTGAATTTCAAATCCTTTTAATTTCCCTCCAATTTTAATTAAATCTGAGAATAATTTTAGATTTGGAGTCTACCTCACTCTCTATTCCATCCAACCTAGCCTCCTCTCAACCCTAACCGTCTCCCTTCCCATTACCACCCACCGGCCACCCTCTCCCACCGCCCACTCCCTCTCTCTCTTCGATCCCTCTCAAGGTGTCTCTCCCTCATTGACGTGAGATGGATGATCGATTCGGAGTTGAGTCCGATTTTGCGTACGAAGGTTAAGATGGCATAGATTTTCTCAACTTGCCTTCCTCAACTTGAATCCAAACATTGTTGAATGCAAAGAGAAGATCACCCACCACTTGCTACTCATTGTGATCAAGGTCAGGGAAGAAAAGCTACGGAAGGTTCATATTGATTCACGTCATTTCTCCGAGAAGGTGATCTTCTTCCTTGATTCACTTACTTTTCAAATTCTACTTGCTTTGTCGAGAGTTTGTGCAAGCAAGAAATTGTGTCCACTAATCGCCATCCATTAGTAATCGTAGGCTTGTTACTTCTTTGTGATTAGATTTCATTGTTAAGTCTTGGTTAAGTTGGAAACTATTTCGCATGCAATGTCTTAGTTCTCCTGTGTGTTTTGATTTAGCTCAGTCTCTTGTGTGGCTTAGCCTAACTGAGTTGAACCTTTAAGAGTTTTACCTTGTTGTTTTAATCACAAATAACTAAATCTAAAATTGCTCTTAACAAATTTTGTGCAAGTTTCCGATTTAGCATATAGTTCTACATCAAGGACACAGTATATCGTAGAGAATCATTAAATTTTCATCTCAAAAAGATTTTTTTTATATGTTGTGCCTCGGTAAATTCACCTAAAGAATTGCAAAAACCTTTAATGAAGGATACCCTACTACTTAAACATGCAATAATTTTTTATATAAAGAAAACGTTGAATGGATGCGATGTCGAGCAAACATTGTCCGTTTGCAAAATAAGCTATGTCAATGCGTCCAGAGTATCAAAATTACCTAAAATGCACACACGTATTGTGTAGGTCACTGCACGAATGCAAATGCAAAATTTGTTTGACCGTTAGGTGACAACATGAAATTCGAGATGCACAAGGAACTAAAAATTTCACGAGAAGTCGATTCACATTTATATTATATTATATTATATATTAATAATTTTTATTATTATTATTATTATTATTTGATTACTTTATTTAAAATTCAATTAGAAATATAGTATCCAATTCCTACTCATACGCTATCCCATCGCTACTAGATGTTGTATCTTGTCATTCAGCTAACAACAAAAGAAAGGCTAAACATAAAGCGCATAAACTATTCATTCCTTTTCAATTCCTACTCACATGCCCGCTCTTCGCATCTCCTCTTCATCTCATCCCAGCTCCTTTCAAGGCCAAGCTCGCCACTCCTCTCTCCCATTACCAAATGAGTTTGAGAAAAGTGCTGAGATCATATGGCAACATTGTCATGGATCGGTTTGTGTCATAGTTGAGGTGGTAAAGCTTTCCTCTAAGATAAAAAGATCTTTAGATAAGTATTAAAAGTTTGATGTCTTGTAAAACAAATCTACAGATGAAACATGACAGACATAATCGGGCAATAAATAAAGAACAACATCATTATCAAAATTGTCATCCAACCATAGCTAAACTTTTTAATTTTATTTTGAAGGCTAAAAAGATGTCCAATGAGTGGAAAATGAGTGTGTTGATTCCTATTTTTTAAGAATAAAGATGATGCACAAAATTGTACAAATTATAGAGGAATTAAGTTAATGTTATACTTTAAAATTATGGGAGAGAGTTATTGAGCATAGGTTACGACATGATACTAATGTTTATCAAAATCAATTTGGATTCATGCTGGGTAGGTCTACAATGGAAGTTATACATTTATTGAGAGGTTCAATAGAGAAGTATAGAGAGAATAAGGAGGATGTTTATATGATACTTATTGATTTAGATAAAGCATGTGATAAAGCTCCAAGAGAAGTGCTATGGAGAGTTCTAGAAAAAAAAGGGCTTAATAATGCTTATATTCAAGTCATCAAGGATATGTATGGAGGAGTTGTTACTTGTGTTCAAACAAAGATGGTTTGACCAAATATTTTCCTACTTTTGTTGGATTACATCAAAGATCAGCCTTAAGTCATATCTTTTTTATTTAGTCATGGGCGTTCTCACAAGACATTTGCAAGACATTGTACCATAGTATATACTTTTTGCTAATGATATTCTTCTTTTTGATAAGACTAGACAGGGAGTTGAAGGTAAACTTGAATTATGGAGGTCAACCTTAGAGTCTAAAGGTTTTCGTTTGAATAGATCTAAAACTGAATATATGGAGTGTAATTTTAATAGTAATAGATCTAGTGTGAGGATTGTGAATTTCGGCGATCAAGTCATTATAAGAGTACACATTTTAGATATCTTGGGTCTATTGTTCAGAGTGATGGTGAAATAGATGGGGACATTTTTAGTAGAATTCAAGTTGGATGGTTGAAGTGGAGGTATGCATCAGGCTTGTCAAGTGATAGAAAAGTCCCACCAATCTTGAGGAAAATTTCTATAAGATGGTGGTGAGACTTGCAACGCTTTATGGTGCAGAATGTTGGCCATTAAAAGAGAAGCATAATGTCAAGTTAAGTGTTACAAAGACAAGGATGCTCAAGTGGATGAGTGCCTTTATTGTTGGAGATAGAATACAAAATGAGCATATACGTGAAAAAGGTTGGAGTAGCTCTAGTGGAAGACAAAATTAGAGAGAATCGCCTTAAGATGATTTGGTCACATAAAATGATGGCCTTCCGATGATCAAGTTAGGAACGATGTATTATATTTGGCTTATGTTAAGAAAGGTAAAGGTCGATCTAAAAAGACTTGGTTATAAAATATTAGAAATGACATTTCATTATTAGATTTAAATGAGAGTTTGACTCTTAATAGGACACAATGGAGAAAAAAGATTCATGTAGCCAACCCCACATAGTGGTATGAAGGTTTATTGTTGTTGATGTTACTGTATTAAGCTAAATAAGCTTTGAAACTACACATCTTTTTCATCAAACTAGTAAAACAGGGGTTTCCTTGCTTCAGTAGTTCTTATGACTTGTTGAGTAAGGAAATCTGTTACATATTTAGGTTTGTTAGGTCTAACCTTATACACCTGCTTGAGTCCTAAACTTGAGTTATAGGAAATCATACTTTTCCAGCTTCATTTAATAAGAATATCATTCCTGAAAAACCTCTATGTCCAACCTTTAAAATCTTGCTAAACCAAAGAAATAAACCTCTGACATTTTAAGAACTACTTACTTTTCTAACTCATATATTCCATACGAAATTTGATATAAATCGACTTAATTTATTGGAGAGTTTTAGCACAAAGCAAGCGATCCATATATATATATATATATATATATATATATATATATATATATGCCCCTCTTAAATAAGGGGTTTTGGATTCCATTTCTTCATTATATCATTATGTATAATATTTCTTCAAGAATCAACCATTGATTGGAGATATTAATAGTTAACCATTTAAATTGATGAGCTAATAAACTCCTCTTTGATATTTATTCTCGATAATAGAAGGACCTTTTGATGTAGGCAGGGGGGGGGGGGGTCAAAACATTTTGGGTTTTTAATTTTGTGAGTTTTCATTATGAGCTCATAAATGATTTTCTTCTACTTAATCCAGCTCATAAATTATCTTTAATTAATGTTCATCCCCCCCCCTATTGGCCCTTGGTTCTTCCCCCCTTGGCTGCCTTTGCCTCTTCCCCTTCTTGTGTCTCCTCAGTTTTTTCTTTGTGTTGTTCCCGTGACTGGCTGTTGGGTGCTGGTTCCGATTCCCTGTGTGGGCTTTTCGATTTCTCCCCCTGGCTGCTTTCCCGTGGTTGCCTCTTCTTGGTCTCTGTGTTGGCTTTTCGGATTCCTCCCTGGCTGTGTTCCCGTGGCTTCTCCTACCCGATTTCTTTGTTGATTTTTGGGAGTTGTTTTGTGATAATTGCTATTCTTCCTCTTCCCCTTACCCGATTGGTTTGGTTGGAGGTAGATGTTGGTTGTTTGGCTCCCCTTTCTCTCCTATAAATATTAGGTGTTTTGTATTAAAAAAAGAGGATGTTATGAAAGAATTTTTTGCATAAAAACCTGCATGTTTTCTTGGAAAAGCTTGCGAGCTTATTCCACCTCTTCGTCTTCCTGTAGGAAAGCTTGCGAGCTTGTCCTTTCTTCGTCTTGGTCTTCTAACCCCTTTCTTCTCTCCGCAAGATCGACGACACTTGTATCCTTCTTCTCAATTCAAGAAGCAACTTAATTGAGAAGCAACTTTAGGTGTATTTTTATGTTTGTGTTTGTGTCTAAGTTTGTAAGTCTTTTATCTTATAAAAAGTTGTAGTTTGTCGTATTTTTGATAATTTGGTGTATTTTCTTTATCCTAGAAAGGATGTGTTTTTGCTTGCAAAAATTTAGGTCTTTTTCAAATTTTTGCATGCATCAATTTGGTATCAGAGCCTAGGTTAGGATTTTCCTAAGTTGTTTGTGTCTTCCTTTCTTTTAAAATAAAAAAAAAAACGGAAAAGAAAGTCAAATCCATCAGCAAGCCGAAGTTCCGATTCATGTGGAAGATCTATCATCAGAATTGGCTCATTTAGCTCATAAGGGAATGTATTGAATTCGATCTCATCAGAGATGAAATTTTTCAACAGGAGGATAATTGATGTAGGCAGGGGGGGGGGGGGTTCAAAATATTTTGAATTATAAATTTGGAGAACTTCTAGGTCCTCTACTAGAATCAGCTCATTAATATTTAGTATAGAGCCTTTTTAGCTCATAAATTGAGGTTCATTCCCCCCATTTGCTAACCCTTTGGTTCCCCCATCCCATGGCTAATTCCTCCCCCTTTTATTTTATTAGGTCCTTTTACTGGATTCCGTCCCCCTTTGTGCCCCTTCGATTCCCCCGATCCCCTTTGTGCCCCTTCGGTTCCCTGCCAGGCTGCTGGTCTGGTTCCTATGCAACGTCGTTTTGTAAGAGTCTATTATAATATGATTTTTAGTATGTATTTTGTCTATTTTTGAGTATTTTATGTAATTTCTTTTTATCCTAGGAAGTGTTTCTCTTGCTTACAAAAATTAGGGGTTTTCCTAATTTATTGCTTGCATTAATTTGGTATCAGAGCACCAACCAAAGCTCTGATACCAAATTGATACAGACAAGAAATTAGAAAAAAATCTAATTTTTGCTTGCAAGAAGATTACAATCCCTAGGAAATAGAAATGATACAAAGACACTCTTGAAATAACAAAAACAACAACTTTATAACATATAAAAAGGACACTTACAACTTTTGACTCTTACAAACACAAAATAAAGACACCTAAAGGAGCTTGCATTTGTCGAGAAGAAAGATACAGGTGGGGTGGTCACTTGATGCGAGGAGAAAGATATTAGAAGCCGAGATGAAACATAGCTCGCAAGCTATAGAGAGGAGAAGAGATGGGGGACATAGCTCGCAAGCTATTCCCAAAGAAGAAAAAAACCCTAAGGTTTTTTTATCTCCAAAAATCAGCCACATAGCATCTAAAAAACTCTCAAAACATCTACTATATATAGGAGAAAAGGCAGCCAAATAGTCTACTTATTTCTCCAATTAAACTAATCAAATAAGGGGAGATGGAAGGCCAAATATTCAATTCTTCGATGCAAAATGATTGGCCTACTCAACATCAAGACCAATCCCCATATTGGAATGTTCGAGGGCACACCAATCGATCAAAGGATCTAAACATCATTGCTCAATATATTCAAAATTTTGTTGAGCTTGAAATCTAAACTCATATAGTGCGACAAGCACTTTGCAAGCTAGCATTTTAATCTTGAACTAGATTATATACTGAATAACTACTCAAAGTGATGTCAACTGAACCTCAAGTGATAATATTGCCTCATCTCTAAACACTAATGCGTATGGAGTTTGTTTTCATTGACATCTTGTAGGTAGTACAACATGTCTATAACACTTTTGTCATTTTAGTATGACATTTATTTCATTTTTATATAGGATCATCTTGAGCAACTTTACTAATATTCTATCAAAGGCTTCAATCAAGCTACTTGCGCTTGAATTGTACATGGATGAGTATTGCTAATTAATTTTATATCGATCAATGAATCTATATATTTTGATGCTTTTGAAAGTTGGGCTATTGTTTGAGATACGGGTTTGCTTCTTGTCTCAAGTAGGTCCCATTGATAAGCCTATTTAAAGGAGTTTTACGTAATAAATGAATACTTGGACAAAAACTATCATGATAAACCCAGATGCAATGTCAGGAACCTAACTATAATATTTTAAAAAATATTAAGGGCCTCCTGATTGATGTGGAACCATAATGAAGAAAAAAGGGTAGACGAAAAGTAGCATGGATGGGACTTGTGCAAAAGACCAAGTTAGAATAAGATTTTGTTTGGAAAAACTTTTAGACTGCTATTGTGGTAAGAAGATCTGTTGGTAAAAAATAACGTGTTTGGAAGACAGCTTTTCACCACTACTTCAAATTTCTACCTTTAAAAGATAGTTTTGGAAAAGCATTTTTAAAACTACGGCTAAGGAAAACATTAAAAAACAAGAACATAAAAGCTTATGCAGCCCCAAATAAAGCCTAAATTTCACATCTCAAACAATATTAACAAGAATGTATAGAAACGAAACATTCACAAAACCAACCCCAAATAATTAGGACAAAACTAATGATAATAATTAAGATTATGATAGAATTTCTTCAAAAAAAGAATTTCTGAATTCCCGAGAGAGCTTTGTTCTTTTATACCAGCATCTATTCTCAAATATTATAACCAGGAAAACACTTTTCTCAAACCATAGAGTTACCTTGTTCCACACCACCAGCTTTGGAATAGAACCCACATCCAATTCTTGCAGAATCTTGTCCACTGCATCAGTTTGTTGTTGTGCTAAAGGATGACTGCAATAAGTTAATTTATAGTTTAATAAAATATCATACAGCATGTTAAGGATGGCAAAAAGAAGAGTAAAAAAAAGAGGACTGTCAAAATATTAGCACCTGATATCCACCACATGAACTATAAGGGATGATTCAGAAATTTCCTCCAAAGTAGCCCTGAATGCAGCAACCTGTACAATGACATCACTTTGACAAAGAGACTGAGAATCTTATTTTAGCATTAATATTTCAATATTAAATAAGGTGCAACCTGCTTCTTATCAAGGGGATGAGAACAGATGATAAAACAAACAAGGGATGCCATATTTCAACAATACAGATTGAGATAACCAAGTTCCAAAAGAAAAGGTCGGAACAGAAAGTAGAGAATGAAATAGGTACTTGTACACATACATGCATATGCATTGCTAAAACCAATGTAGAAATGAGTAGAAGACAATTGATTTTAATTATTCACTATATCTAGAGGTTTAAACAAAATCGAGAGAGATGACTTATTGATGTGAAACGTATATGCAAGGATGATTAGATTAAGAAATTTGTACGCTTAATATTTAGAGCACAATAATTATATCTTTATAGTGATTTCGAACGACAACATAAAACACAAAGAGCGGTGACATAAGCTTAGGTTAAATCACATGTGTAGGAGTTAAGACCGTAAAACAATAAATTAGTCTAACATTGCATACATGAAAAGTTTCAACAAGAAATCCCTAAACTAACAATAAGATTAATACTATGAAGGATCCCTCACACAACTCTATAATTTACTAGGCTTTAGAAGAGGACTAACATGATCTCAATGAATCAATTAAATTCCACAACTGAAAGTAACAAGGAAAATAAAGAGTGAGGGAAAGAGTTCACCGAACGTCCAGCGACGGATAGATTGGTTGACGTCCCACGATCATCCACGATCCGGTTGGGAGGTGTTCATCAATTGACTGGGCCAACATGAAGATGACGCGTTCAATGTAGCTTTCCACGGAGTCGTCAACGTCCAAATTGAATTCAAAGAATGGAGATTGGAGAATGTCGGTCCGGTCCAGAGAATCCTTTACGAACCATGATCAACATTCGGGTTGGCCATGCATGATTGTCTAAGAGAGAAAGTAGAGAGTGAGAGGGGAAAGGGATCGGGTAGGTTCGGCCAAGCAAAAGGGAAGAAGGAAAAAGGGTTAAATCTGAAAAATAATTTCAGATCTAGTGAGTAATTAGAGAGTAACTTCCTTGAAATTTAAATTTGAAACGAGTGAGAATTAGGAAAGAAAGTGGGGATGTGATTAAATTAATTAGATCCTTAATTTATGGGAATTAGAGAGAGGAGGAAGAGGCCGGCCAAGGAGAGAGGAGAGAGAGATGGTTTAGGCATTAAAGAGGTGGGCCCAAGCAATTAAGGGGATTGAATACTTAAATATGGAATTAATTTCATATTTAAGTTAATTGTGGGGTTTTCCTAAATTAAAGGAGGAGAATTTAAGAAGAGTTTTGAAATTCAAATATTTTGAATTTGAATTTAATTCTCGTCCTAAATTAGTAGGACTAAATTAAGAAAACATTTATGGTGGATTTGAATTCAAAAGTTTGGAGGGAATTATGTGGCCGGCGGCTATTGTGGGGGAGAAGGATGTGGCCGGTGGCTTTAGGGGGTGGAGCAAGGGGCCGGCGGGTGGAGGCTTAAAGCCGGAGGCCAAGGGCTTGGGCTAAGTAACTTAGATCCACAAATTGAGCAATTTCCTAATATGGATTATGTCAATTTAGGAAAGAATTCAAAATATGAATTTGAAATCATATTTTGAGTTGGATCTCCCTCCTAATCTTCATGATGCACTTTTAGAAAAAGGCAAGAAAATCAATTTTGGAGAGGGGGGGGGGGGAGGCCAGCAGTTTGGGTGGCGTTTGGCTAAGGAAGAAGGGGTGTGGGTTAAGTGGAAGGGATCTTGTTGAGGTTGACCGACGGCTTGGGGAAGAAGAGGTGGCCGGATGTAGGGGAAAGGAAGAGATGATAAGAAAATACTACGAGTACTAACCGCGAGTCCCGGACTCCACCGGCGACTGACGGGTGATGCGTGGCCCTCTCCTAAGGTTTCTCCTCTCAAGAACTCACAAAGAGATCAAGAACAAGAAAGCTGAAATTTTTATTCATATTCATCATCCCAAATATAAGAGAACTAGCCTATAAATAGGCCTCATGAAAAGAAAAGAAATAATGACTAAAATGCCTTTCACGCTAAAACACCACATGACCATCCTTGGGGGTAAAATGGGAAAAACATAAATATAAAATAAACTAGTACATAAAATACATCAAAAAAATAAACTCTAGATCGTAGCCACTGATCTCTAATATGCTCATCACTTATGATTCTCCCCTAGACAACAAATAAATATTTTTTCAAATAATAACGACCATAATGGAAAAACACTAACACAAGATCTAAATATTTGAATTCAAATCATTATTACATCAAATGATGCACAAAGAAAATATTAGATTGGTGAGTTGGATAAATCTACACAAAGAAGGAAAGAAAATCATAGATCAATGAGCTAGATGAAGCAAATAATGAAAGCCCCCTAGATATCCATTGATAACCAGACAAGGGAATCAACATAATCCAATAGCATCCAATACTCCCCTTTAAGTTAAATAGTAGATATCAAGCATATCAACCAACTTTTTCAATTTCTAGGCGTTAGCGGAGAAGCATTAACATTATCTTCATGACTATAATAATAACCACAAGCAAGGATATAACTATGAAGATAGAGAATCGGATGTTGAGTTTACCCAAAGATAAGAGAGATATGAACTCCGATAAGGTCTTTTGAATGTTGGAAAATAAGTGGACAGCAACCACAAGCCTTCATGATGTTGTTAGACAGCAATCTGGAGCTCATAGGTGGCGGGACATCAATAATAGACTAAGGAAATTACTTGACAGCAGCTCTGAGCATTTAAAACAATTCCGGGCAGCCACCTATAGGGCCTAGGAAGACCTTGGACAGTTGCTGTGGGACGTCTGGAGTTTCTGGACAACAATTAGCGATGTTCCAGGATGCAGGGCAGCAAGTTGTTTGGTTGGAGATCCCTGGATGGCGTGCAAGATTCGTCCAAAAATTCATGACAACAACTTGACTCTATCCAGAAATCTGGACAGCCAGCTGGGGATAGCTAGCTGGGGAGATGAGTTTACGCCGTTTCCTCCTATTGGGTCCACTTGAGCATGAAAGGGAGGGTGGGAAATTGTGTGCACAACAATGGAGAAAAGCTGAAGTTAATTCCCTTTGATTTAGGCATGGGTTTGGAAAGAAAATTAATTAGAGAGGAGGGGCATGGGGCCAGCTAAGAGAGAGAGGAGGGAAAAATTGTGTCTAGGTTTAATGTATGTGAGTTATGGGGCAATTAATCAATTAATTTCATGATTGATTAATTGATTGAATGAAGGTGATTTTCAAATATGGTGCAATTAATTATGAAAGATTTGAAATTCAAACTTGATTAATTTGAATTCGAATTTTTTTCTAAATTAAAAAAACAATCCAAATTAGGAAGGGGTTTTGGAGGGAAGTGGAGTAACTCTGAAATTAAATTTCAGATTGGGGATTAATTGGGAGGTTTCCTAAGAGGGGATTACATTAATTGGGCTGATTTTGAATTCAAAATAATTTGAATTTGGAGTAACAATCTTTCCAATTTAATACTAACCCAAAAAGAAAACTAATGAAGGCTAATTGATTGAGACTAATGGTGGAGGAGCCGGCGGGTGAGCTGTTTCGGTGGCCGGCTACTTGCAGGTGGTGGAGAATGGGACGGTGGGTGGTGGAGGGGGAGGGCTGAGCGGTTGGTGGGCTGACCATTGGTTGCCGGCGGGAAAGGGTAGGGGAAGGGTTGAATCCGATGGGTTTGGGAGAATGGGGATGGTTGGCCGACGGGTAGAGGTGGAGAAGGGAGGGGGGAAAGAAAATAAAACACAAAACCAGGAGCTCACCGTCGTGGGCTATTGGGTACTTTATTTGCCTTCTCAAAAGGCTTTACCATTCTTTCTAGAACTCACAAAGAGATCCAAAACAAAAGTTGAAATTTCATATCAATATTCATCATCCCAAATTACAAGAGAACTAGCCTATAAATAGGCCTCATGACAAAAAAATAAACAAAGACTAAAATGTCCTTCAGGCTACCACCACATGACCACCCCTAGGGATAAAATGGGAAAAACAGAAATATAAAATAAACTAGTACATAAGTCACATAAAAAATGATGCATATGTAGTTGCATTCATCATATAAAAATCTTATATACATATTTACTAAGCAAGATAGAAATGTTAGCTAATTGCCAGCTCCTAGGTGAATCGTAGCGCTGTGCTACAAGTCACTTGTTGCTTCTTGTAGGCAAGCTATCATGCAATGCAAGCTTACAGAGAAACTTTCTGATGAGAAAATCGGAAGATCAACGACTACAATCTAGAGTTTATTTTATTTTTTATGTGACTTATGTACTAGTTTATTTTATATTTCTGTTTTTCCCATTTTACTCATAGGGGTGGTCATGTGGTGTTGTTACCCGACAGGCGTTTTAGTATTTGTTTCTTTTCTTGTCATGAGGCCTATTTATAGGCTAGCTCTCTTGTAATTTGGGATAATGAATATTGATATAAAATTTTAACTTTTGTTTTGGATCTCTTTGTGAGTTCTAGAGAAAGTGGTGAAGCCTTTGGAGAAGGCAAACGAAGTACCCAGCAGCCCACGACGGTGAGCTCTTGGTTTTGTGTTTTATCTTCTTTCCCCCCTCCCTTCTCCACCTCTACCCGCCGGCCGACCATCCCCATTCTCCCAAACCCGCCGGATTTAACCCTTCCCCTCCCCTTTCCCGCTGGCTGCCAATGGCCTGCCCACCAGCCGCTCAGCCCTCCCCCTCCACCACCCACCGTCCCATCCTCCACCAACTGCAAGGAGCCAGACACCAAACAGCCCACCCGCCGGCTCAATGCCACCATTGGCCTCAATAAATTAGCCTTCATTAGTTTCCTTTTTGGGTTAGTATTAAATTGGAAAGATTGTTACTCCAAATTCAAATTACTTAGAATTCAAAATCAGCCCAATTAATGTAATCCCCTCTTAGGAAACCTCCCAATTAATCCCCAATATGAAATTTAATTTCAGAGTTACTCCACTTCCCTCCAAAACCCCTTCCTTCCTAATTTGGATTGTTTTTTAATTTAGAAAGAAATTCAAATTCAAATTAATCAAGTTTGAATTTCAAATCTTTCATAATTAATTACACCATATTTGGAAACCCCCTTAATTCAATCAATTAATCAATCCTGAAATTAATTGATTAATTGCCCCAGAACTCACATACATTGAACCTAGACACAATTTTCCCCTCCTCTCTCTCTTGGCCGGCACCATGCCCCTCCTCTCTAATTAATTTTCTTTCCAAACCCATGCCTAAATCAAAGAGAATTAACTTCAGCTTTCCTCCATTGCTATCCACACAATTTCCCACCCTCCCTTTCATGCTCACGTGGACCCAATAGGAGGAAACGATGGAAATTCATCTCCCCAACTGGCTGGCCAGATTTCTGGACATAGTCAAGTTGCTGTCATGAATTTTTGGACGAATCTTGCACGCCATCCAGGGATCTCCAGCCAAACAACTTGCTGCCCTGCATCCTGGAACATCATTAATTGCTGTCCAGAAGCTCTAGACATCCCACACCAGCTGTCAAAGGTCTTCCTAGGCCCTATAGGTGGCTGCCCATAATTATTTTAAATGCTCAGAGTTGTTGTCCAGTAATTTCCATAGTATATTATTGTTGTCCCGCCACCTATGAGCTTCAGATTGCTGTCCAACAACATCATGAAGGCGTGTGGTTGCTGTCCACTTCTTTTCCAACAATCAAACGACCTTACCAGAATTCATATCTCTCTTGTCTTTGGGTAAACTCAACATTCGATTCTCTATCTTCATAGTTACATCCTTGCTTGTGGTTATTATTATAGTCATGAAGATAATGTTAATACTTCTCCGCTAACGCCTAGAAATTGAAAGAGTTGATTGAGGGATCTTCTTGTAGAGACTAATCTTATTGTTAGCATTGGAATTTATTGTTGAAACCATTCATGTATGCAACGTTATATTAAATTGACTGTCTTACGATCTTAACCTCTATGCATGTGATTTAGCCTAAACTTGTCTTACCTCTCTTTGTGTTTTCTTTTGTCGTTCAAAATCAATATAAAGATATAATTATTGTGGTCTCTAAAATTAAGCGTGCAAACTCCCTAAGTTAATCATCCTTGCATATACTTTTCACATCACTTTCTCTTTGTTAAGGGAACTTGAGTGGTTGTTGTGGTGAGGGGAAAAGGAGTGGGCTTTGCTAAAAGAAGTGGAGAAGGCTTAGTTGGGTGTTTAGGATGTGAAGGGGAAGAGAGAGCTGGGTTCGGTTTTCTGTGTTATGAGAGGAGGAAGGGTCGGAAGACTTGGCTTGTGTACAATCGGGCTGAGGGAGTTCGGTTGGAAGTTGGCACAATGAAGGGGTAGGATGGGTTGTGCATGTGGAAGGTCAGTAGAGGCTGTGAGGAAGCGGGATTGGGTTGTGGAGTGAGAACTGGCTGATCGGCACTACTTGCGGCACCGGTAGGATCGAGCGTCGAGTTGGCTATGATTTGGGAATTTTTCGTGCGTGGAAGAAGAAACGGAACCGAAGCTTTTGCCTTCGTTTTAATAGCGCGAACGGGAGAGACTAGCAGAGAAGCTGGTAGCGAGATTATAGCGGAAATCATGTAAGAGCAGCATCAGCACCGAATAACAAAGATAAACGGCGTACTTCTACCTTTATTATTATTATTATTATTACTATTATTATTATTATTATTATTACATGAATAACAAAAATTTAAAAAAAATCATGCCTCGAAATTCGCACAATTTTTCCCATGCGAGGTTTCTATACAATATTACAGTCATTTTTATATGATTCGAACGTTACAAGAGCAATAGCAAGTCCGTCTTGCGATCAGACGTCGTTTGAGCAGTGTCGCGGAACATTTTTTAGCGTAGATCGTCGATTTCAATCGTCTTCGCCCGATTCGACTGTGAGAGGCTCCCTCTTATGTAATTTCGACGTTCTGATCGCAATGACGTAGTCCATTTGGCGATCGAAAGTCGTTTGAGCACTTTAATGAGGCGTCACGCTGCTTGATCGTTGCTCGAATTGCCGATTTTGGTCTTTCTTTGCGTTTCTTAGTGCATGGATCAACAATACTTCTATAGAATAATATAGTATGAACATATAAAAAACTATTTAAATAAAGCCCATGTTGTATAAAATAATATAGTAAAAACAAAACGAAGTAGAGCTCAAACTTAGCAAATTATCCAAGTAGAGTCCTTGTTCAATAAAATAATATGATATGAACAAAAAGAAGATTATGGAAAGGTTTTCTTTTTTAGTTTTTCTTAAGGTGATTGAAAGGTTTGTCTGTCGCATGTCATTTTGATTTCTGAAGGACGTAATAAAATTGATGAGTTTTCATGTCACACAATTTTCTGTAGGTGCTCCTAATAATTGTACCTAATGTTTGCCACATCAGCACCAAAAAATTAGGAGATTCATATCAACTGGGCAGTCGTAGAACATACCAACATGGTAGGTAGCTTCTGTATGAACCCAACAGTATCGGTAAGAAGAAATTGTCTACCATTGCTCATCTGCATTTCATGTAGAAATATATCAGTTATTACCTGGAAAACTAATATAAACATAGTCATAAAGTAGTTACCAGGAACATATAAATGTTCTTTATTTTCCAGGAAGAAATAGTTGCTCCTTCACTAAAGCATTTCACAAGAATAGTATCAATAAATTCTTTATAGACCCCAATAGGGTTTCGTTGGATGTTTTTACATGCCAAAAGAATCTAATAATTTTTAAGGGATCTTAGGTTTGAGTTTGTATGTGTACAGAACAAAGAAAAGAAGGTGTCCCTAATGAATAAAGCTCATGCTATTGCGAAGCCTAGGCAGGGATATGTGCAGACTTACAAATGTTAATTCCATTCATTTATATCAGTCAAGAGTAAATGTTAATTCCATTCATTTATATCAGTCAAGAGTAGAAGTCATCTTTTCTAGAGACAATTCTATGATATATTAAAGATAGCATAAAATCCTGAACGATGCATATGAAAACTGCATTTGGTTTTCAATCAACTAGTTGATCTAGTTTAACAACCATGACTTAAGGTAACCGCTGTTTCCTATCTTTTATTTCATTATGTGCAAATGAACAAACTAATTTCTAAAAGTTTTAATGGTAACCAAATCTTGTGCTGCATTCAAGGCTTATTGTAAAAATTTAAGCTTTCCAGGGAGAGATGCTGTTGACCCTTACAAAGAACAACTTCAAGATATCAAGAATATTCATTAACCAATTTCATTTACAATATGAAGGAAAAAGGATCCTGTTGAGCTTTATGCAAGTATATACCTTCAGTAGACTGCCTGGTTTTCTCAAGAATGCCTAGAGTAAAGTTTGGCATGGATAACAACATTGGAGCTTTTGCAAGGGCAAGATAAATTATTGATGTAGATCTATTTTGATCATTGCAGATACATGAGAGTTCATTAAGAGAATGCTCTACAATTACTTGAAAACAAAGCTTGCTCCAAAGTGAACATTACACCATGAATGCTTCAAAAAGATAAAAACGGAGGGCAATGTAGCATATGATTTAGTTTCAAAATGCCATGCCTTACACTAACTGAAATTGGTCAATGTCCCTTCAACACTTACTTTAAGATGGAACGATAAGCTGTAAAAATCATCTTGTTTGTCAAAAAATGCAATAGCAAATGCTTTTCTCATGTACCGACACTAACAACTCATAAAACAGGCGTCTAAATTTGTATTACTTTTATGGAATCCTGTTTATTGTCTTACCTGAACCTTTCTAGTAGTAGGATCTAATGTAGCAAATAAACGATCTTCAGCTAGAACATCTGCTCCAGTCAAATGATTAAGCAGCGTGCTCTTCCCAGCATTTGTATATCCAACCTGGAATTTTGAAATTAATATTATCATGAGAAAGACAGAAGCAAAATCTAGGAATAGTATAACGATACTTACAAGAGATACAACAGGAATAGGCACAGATAAACGACGATTGCGATATAATTTCCGATGTTTTCTGACAGATTCCAGCTCTTTCTTTAAAATTCCTATCTGTCCATGATAAACTAGAGAATGTTAAGCCTTGCATACAGATTATTGTCAATATTTTTACTTTTTTAATTTGTATGAGCACCTCATCTAATAGTTAAAGTGAAAGCAACCTATACTTCAAATAAAGCCATAAAATAGAATTACTTCATCAAAAAAGACTTCGTCAATACCATAAAACTGGACATAAATGCAGCATGTTACTTACTTGAGTACGCAAAATACGCTTATCTACTTCAATTTGTTTTTCACCCATTCCCTTAACCTTGCCTCCTGCTTGGCGTTCAAGGTGAGTCCACATTTTTGTTAGGCGTGGAAGTTGATATTCCATTTGTGCCAAAGAAACCTTGTAATGTTAAAAATAGTTTCAATTTAGTGAAAAATTGAGTAGCAACACTAGTAGATAAAGAATTACTGGCGCTAATGTTTAGCAATTGACTTTATGACATGACATGGTAGTGAAAACACCCAAATACTTTTCTTTTCTTTTTCTTTTTTTATATAGTTTTCATGCCATAATGTGGCATGCAGTCACAAAACATGCTTAATACTCACAGCACAGCGGAAGCCCACAATAAGTGACTGGCTAGAAAGGTGATGGTGCCGGAATCCTTGATAGTTAGTTTTTAGTTCATTTTTGCAAACGAAACCACTATAGTTAAAGTAACTTCTTAAGGTGCAAATTGAGTATGAATTTATGGCTCTTGGCAATATTCAAGCACCCATAATATATTTCTTCCATGCTCTAAAAACAAAATCCAAAATTAAGCAAGTTCAAAGTGAGTAGAGGGAAATTTTAATTTAATACTCGTCGAACACATATGATATGTAGCTTTGATTTCAGTTTTGCTAAAAGGATGCCTATCAGGATGATTACCTATTGAAAACAGGTTGAGTTCTCTAAAATATATTTTTTGGTTTTGGTTTGATTACCTATGTAGGTTCGAGTCTCCAGCCGCAGGTCCTCATTGGCTCTATGATTTTACTACAACCACTAAATTACAATTTCAATCGCATGTTTTTTGTCTGGACATTGTTTGATTTGGTTCCCTATTGCTGTTGTTCATAAAGACGGTGATTGTTAGATTTGCATGCTTTTCTTTTAGGGGTTGTTCTTTTTCATCTACGTTTGTGATCGACTTTTATATGCATGAAAGAAATTTGATCAAATCTACCATAATTGACTTTTCTTCTTGTGTGAATCTAATGGTCAAATCTACTGCCACAAAATTATGGCTGTTCTACATGAACCTGTCGAACTTCAAATTCTTGATATTAAAAAAATTGAAGAACTGGGGAACAATAAACCATTTGGGCAGTGATTTCGACACAAACACAAAAAAAAGATACATTAACATCCTCAATTGCAGAATGTAAATTATTATGAATAATTTTTAGATATGAAACAACATATGAATCAAATTCTAAAATCGAAATAATAATTGAATATTAAAACTACAAGCAGTTTATTAAATCTTATTCAAAACTTTTACTGTTTCACCTTCTCTTCATGATTTAACCATTAGACAAAATGCAATTGATGCATTGCCCAAACATACATATAAGTAATAAATATCATATAGTTATCATGCAAGCTCATTCTAATGTTTCGACAATTTCATAAAGGTTTATGATTTAGTTTGTCCTCTTTTACACATAATCTACACTCTAAATGTTTCCCTTGGCGTACCACAGCTACAAAACCTAATTATATTAATAGTCAACAAGAACATAATTTATCTATCCATTCCTTATCTTCCATTAGTGTTCTTCCCTTTAAAAAAGCAGGAATATTACCAAGTCAATGCACCTTCAAACCTCTACTTTTGTCATTGTTTCTACAAGTTTAAGCAAGTCAATGTTTGTTTCCATTTTTGTTGTCAACATTTCTACTGGTAGGTTTTGAAAGTGTTGCAAACTTTCTAAAAAGATAGAGATATTATCTACATTCAATGGATTCAATGACATAAAAAAAATAATGTATTTGTTCGCTGAGGAAAAGATGGCGCTACAACACAAATCCTGCTACCTAGGCTCAAGGTTCAATTTTTCCTTAAGGTAGATCGGATATTAATTAACCAGATTTCCCCCAATAATTATAACACATGTAAAGGGCCAAGGGCACAGACTGCACATGGGTTGGCCAGGCGGTTTAAGGAGCGAGGCTGCATTTGGGTTGTAGGTGTGTGGGAGTCAGGTCTATGAGCAAATCGACCGAGTATGGATGGAGACACAGGAGGGGAGATGGGTTCGGTCGGAGGTCTTGCGTATGGAGTCAGGTATGGTCGATCGGCAAGTGCGAAGGTGCAGACAGGATCAGAGCTTGCACGGCGAGTACGTGACTGAAGACTTCAGTTGTGGGGTTGTGCGTGTATAACTCAAATATGTGAAATAAATTTATTTGAAAAATAAAAATTTTGAAGTAGAGTGTTTTGACGCTGATCTGGTGAGCGTTGCAACGCTGACTATGAATAGTATATATATATATATATATATATATATATATATATATATATATATATATATATATATATGCCTCACACCACCGACTCCCTTGGTTGCTTGGACTGGAAAAAAATTGGAGGGGGGAAGAAGAGAGAGGAAAGAGAAAAGGATTTTGATCATATTTGTCAATCATTTCAATTACATATTTTGTTCTATTTATTGTAAGCGGCTAATCTCTTACTTTTGTTTTCAAATATTTTGATTTATACTGATTTTATTTCTCCTAAATTTATCAAAAATACATCATCTCCTAATTTCATAATTTTTTACAGTGCAAATTTGGATATGTTATAGATTTGATCATTTTGAACGATTTGATATGGATTTATTGCATTTTACTGAATGATATCAAATATATGATATGATAAATCCACGTGATATCCTACTGATCCATGTGATTCACTGATTGGGAGTCATAAGGAGCTGAAGATTAATTGGGAGTTATAAGGAGTTGGGACGCCTGATTCACATGATTCAATACTAGTTATAAGGAGTACATAGATTGGGAGTTATAAGGGGTTATTAATTGGGAGTTATAAGTACAGGATCAAGAAACCCTTAAGATACACTCATTGAATATCAAAATACGGATACCGATACTGCTAAGAACACTGTATTGATATTGTGACTGACACTGAAATTGTTTACTGTCATTATCACTATTTAACTTTATTGATTAAAACTGTTGACTATTACTGCTACTATGATTGATGATGTAATGAATTAAGATGTGATGAACTATAAAAGGATGAATTCATATTGATAATCAATATAGATATTAATGCTTATATTTATTTATATGATTTATATCATATTATTCTATTTTATCTCGTATTAATTTCTGTTGTAAGATTTTAGTTACTTGTTGGACTATGTGCTCATTATATGGTTTTATATATATTCAGGAAAGGGTAAGGATCCTATGATATAAGGCTCCGGATAAGACAAAAATGTAATCATGTTTCTTTTCGTTGTTCATTGATAAGTTCTAGTTAAATGGTTAAAATGAAAGATAGATAAAATTCTTCTAATATAGATCATGGAGTGTGAGAATGCGAGCAAGAGAGATCGAGCACTTCCTTGCGTGCAGTTCTGTACGTCAAGAAGAGTAAAACGAGGGAGGAGAGCCGAGCTTTCTTGCATACCTGTGTTTGAATGAGTGATGGCGTGCGGGCTGGGGTGATTTTTATTCCATGGGTGGTTGTGAGATTGTGTGTGAATGGGGTAGTGGGAGCCGACCGGGTTGACGGTTTGTTGTTTTTTTTAATATTATATTTATTGCTTTCTTTTTTAATAATGGCACAGCTATATTACGATCACGCCTAAAGCCCGTATGTTCCCTAATGGTTAAAAGACCCTTGAGTGACGCATTATAGGGTGCGGTTGATAAAGTATAAAGCCTTCTATTAGTTAATGTTGAATTAAATTCACCACCTTAAACAAACATCCACCATGTCTACAAGATATTCTTGGACAACACAACCCATGGTTGCTAATAAGGATCCTTCTATCAGTTGAATCGACTACCTCCTCTAACCAAATAGATCAGGAACCATAACAGTCAGGGACGACAACACAAGGGGATCTTGATTGGGCTTGTCTTCATTCCCCCATCACACGTTTTAAGCATATGATGATAAATTTCAGGTCATAAACTCCAACATTCAATATCAAATTCAAACCCTAAAATCGTTGCTATTATATGTCGGGTAATTATTAAGACCTCTTTAATGATTAACCTTAATCGAAAGTTCTCTCTCGTCATTAAGAGGTGTAATTAACCATAGAGAAGTCACCTATGGAAAATCAGAACTCGTATCATAAAAGTCCTCACAAAATGAGGGCAAAATTTCTGGATAGTGTCTTATCTAAAATCTAATATGCCTTCTAAAAATTTAACATAGAACCTAAATTCATTAAAACTCTTCTCACCAACAAAAGAAGGACGTAGAGGCCGGGGCATGAAATTTCGGAGCCCACAGAGGTTAACAAAACCAAGAGGCTTGTTATGCCAAAGAGGAATATTTCTCAATGGATGATAGTCCAAACTATGATAAATGGTAGCGGAGCAATGCTCAAGATGAAAAATATGAACTAATTGCCATGAAGTATAAAGTGTTATGATATTAGAGTCATCTCTTAAACTTATTTAAAATTAAAAATATATATATATGGTAGGAGCCACAGCCACCTCTTCAACCTGTATAAGTCACCTCTCTTGAATTTGAAAAAGGCAATCTATAAAAATATAAAATCTAATAAAACTGATGAATGATTATGGGCTATGTAAGGCTACTAATGAGGGAAGCAACTAGTTAAGAGGGGGGATTATAAGATCCTGTAAGTATAGTGGTGCAGCTTCACAAAAAAGTCACCAATCCTAGCCGTTCTTCAACATAAACATTTTTAACTTTGCAGGTCCATGAACTCCAAAATTACACCAGAACATGCTTTGATATTTAAAAGTTTCGCTTATACTTAGGGGATCTTAAAATCTCCTGAATTGTTATTCTCTTCAATAAACTTAAACAACCAATAATTATTCAGTAGACAAGTAAATTCTATAATTTGCCCTTAAAAGTTCAGAGAAGGCCTCCACTATTTAGCACTAGCACTTCATCCCAAATGGGTTCAAAAGGTAACTCTCATTACATGGAACTTTATACTGCATGGCACCTAATATGCAACTTCTGATTGGTGTTTTATTCTGATATAATTTATATTGTCTAAAGTCTCATTCATCCTGATATTGTTGGCATAGTTTGTCCTCTTGAACTTGATACTTCTTCTCAAGAAGATAATCCATCCTAAGAGGGCTCAATATTAGAATGTTTTTGGAAATCCTAACATAGATATATCACTAACACCAAAAGGCACCTTAATATTTAGCAATTCTAATTCACTCTTATAAATGTTACCTAAAATGATTTTAAATCACTAAATTAACAAACTAAACAATAATAAATGGCACATGGAGCTTTATAAAGTAATTGTATGAAATTGCAGTTTGGGATCGAATTGTACTAAGCCACTTGATTTCATTTTAAAGGCCATGAATTGAATCGCACTGCACCAATCTAGCAGGGTGAGGTGATGTACTGAATGGTACCCATTTAAATGAGTTGTGTATTGATTTCAGATTTTAGAAGCTGTAGAACTTAAATCAAAATAGTCGAAATAATAAAGCTGCCTGTAAAGCTGCTTCATGCGTTGCAGCCCTCTGATTAAAGATGTCCAGAATGAGTGAAGTACGATCACAAACACGAATATCTCCACCAAAAGCTTTTTCCAAATTTCGCAATTGCCTGAAATAAAGTACTTGAAAAATGTTACCCACAGAAAAATCGATGGCACTAAACATATGTTAAAACTTTTTAATCACTCCTACGAACTGACCCCAAAAAGCATAGTTCAATATGAAATCCTCAAATAGAGTGTCTGAAGGATACCAGCATGATACACATTTCATCAAACACTAATACAAGAATGACTACATTAACATAAATTACTAGCACCATTTGTAAGAATATACATGAACTAAATGAATAACATCAAAATGTTGTAATAGTTCACCTACAGATATTACTTCTTTTTAAGATAGCCTGAAGTATGGTTGAATTTTGCTCCCTGAACCATGCATAGTCATCTCAAATTCGGGAGACTAGGGAAACAGAAAGGTCTTCATTGTTTCAAACATCAAACTGGTAAAGGAGCATCTGCTTTAAAAATTTTTCAAGATGCATTTTAGATGTGATGAAGGTCCAAATCATAGGATTGACTCAAAACAAGCTTCAGTAATTGGAATAAATGCATCTCAGATAACCAGAACAATGGTTCAATTTTACTGAATGAATCATGCATATTCATCTCAAATTTAAGAGACTGGGTGCAACAAATGTCTGACCAATTTCAGTGTTCTAAATATCGAACATAAAGAATATCTGGTTTACAGATTTGGACACAAATGGCATTTTAGATGTAAGTCCAAGTCATCCGCATGGGTTGGATCAAAATAAGTTGCAGTAATTGAAAGAGATGCATAGACATGTATGTTGGAAAAGAGATACCATTATATCTATGGGACTTCGAAGAATGATCAATTTTTAAGTCGCCGAAGTTAACAAACTGTGGGCTCCGAAAATTCGCACCCCGTCCTTTCCGCGTCTTCTTTTATTGACTGAGAGAGTTTTAACAAGTTTAGGTTCTGGAACAAATTTTGAAAAGGCAGATTGAACTTTAGACAAGAACACCACCAAGAGATTTCATCCTCATTTTATGAGGACTTTATAATTTGAGTTCTGGTTTCCTATAGACGCAATCCCCTATAGTTAATTACTCCTCCCGATAATGAGAGAGAGCATTCAATTAAGGCTAATCATGAGATAGGCATTGAGAACCCAGCGTATAATAGCAACAATTTTAGGGATTTTAAAATTGGATTTTTGAGAATTTTTAGGATTTCAAATTCATCACAATACACTTAAAGTGAGTGATGGGGAAATGATGACTGGACCAATCAAAATTCCATGATTTCATCATCCTGAGCTATCATGGTTCCTGGTCTACTACTTAGAGGAAATAGTCAACCCAACATAACAAAAGGAACCTTGTTGGCCGCCATGAGTTGCTTCATCCAAGAATACCTTGTGGACCTGGGGTGGATGTTTGTCTAAGGTGATGAATTTAAGTCAACCTTAGCTAATAGAGGGTTTTATATCTTGTTAAGTGCGCCCTATAATTCATTACTTAATGGGCTTTTAACTATTAGGGAACATAAGGGCTTTGGCCGTGATCGTAATATAGTGCCATAGTGGTGTCATTTTGCAGCAAAATCATCCGGTCAAAGGGCACGTGTTACATCCCTACTGGCTATGAATCAACAGAGAATAAATTGTAGTAATACACTTAGCAAGACATCTGCTCTTTGTGAGCATAAATTATTTATTAATTCATAGTTCTCGCCAAACCATTGCGGAGTGTGGAAAAATTTTAGTTTTAAGTTTTTGGTGATAAGATTTTCATTTAAATGTTTAGAATTTGATTAAATTTTGAATTTTGAAATTTTAATAGGTTTTGAGAATTGACCCCTCGGTTGAGATTTACATTTAACACGGCCATCATCGGGGGTGACGTTATTGTCACTTTAAATACATTTGTATTTTGCATTGGGGTTCATGAGTATTTTAAAAATAGGTTCCCTCCAGATGAGATTTTCTATTAACACGGCTATCATCATGAATTTAAATAATTAGTTATTTGAATCTTGTCAATTATGTTCGTCCACTAATAGAGGATCAGACTCAATAATTGATGATTATGCGAATGCTAAAATCGAGAACTTATGTTTTTATGATGAATTTCATCTAGAGAGCCTTTGAAGGTCTAATGTAGAATTCAAATTAAATATCCCAGTAGATTTGTGATTAGGCATTTGTTTATTAATCCAAGTCATGTGAACTCCGGCCCTTTTAAGGAGGATGAAACTTGAATATTTGACCCGCACACATGCAGGATGTGTTTTCAGCATGTAGATTAGAGATATTATAAATATATCGCCTTCTGTCTGCTTATACAAGTGGGTTGCGGATCAGGTGGCTTAAAAGCAAGTTAGGTTTTAGATATCGTATATAGGAGATATATTGTTTAGTTCATGTTGCCTCGTATGAGCTATCATATCAACGAACATAGCTCGTAAGGGATTTTTGTTCAATAAACATTAGAAGATCATGCTCTTGCTTGTAAGTAAACTACATTGTTAACTATGAATCTCTTATTGTCGTCTATAAGCTACTTGTGTGCACTACAAATTTCAAACTCCTACTCACAAGTGAATTGTAATATTCATTCCACTCCCATGTTAACCAACGAGCAATCTACAGTGCATATTACAAATTATTTGTTTATAACAGTGCATATTACAAATTATTTGCTTATAAACGAGCACTTATGTTCATTACAGGTCCCCCTTTCATCTTTTAAATCTCTGAGATTTTATTTAAGTATAATTTTTATTTAAATTTTGATTTAAGTTCGGTTCTTTGTAAGTCCATTCAGTCCAAATTTCAACAGCTTCCTGGCATGTCCCTGCAAAGAGAGGCTGGGATAGCACTAGTTGTTATTCTTCTCGCACAGATCAAAGATACAATGGTGCGAGGTCTTTAAATCAAATCTTTCCGCCCGAATCAAAAATACAACGGCGCAAGAGCTTCAAATTAAACATTCTTACTCGAATCAAAGATACAACAGTGCAGGTCTTCAAGTTAGCCACACTTGCTATTATTTATCTATTTATTTATTTTATTTTATTTATTATTATTATTATATTTTCTTTTATGATTTCTCAATAATTCAACATCCTCCTGGCATCCCCTCCCTATAAACGGAGGTTAGGATGATAATTGTCATTATTCTTCTCGCCCGAATTAAAGATATGACGGCACGATGTCTTCAAATTAAACATTCCTATCCGAATCAAAGAAATAATGGCGCAGGTCTTTAGATAAATATTCATGTCCGCAGGTCTTCAAATCAGCGGGTATATATATATATATATATATATATATATATATATATATATATATATATATATATATATATATATATATAATTTATTTTTTTTTTATTTTTTTTACAAACATCCCCATATACTTCTATACTCACCACTTACTACTCACGAGAAGGGGATGAGGCTGGGTTAGGAAATCAAGATGGTGAGTTTGGATCGAGCGCAGAAGAACGGGCTACCGCTAGCTCAGGTTGCACTGGCTAGGGTCGGATGGGTTCAGGTCAGTGGGGTGACACACGGGTGCAGTCGGCTAGGATGGAGAGGGCGACGGGATCGGGTCGGGATCACGTGAATGAACAGAGAGGGGGAGAGGGATTCAGACGGTTCCTACGTGCGGTTAACACACAAGGGAGAGAGCGATCGACTTAGAGTATTGCGGTTGGGGTTCGTGCAGACTGTGTGAATGAGATTGGCGGAGCATGAAGGCTCGTATGGCTTGGTTTTGCGTGTGGTTGAGGGAGATCAAGGGAAGAAGCTGAGGCAATCGGGTCTTGCATGTGACTGAGAGAAGTTGGATTGGAGAAGGGTCCTCTCAGTTGCATCTGAGTGAATGAAAGAATGAGCGAGCAGTTCCTCTGGACTTTTGTGAGCGAATCAAATGAAAAGGAGAGAGCAGGCTAGGGGGTTTTGTGTGTCATATGAGGGTGTTACGTGAGGGGCAGTTTCTTGCGTGCAATTGCTTTGTTTGGGCAAACGTGCATGAGATGGGGCCGGCACTTGATTAGCCGTCAACACAAACTTAAAAAAGTTTGTCCAACTTTTATTTTGTTAAGGCCAGAAAAGCATTTGATTTCGGCTTATATTAGAACTAGCATTCCATATACTTGCAACAACAACAACAACAACAACATCAAGCCTTTATCCCACTACATGGGGTCGGCTACATGAATCCTTTTTCTCCATTGTGTCCTATTAAAAGTCAAATTCTCGTTTAAATCTAATAAAGAAAGGTCATTCCTAATATTTTCTAACCAAGTCTTTTTAGGTCTACCCCTACCTTTCTTAACATAAGTTAAATCTAATACCTCTACTCTCCTAACCGGGTCATCGGAAGGCCGCCGTTTTATGTGACCAAACCATCTAAGGCGGCTCTCTCTAATCTTATCTTCTACTGGAGCTACTCCAACCTTTTCACGTATATGCTCATTTCGTATCCTATCTCTAAGGGTAAAGCCACTCATCCACCTGAGCATCCTCATCTCTGCCACACTTAACTTAGTATTATGCTTCTCTTTTAATGGCCAACATTCGGCACCATAAAGCATTGCAGGCCTCACTACCATCTTATAGAATTTTCCCTTAAGTTTGAGGGGTACATTTCTATCACATAACAAGCCCGATGCATTCCTCCACTTCAACCATCCAACTTGAATTATGCTGATAATATCCCCATCTATTTCACCATCACTCTGAACAATAGATCCAAGATATCTAAAACATGTACTCTTATTAATGACTTGATCGCCCAAAGTCACAATCCCCTCACTAGGTCTATTACTACTAAAATTACACTCCATATATTCCGTTTTAGATCTACTCAAGCGAAAACCTTTAGACTCTAAGGTTGACCTCCATAATTCAAGTTTACCTTCAACTCCCTCTCTAGTCTTATCAACAAGAAGAATATCATCAGCAAAAAGCATACACCAAGGTACATCCTCTTGCAAATGTCTAGTGAGAACATCCATGACTAAAGCAAAAAGATATGGGCTTAAGGCTGATCCTTGATGTAACCCAACCGAAATAAGGAAATACTTGGTCAATCCACCTTGTGTTTGAACACAAGTAATAGCTCCTGCATACATATCTTTAATGATTTGAATATAAGCATTATTGACTCCTTTCTTTTCAAGAACTCTCCATAGCACTTCTTTTGGAACTTTATCATATGCTTTTTCTAAATCAATAAATATCATATGTAGATCCTCCTTATTTTCTCTATATTTCTCAATCAAACCTCTTAATAAATGTATGGATTCCATATTCGACCTACCCGGCATGAATCCAAATTGATTATGAGAAACATTAGTATCACGCCGCAACCTATGCTCCATAACTCGCTCCCAAAGTTTTAAAGTATGACACATTAACTTAATACCTCTATAATTCGTACAATCTTGTGCATCACCTTTATTCTTAAAAATAGGAATTAACACGCTCATTCTCCACTCATCTGGCATCTTTTTAATCTTCAAAATAGTATTAAAAAGTTTAGTGAGCCATGAAATTCCTTCATCTCCTAAGCATTTCCACACCTCTATTGGAATATCATCAGGTCCAACAGCTTTTCCACCCTTCATTTTCTTTAAAGCATCTCTAACTTCAGTTTTACTAATACGCCGATAAAAACAGAAATCTTTATTTTCATTTAGGGTGCTAAGGTCATTATAGTCAATCTTATATTCACAATCTTCATTAAAAAGTTTAGCAAAATATCTCATCCATCTTTGTTGAATATCATCTTCTAAGAAAAGTATTTTTTGATCTTCATCTTTAATACACTTCACTTGAACTAAATCCTTACTACTCCTATCTCTTTGTTTGGCTAACTTATACATATATCTTTCTCCCTCTTTAGTATCTAATCTATTATACTTGAACGATGGAAATTTTCTACCTAAAAATAATACTAAGTACATAAAAGGGAGAATAATCAGGTGCTGATCAGACAATGAATTGCAGAGGTTGTCGTTTGCATAAGAGATAAGCAGTCTGCTTTATCACATTTGAAGTTCAAGCCTTGAATAGGAATGGTAAAAAAATTGCTAAAAGTTAAGTCATGTTTCAGGCAGATGCTAAATAGAATTAAGACTATCAGCCAACTTTTAGTATCAAAGTTATTTTTTAGCCAATACTTAAGCAAGGTCGAATCAGATCAAATGAACATTAAAAGACTGCACATGTGGATGCATGTGCGTTTTTGTACATGGTTTCTACAAAAAATGTCAGTGCATTGAATAGTAGAATGTCATTTTCTGCATTGGGCTGCAATCTCTTTTATTAGAGACCTGGCAGCTCATGGAAGCCCATAATTTAATATGATAAATGAACAAAAAATTAGCTAGGTTAGAATCTAAAGGTCATATGATCTATGCTTTACATGAACAATTGCCACGTTAGGTTTGTTTTTATTCCCACAAAACTAGAGTAGATTAGCTCATAGTGTCAGTTAGATGGAGGACAAAACCACCATCCACAAAATGCCGATCAGGCATTGTGTTTGGTCAAATTGAACTCTGCTCACTCTGACAATGCCATATAATTGTTAAGACATGGAGTAAATCGTGTAAACATCCAACTATAATAACATAAATATCAGAAAGGCTTGTTTGAACAATATACAACCATTTCAAAGTTGGTTGATGATGTCATATTCGCAATTTGTACTGATCTTCAAAATAGTTAATATCAATTTCTAATAAAAAAACTTGGTTGCAGAGAAAAAAATTAACTGCCAACCTACCATTCATTGAACTACCTATTCTGTAAATTACGAATGGGAATATTGAAAGCAGTTAAGCAAAAAAAATTGTCAAGACCCATCATTTTCCATGCTCTGCCATTTGAAAACTAGAAATATAACAATGGTTAATTTTCACAGCCAGAAGAGTTGTCTTTCTACCAAAGCAAAAAAGAATATTAATGTGACATTTCAAAAAATATATAACATTGGCAAATTTTGCTAGGATATTTATGCAACGTGCCAGAGCACTTTATGCATCATCGCATAATACCGCAAAACAAAAAAGAGTAATACTACCTGCATGGTAATATAAATCAAGGAGTGAAGTAGGTATAGATAGACACCCACCCAGCAGACAACTCATCATCAAAAATTACTGTTTCTACATCAAGAGCATGAACTGCACTCTTTATTTCAGCAACCTTTCCAGATCCAATATATGTCTTAGGATTTGGAGCCGCAAGCCTAAATAAAGAGCACAAGGTATCAGCAGAAAACATAGAGAAACAGAGTTATGATGCCCATTCAACATTCAAGTATCCGTTTATATATTAAATGAATAAGATAAATCATGATTGACATCCTAATGATAAGCATAATTTACGATTTACTTACAGTCTAAAATAATGATTGCATGAATGTTGTTTCTTTCTCTTTTGAGTTACTATGTTTTAGAACTGCAGTTGACCCACTGTATTATATTAATAGCTCAGTATTGTATTTGATTAATAATTCAAAACAAGATCTTGGGACTAGAAGAGTGAGAGAAGAGAATCTGTGTATTGTCGGCATGGAGCTTCAAGTATTAGGTGATTAAAAAAAATTTATATTAAAATAACCATATTAATTTGTTGTTATTTTGGAATAGGTTGAATTTTATGATTTAGTGGCTCTTTTAATATATTGGAGGTTATGCAAAAATATATGAATAATTTATTTGTATTAGCAAATAAAACTTTAAAAACTCCAACCGCCAATCTATTCCTACCTTGTTATTCCAAGCTCACAAGCTAGGTCATGACAAATTCAACCCAACCCTAATGTAATATCACAAAGCCAACAAATTTGGACATACAAACTTCTACATTAATCAATTATAAGGTTTTAAATATAATTTTCTTTAAGAAAAATTAAACTAAATATGCACCAAACAAATATTTAAAGTGGCATCCTGATTGAAAAACAAAGAGGAGCTCTAAAGTGTAATAATTTGGAAATTGATTTGACAAGTAAAATAAAAGGTCAAAAAAAACTAAATAAAAAATTGGCATATAGATCATCAACTTTGCAAGTATTGCTATAATGGGGAGTCAAAATAGATGAAGCTCCTGTTTTATCTTATGAAAATAGTTAAAGCCTTACTTTTCAAAGGAAAAAATAATAAATAGAGACCACCATATAAATAATCACAAAGGTGTAAGTTGTGCACCTAAAATAAGAATCAGCTTTAGGTAAAATGACGAGATAGGTAAAAAAAGAAAGAAAGAATAGTGGCTCACTTCTGATGTGTCATACCCACGACCAAAAGGCCTGCAGTGTCTGCTAATTGTGCAAGCTCCTTAAGAGATTCTTCAATTCCGAAATTATCAGCTTCGGTATCTTTAGATTCAACACCAACTAGGTACGCTTTTTCCTCAAACACCTGAAAGAACTAACATCATGTTTAGTTATAGCATAAGATTTAGAACATATACTTAACATAGCATTGCTAATACAGAACTTCGGCTACACAAAACAAAACAACTCAAAGATTTACTTACCTCTTTTGGTTAGTTTTCATGTAAACAACATAAGAATAAAGAAAAACATGTTTTTGGATGCAGAAGAAGAACACAGGCTTTGCAAAAAAACACAGGCTTTGCAAAAAAGTTCATCAATGTTTAATGTTACGATCACATATACAACAGAATTCCTCATAAGTTTCACTTATTAGAACCATATGATGTTTCATACAGTGAACTCACCGAAAATGACTGGGATGGATTTTTTGTAATTTAGCATGGGAAAAAGAATGGGAATAGTTCAGCAGACATAAAAAATCTAGTCAAGCCCGTTATGTTTCCATTCCCAAAGAAAAAAAAAATGAAGGCATTCCCTTCATTAATTTCACTGTAAATAATGGAGAAAATTCAATCCATGAATGATCAACTGGCATCAATAAGGCATTACAGCAAGATTATTGAACGCAGCAACTACAAAACCCCTGATTCAAGTGATTATACCCGGGTTTGTCTTATTTTTCACTTTCCTTCAAAAATGGTTTGCAAGCATGGTTGGGGCAAGAAAAAAAGGGTCAAATGAGGTTCCTAACGATGTGCTTTTCATGATGTGCCACCCTTGCCAACGACTAACATGTGATGTGCAATTATCGACGCATCATTGCCCACATTTAAAATATAAGTATGACTCAGAAACTGTAACTATCATGTATCTGCGACTATGCGTTGATCTCGTCTAAAATTGACCGGCAAGCATCTAAAACTTTTAAAAATTCAAAATGAAAATGGATTATTGCTAACTGCCAGTAGAAGAGTATACTCTTCCAACTAGCAAAACCCGAAAATATAGTACTAGAAGATAAATGATTTCTTGAACTAGTTTATCTCCGAATGTTAGTGAGGTAACGTCAGATGTTCTATTTTCCTGTCCTATTATAAGAGCAATATCATCGCCCTTTTCCTACGATATAAGAAAAAAACAAAACAAATTCAGAAACAAGTAGGGATTCCCACCTCTCTGCCGTTGTTCATCTTAAATCTATCGTAGTTGTTGACATCTAAATCAACGGCTTTCCTCTTTTTCCTCCCAAAAAACTCTCCATGAGAATGTAAACCCTCCATAATCTCTTCCTCCTCCTTCCCCTCCAATTTCCTGTCCAAATCTGGTAATCCGTTAACCTCCGCCTTATCTGCAACATTATCGGTTTCGATTTCCACCTCGATGGCTTCTTTTAGGGTTCCTGCTCTCCAGGGCATCGCCAGATGACATGGTCCACCCTTGGATAGCTTAATCCCAGTGAACGAGTGGAAGGAGTAGGGTTTCGCGGGTCGAGAAGGAATGGAAGGAACCGCCGTTGTTGGAGAAATCGCAGCAAACAAGCGGCAAACTCCGATCATGATGGTGTTTCAAGCTTTTGAAAGAGTTTTTCCTAGTAATCTTTTCTTTGGCTCAGATTTCACCAACTCAGAAGATCTTGTAGGAGCAGAAGTAACGTCCTCGCAGAATGCTTCGCCTAGCTGCTACAGTGACAGAAATTATTCTGTCTAAATTCTTAATATATATTTTTCTTATAGTTCATGATCCAACTACGCCACTCATTTTTTAGAAAATAACTTTTAAAAAGTTCGCAAATTTAAAATTTTTAGTAGAATAAACCTTTTAAGTTTTAATACTGTACAAGAAAAATGAGAAACAGGTTGCATTTTTTGTGGAGATAATGTTGTATAAGTTTCAATTTATCCGTAAATTTAAAACTCCTAAATTTTATGATGTTTTCTCTAAATATATATTTCATTGAGCTTAATTTTTTCAACCGATAAACACGTCGTAGAAGCAGCTACAACATAACAGTTTTCGCCTTGAAGGCAGATCAAGTTCTCAAACATGACTGAATGCTTTAATGAGAAATTTTTTTGATAACGTATTCTTCAATTATTTATATGTCAAATATTGCAAAGAGGCATGCTTATGTATTTTGCGTGTATTTTATGTCTATTTTGTGTGCAAATGTCTAGGAATAAAAAGACTTGAAGTTGAAAAAATTGTACTGAATTAATGATAACTTTTTTATGTAAACTTTGTATTGACATTGATTCATAATAAATAGCTTATAATGTATTGTTTGATTAATTTTTTTTGTAAAATAACATTTATTTTATAGATAATTTTTGTATTGATATTTTATTCTTACCGCATTCTCCATTCAACAATAAAATGTATCTGCTTACAATTGTTCTTTACAAGTTAAATTGAACTTGCACATTTGATATGCAGCAAAATACGTAATTTGCACATAGTAAATATGCAGCAAATATGTGATTAATACAATCTTTCATTGTTCAAGACCATCAATTTTTTATCTTTCATTATATATGTTTCTGCTTCTTGCCCCCTTCCTCAATAGAAATCGAAGCTTTAGCTCCTATTCAAAATGGGCTATTTTTTTGTTAGTTGATGAAAATTTCAATTTTATTTTCGTGAGAAGAAGTTATATGATTCATGTAAAGTTTTCTAAGAATTGGGATGTGATTGTAGGTAGAAAAAGATTAATTATATTAAAACTATGTAGTTGATCACTTTTCTTCTCTTTAAAACTAATCAATCAAAGAAGAAATTATATTTTTACTTATCCTCTCTTTAAAACTAATCAATCAACTACATATTAATTGTTTATTTATTGTGTATCAATTGAATATTTATTATGTATCAGCTGTGTATTTACTATATATTTATCGACTGGAATGAAATATGGATTATTTTGAATTTATGGAGACTTGATTAATTGCAGCTTTATATATTTCATAAAATTGCCCTCCACCTCATACAAGATTTATTTATAACAAAAAAATCAAGTATATTCATCCAGAAAACCATATTGCTTATTTAATTTTTACATATTTATATTTGCTTTACTCTTAGAAGAAATGAAGTCAACATTTAGTTCTCAAATTCTTTTGTGATATCAATGTTGACTCAAGCTTGTATTTGGTATTAAATTAGGTGTATTTTCTAGAATTTATGTTTATCTATAAATCTAAATAAATTGTCAAGATAACGTCACTATCTTTTTTACTGCGTATTTACTATGTATCGATAGTGTATCAAATGTGCACTCAGGAAAGAACTTGATAGGAATAATGATTTTAATAAATGTCAAGATAAATTTACTGTATATTTATTGTATATCGAGAGTGTATCGAATGTGCATTCAGAACTTAACTTCTAACAAATAATTTTTTTGATAAACTGTCAAGATAAATTTGTTGTGTATTTAATGTGTATCAATAGTGTATCGAATGTGCATTTACAATTGAATTTGTAAGGAATACATTTTTTTTATTACTGTTAAGATAAATTTTTTGTGTATTTGATGTGTATTTACTGTGTATCGAGAGTGTGTCGAATGTGCATTCACAACTAAACTTATAAGGAATGTTTTTTTTTATAAACCATTAAGATAAATTTGTTGCGTGTTTGTTGTATTTTTGCTGCGCATTTAAGAATGCAGTATTATATTATTTGAACGAATCAAATACAAAGAGAAAAATAATTCGCGATTTGCAAAACACAAATGAACACAACAAATTTACGTGAAAACCCAAAATCTGGGGATTTTTCTCGCATAACTTCAAAATTACTCTTACAACCAAAATTTCTTTAGGGGGTGTTGCCCTTGGAAACCCTCGCAAGGGCTCTACCCCTTAACCCTGTGACCTGATTGGCCAGGTCGAATCCTGTTAGAGGGCGTTGTCCTCTTGGACCCCCAACATATATGTGAAGCGTACAGAAGAAAATTTATCATTCCTTTAGGTTGCAGTTTTTTCAACTTCAAGTCTTTCTCTTCCTAGACGTTTGCATACCGTCTTTCGGACTTCACATCCTGTGGGTATATCATCTGCTTGAAGAATACAACTTCCTCCTCTAAACCAGTCTTCATCTTCATCAACTTTTCCTCATTTTTATTTCTCGGCAGGTATCAAAAGTTTATTGAGTTGAAATCCTAAATATTAAGAAGCTTTTGTGGGTATTTTCATTTAAAAAGAGAGTGTGAATTCTAAACCCTAAATTTGAACGGAAAACTTATGGGCCATATCGGTAGGCCAGACAAAGAGATAAATAATATACAAAATTCATATTAAATATCCATGCGTCCAATCCACATGTCACGATTTATTCGGAGTTCTGACGCATAGCTACGTCCAGACTACGCGTAGAATAATTTCTCGAAAATTGAAAATATTTATTTAAAAAAGAAAAATGTGCCACCACTAATAATCTAAAACAATAAAAAACTATGAATACACTAACATTAATAAGAGGGTAGGAATAAGAGAACTTAACAATGTTATATATATTACATTTAGTATCTACTTCATTTATGACTTGCCTGCTTGAATTTGTGATAATAAGTAACAACATTTCAACACACATATAGACAATAGAAAATAACTCAGTAGATACTAAAATATTTATGCTGACAATCCAAAAAAAAAAAAAAAAACACTCAATGAGGTATAGATGAAATCATCCACAATGTAGATAGATTATAAGTGCATCTCTTCCTCTTAATTTGAGAAGACTTGTAAAATATATAATACAGAATTATATTTGCTTGAATGTGAGAGAGATTGTTGGAGTTGCATTCAAATGATGACGGGTCGGATGATGGTGAATGAATTTTGACAATCGGATGATGGTGAAAAGACGACAACACACATGCAACGATTGTCGAATGATGACAATCGGCAAATAGTGATAAGACAATGACAGCCAGGCGATAGAGATGGAGAAAGCTGGTGGTATTCATTTGTAGTTGATAAATCTGTTGGTTAATCTGAAATATGGGATAGGAGAATTTAGGGGTAATTTATATAGCAATAAAAATAGGTGTATTGCAAATTTTTTAGTGTTTGGTTTTAAGTAAAAAAAATATATATAATATAAAGGTTTGAGGCATTTTTTAGAGGACTTTCAAATGTCACAGGTATATTCCTCTCCTCTTTGAGTCTCTCCTTCGCATTCATTGCCATGCCTAAACATCCAAATATCTAGAAAGTCTGATTCTAGATGTTGATCCAGTTCAAGCCAAGTTATCTTGATCTACTTCATATAATGTTGATTGTCCTATAAAAGAACTCGCCTCAAGCACATATTTATTAGGCGTAAACGAGTCGAGCCAAGCTGAAGTCACCCTAGCTTGAGCTTGATTGATTAATTGAGTTTGAGCCATTTTGTTTATAATGAAAGAAAAAAATATTACTGAGATTCAAATAATTATTAAAATAAAATTATAAAAAGAATGAGAAATTAAAAGATATATAATAAAGAATCACTTGATATAAAAAATTAAGATATACTTCTTAAATATATTTAATAGTTTTATACTTGAACTCGTGAATTCTAATATATTTTAAGAGTATTTTATATTACTATTTTTAAACAAGTTGGCTCGTGAGCTAACCAATTGAGTTGAGACTGGCTCAAGCTTGACTTGTTAACTCATCAAGCTTAACTCATAAACCATTTATCGAGCCAAGCTTAAGTAGGCTTGACTCACACACCCCTAACCCTAACAACTAATATTTATGAAGTAGACCTTAATTAGCAATTATTCAGTGAAGGATGGCTTCTCTAGAGTACATGTTGATCAACTATTTGGCTAGTATGTAGTTATATGTATAACTAATTCTAAATGCACAAACACTAACCACAATCTATAAATAGGAAGTCAAGGGGCAAGCTCAATTTATATAATTTTGCATATCATTTTGCAATGGAGCATATTTTATAGAAAATTTTGATTATATCACTATAATTTTTTCTCTCTATTGTATTGTTCTTTGTTTTTCATTCAACATTCTCAGTAGTAGAAGAAGAGTATTGCATGAAGAAATTCAACATCTTAAAAGGTGTGATAAGTGTGGAGCACGCCAATAACTCGAAGATGACTATTACATAAAGCAGAACAATATCCAAGCATAAGAGATGAATCCTTTAACTTGGAGAGTAAGGAGTGTGTAGCTATTTACAAACTTGCTAAATTCGATAAGAGGATCACTTGAATGATTCAAGGAGCATTGAAAATAATACTATGAATCACCCATAGAGTGGAACGAGCTAAAGGATCATTTAATTATGTTGTAATGAGAAGAAGACTTTTTAGATCTAAAGGCTTGACCACTACTCTAGTCATCAATGAAAATATATTACCTTGAAAGTGAGGTGTTAACTTCATCTCTATCAAGAAGAGAAGAGAATTGAGAAATGGACGCCACCGCTTTGTTACTCCTTCTCAAGGGAGATTGTTGAGGCCAAGCCTCCAACAAATTTCAAAATCTCTCATATGGATTTGTACAAATGAAGGATGGAGCTCACCAGTCATGTCCATTTTTTTTGAGTTGAATGCTTCACTTATTGATACTAAGAATGCATTGAAATGTAGATTATTCTAGAAATCACCTTTAAGGTGGTTCTTGCATTTGCCACTCAACACCATCACCTCTTAAGTTTAATGAGATATTCACAAAACAATTTGTGAGCATGCAAACATTGTTGAAGAACTTTTGATGTTTTATTATAGATAACACAGGAGCCGAGTGAGTCATTGAGAGGTTTCATCACTTAATTGTAGAAGAAAATACTTAATGTGAATGATTTACAACGGTTTTCAACATCGCCAGTCTCACCCAAGTTCCACAATAAGGAGATTTAGGTAATGCAAAAAATTCTACTTACAATTACAAAAAACAAATATTTTTGGAAAGCATGAAGAAAACAAAAATAAAAATGTGATTGTGATATGGAAAACAAAGTAGTCATAAATATGCCCAAAACAGGCTCTAAGTTGATTGCATAAAATGTAAATAAAATAATAGAACCAAATGCTCAAACTTTAAAGAAGTGAACAAACAAAACCAAAATGTCAAAGATAATATATTTAACTAAGAAGTTTAAGATAACTAATAGAAGCTTATGTCGCTCCATTTGTTGGAAGTTTAGAATCCCGCTTAAGAAATTATGGATCCAAAGCACAAAAAACTTAAGCAACTTCTTATGAGTATGAAATATGTCAGCCAGACATTAATAAGATTGATATAAAATAATGCGATCCAACTCAGGCCTCGTTTGATTCCTCCATTCCCTTTTTTTTTATTTTTTTTTTATTTTTTTTTTATTTTTAAGCGGAAGTATAGGAGCGGAAAATGGAGAAATTTTTTTCTTTTCAGATCAGCAGAAATACAGAGGTTCGGGAGGATTTGTAGAAATCCCGAGCGCTCTAACGCTGATCAACAAAGAGCAGGGCAATCATAGCGCTATAGATTTAGAGCCACAACACTGTGTAGGTCGCAACTTCGCGAACTTGAGCGCCATAGCGCTTCGAGGTTGACTGGACAATTTTCTTTCATGTTTTTCTCGAGGGTTGCGTCTATTCGAGTTATTAACTTGACTTTATCTTGAATTGTGAGTAATTAGCAGTGGCGAAGCCATGATTATTTTTTTGCGACGGGGGGCCACAAATTTCTAATTTGAAAAATACCGTCAAGCTTTTCATTCGAGCTTGAAATTGACATTATAGTTTTTTTTTATATCTAACTTAAGGTTTTCATACCTAATTTAAATAAAAATATAATTTAAAAATATTTTATAATAAGCAATAAATATATAATAAAGCTACATCTTATTAATATAAAAATATATAACAAATAATAATTAGCATGAGAAAATATATAAATAAAGAGAGAAATATAAATGAAAAAAAGGTTTAAAATGGTATAATAAAAATCAACAAAAAAATAATTAACCTGGTAAGAGATAGTGGAAAATAAATAAATAAATTTAAATCATCTCACATCATCGTAGAGAGAGAGAAAAGAAGGAGCAAGTACAAAAGGTTGTTTTTTTTTTGGGTAAACAGTAC
Source organism: Dendrobium nobile (assembly GCA_022539455.1). Classification (NCBI taxonomy): domain Eukaryota; kingdom Viridiplantae; phylum Streptophyta; class Magnoliopsida; order Asparagales; family Orchidaceae; genus Dendrobium; species Dendrobium nobile. The sequence continues at coordinate 69,992,130 of CM039734.1, forward strand.
AAAAGGTTGTCAGTGATCAGAAGTTTATGATGACTAATAAAAGCTTATGTTGCTCCATTTGTTGGTAGTTTAGAATCCAGCTTAAGAAATTATGGATCCAAAACATAAGAACTTAAGCAACTTCTTATGAGTATGAAATATGCCAGCTAGACATTAATAAGATTGATATAAAATAATGCAATCCAACTCATGCCTCATTTGGTTCTTCGATTCCATGTGAAATCTGCTTGTGTTTATCTATCGGATTGTATTGTTATCTCAGACCTCAAGTTATTTTCTCATGCTCACTGGGGTTACCACCAGCCTAGATTTGGGTGGCTTGCATATGAAATTTTTGTATTTGTACAATGCCAGGAGCTGTGTCTCGAGCGCTCCAGCGTTGGTCGATAGAGAGTAGGGCGTCGTGGCGCTCTAGATTCAGCACCACTGCACTGTGTAGGTCACAGCTCTACAAACTTGAGCGCCACAACGCTTCGAGGTGGACTGAACAATTTTCTTTCGCATTTTTTCTCAAGGGTTGCGTCCCTTCGAGTTGTTAACATGACTTTCTCTTTTATTGTGAATAATTAGAACATGAAGAACTGTAATAACAATGTAAGAGAGAAGAGAAAGAGTGAGTGAGATAGAAGAGAGATCTATATGTACTTATTTCTTTCCATTTTCATAGTGGATTTCTTAGTTGGTGTGGCTCTGTGCTTTTTCCCTATTTAAAATTTTTCACGTTAAATCCTTGTATCCTTTTACTTTCCGCTGTTTTTTTTTTTAACTTTTTTTTAAAATTTCATCACGGTGTTTTACTTCCATCCCCAACACTTGCAATCTCTAAAATTTTTATATCATCAAGGGACTTAAATTCATTTCATGCAGCATTTTATTGTTATCACTATACAAATATTTTTAATCTCCAATTTCTCTATATATTTAAAAAAATTAGCTAGCTTCTCATTCATCATTTCTCTCTTCTTTCATTTAGAAAATAATGTTTCAAGCAAGCATTTCTCTTATTTGAAATTTTCAAATATTTCTCACAAAAAACAAGTTGAGGACTCCCTTGGAGTAATTTTTTACATGAATATCTTCCAAGCATAAAAAAAAAAAACTTATTTAATTACTATTTTATAAAATGAGAATATATTACGAAGTATAAGTTGTAAATTGGATATAAAAAAATAGTCAAATAATATAGCGGTTTGTTACTTTGCTCCACATCCTCCAAAATGCTCATTTTACTTTCTTTTATGTTTATATATTATTTCTTTAACTTTAGATCGAACTGAATCATGCATCTCATAAATTAAACGCTACTCAGAAATTAGTGTAATTAAACCTTGAATTAATATTAATTTTTATTAGATAATTCTGTTACCTACTTAATTAATGATGCACTAATAAAAAAGATAAAAAAAACCCACCTAAATTTTAACCCACCGAGACTTATGGTGATTGGTGGGAGAGCAGGTTCGGAACCTCCCATTTCGGGTCTGAATTCCTCTACTACGGCATCGCCTCTTCAGTGGGACAAAACAAGTGTGAGCCCGATGCCAGTGATTCGTCTCACTAGGTTCCGTCAATGAATTAATTACGCTCTCAAATACTTTCTTTGAGGTACCCACCGATGCTTAGCTCGGTTGGAAACCCCCTCCCGAGTTCGATTCCCTCGAGCGGCAGTCGGCCCTTAAGTGGGGGCTCCAAAGCGCCGACTATAGGTTTGTAGTCTGGGTGGCCCATTAGCTCGGCCTGAGTTTACTGACAGCCAAACGCACTAGATGAAATCAGATGTAGCAGCAGAGGGTTCCTCATCATAAAAAAAAAAAAGAAAAAAAAGGAGAAAGGACAAATATTCAGCCGAAGCCGTCACAATCACTGTTAAGTCCAGTTATTGGTGGCCTTATTCTACTCTTCGCTCTGCTGTCTGCTCTATCTTCTCCGGCACCGCTACTGTACACTTTCCTTCTACTATAAATGCCCACAACTTCTCTGTACTCCTTCATCTCTCTCTCTCTCTCTCTCTCTCTCACAATCTTCCAGTGTCGTCTTGGTTATGCTTGGTGAGACCTCTCTATTTCTCTTTCTCTTCTCTTGTTATGGAAGTGATATATTTCATTTGTTTACAGTACTGCGACTTTTATTAAGTAACTAAATTGCGATGTTATGGAGGATATGGTGCTATTCTTCTTTTATTAACTGATATTCTTGCTGGGTGAAGCTTGGATTGGAATCTGCGTTTCTTTTAGTCTCTGTTTTCCCCTTACTTTCTTATCCTTTCCAATATTTTCTTCATGATAAAGTTGTCAACAATGCACAAACATCTCCATCAAAGTAATTGAAAAGATCGTTTCGTTGCTATCATTACGATTATCCTTATCACAAATAGATTTGTCTCCATTTGATTGCTAGCAGACAAAATATATATATATATATTTAAAATGCTAATCTTCATTGATTTTTTGTTTCTATTTGAAAGATTTTGAAGGAGTTCTTAAAGTTTGAAACTATGGTTGATTTGTAGCTAAGAAAATCTAATTATGAATCTGGCAAATTTCGCCACTTTTGAGCCATGTAATGAGCAAATAAGGGATTGAGTTAGAACCGCTATATACTCTCAGATCCTTTAGCAGCGAAGTTCAGTGTTGGAGCTTCAATATTTTAGTTTATCAATGCATTGGATCTCCTTGCTTTTGTTTCTCTGCAATTTCCATGGAGCTGCATCCCATCTGCTTCAATGAAGTCTAATCTTGTAGGGTGTTCAGTCCATGGTTGAGTTTGACCTGGCACTTAGCTGATCTCAACCATCTAATCATTTCAAACTTGTTTGATTGATCACATCCATCCAAACTTAGATCGACAATAAATACATAGTAATTTGGAATAATCTAAATATGCTATTCCATCTCTTTTCCAATGTTTACCCAAAAAAAAAATCTCTTTTCCAATTATTCTGTTCGGTCACTAGATAGGATCCGGAAGGCAAATTAGAGTGTGTCACATCACTTTTTTATTATGTACCAAATGACATGACACAATCTGATTTGACTCCGAACATTCGGATGACCTCACAGAATAATTTCTCTTTTTTTTGTTGTTGTTTGGAGCTTTATTCTTTAGGGGTTTTTACATACCTAACACCCAAAAGTTCCTTATTTACTTATTAAACACTTAAACTTGCCTATTTACAGCCATACCATCTTAAACCTATTTTGCTCTCTAAAATACCATTCCGTCTACTCCGTTGTCATGTTCGTCAAAACCATTCCCGAAACCTCCGCCGGTCGCCAGCCCTACTCTACACCGCCGACTTGCCGTAGCCGCCGGATCGCAAGAAACCACTGAAGTTTTACGTCTAACTGGATTTCTCTCACTGAAGAGCTTAGAACAGAACTTAAATCCTGTGGAGCTCTTACTAAGCTTAGATCAGAACTAAAATAGAACTAAAATAGAACAGGAAGTCTCCCATAGACCAGAATCTGCAATATTCCGATGACTCCATTCCTAACGCAGAATCACCTAGCGACAATCTTGGGAGCTCCGCCCAGGTTCGTGATCCGACCCCAATAATCCTGTGTGGGGATGCTATTTCTAGTGGGAAGGCTTCCTCTGAGATTGCGCATGACTCTAGTTGCAGGATGATTGTGAATGACTCTTCTTAGTGCAAGTGTACAAATGTCCAAGATATATGCACCTCTTGTTGCTACAGGATTTTGCCATCACATATACAGGGAAGAAGATACCACAAGCATAGTACACAACTTAAGCTTTATTAGATGATCTATGTATATTTATAAAGTGGAAAGCAGCCAGTATAGTTAGGCTTCAGTTACTGAAATTTTTGTAGGCTGTTTTGGAGGAAGAAGATGACGATGATGATGATATTGTCGTGAATGAGGAGATTGTGCAGCACTTGAAGCGGGAGCAGAAGCGGAAGTAGTGGAGCAGGCTCCGCTCGCAACCACATCTCGTGTGACGAATGGAAGACGACGACTCCACGGGATTTCTGACGGGATTTAAACGGAGTGGTGGAATTGAGTAGAAAAAGAGTTTTAGATGGTATATTAGTAAATACAATTGTTTAAGTGTTGAATATGTATTTATGATACTTTTAAGTGTTATGTATGTAAAAACCCCTATTCTTTATTGCTGTGTACGCTGCTTTATGCTGAAGGAGATGCTGAATTGGTAATCTTGAAATAAATATTATTGCAATATTTGAAGTAATGAAAAAATCATAAATAAAATATGCTTAATTAAAATTATAAAATTATTTATTTATTAAAAAGAATAACTGAATTTCATTAATGTTTTTTTGATAGTTCTAGTTTGCTGCAACTTTTCTGCTGCTTTTCATAAAATTTTTACATGAGAAATAGCTTTTCTCGACCAAATTTATTAGACTCTGGAAGAAGTTTTTTTTTTTTTTAAGGAAAAGCTGATGGTGCCTGGATTTTTTTTGCAGGTTGTGGTAATATTTGAAGATGGAAACTTTGCTAACATTTCTCTTTGCACTGCTATTATTAAATGGCTGGATGGCAGTGGGAGGAGTAGATCATCTCAAGTATAAAGACCCAAGGCAACCTTTGAATGTTAGAGTAAATGATCTTTTAAGCAGGATGACTTTTGCTGAGAAGATAGGTCAAATGGCTCAAATTGCCAGGGAAAACGCAACAGCACAAGTTATGGCAGAGCGCTTTATAGGTACTTTATTTTCATAAATTATACTTTATTTCTCATCTCATGGCGAATAATTTTGGATTGGATGATGATGAATGTTGGTGCTACCCAACTTCTCCTTGGACGGTCTATTTGGCAACCAGGAGTTCCTGATGTTCTTATTTATTTGCTGGGATTCACGTTTTGTAGAGCATTCTGAGTCCTTTTTTGTTCGCTTGACCTCATCTCCTGTCCTTCTTTGTAACTATTTGCTTTAACCTCTTCGGCTGCGGGTTTTGTTTTTTTTGCTTAGCTTGATTTGTTTTTTGATTTCTTTTTCATACGTGTAATCTTTCTTTTACTGAAATAAATGGGCTTCTGCCCTAGGCATGCCAATTCGGGTCAATGGGTTTGGTTTGGGTCGAACCCGGAATTGACCCGGCACTATTTGGTTCAACCCAAACCCGTTCCGTTTTTAAAAACGGGTTAGGTTTTCAGACCCGAACCCGACCTGACACGAATGACTCGGGGTTGACCCAAATTGATAGTTTTAGAGTAAAAAGTTGGGTCAATCTTCGATTTTTGTGTAAAAAATAGGTCAATTTCTGTTTTCGGGTCAAATACAAGTTTTCGTGTCAATTTCGAACCCGACCCGTTTCAGGTCCGGTTTTTAAAACGGGTTGATTTGTTGAACCCGAACCCGACCCGTTTCAGGTCCGGCTTGACACCAACCCAGATTTTTCTAGAACAGGTTTGGGTCATGTCATAAATTGACACCCCCATTCTGCCCCAAAATTCCCCCCACCCCCAAAAAAAGAAGCAAAACAAGTAATATTATTTGAAAATAATGCAGGTAGTGTCTTGAGTGGAGGAGGAAGTGTGCCTGCTCCAAAGGCATCTGTGAAGGTTTGGGTGGATATGGTAAATGAGATACAGAAGGGGGCTCTTTCTACTCGTTTAGGGATTCCAATGATATATGGTATTGATGCAGTTCATGGCCACAATAATGTCTATAAGGCTACGATATTTCCACATAATGTTGGACTTGGAGCTACCAGGTTTGTGTTTTTTCTTCTTGTTGCACAAAATTGTTATTCTGCTTCCTATCTATGTTCTGCTACCTGTTTATGTCAACTTTCCTTCATCATTTTTGCTTTACTTTATGTAAGATTGTTCATTTTTGGTATCTTTATTATTTATGGTAGTGATTTTCTGATGTGGAGTTTGGATCTATTAATCTTAAATGAATATATTATTGAGATTCTTTATGCTACAAACATTGAAACTTATTCCTCATAAAAACACTGTATACTGTCAGAACTGTAGAAACTTGAATCAGAGGAAGAAGCACTTTCTCTCGAGTTTCTTGAGGAGGGAGGGAAGAGAGGGAAGAGGAGAGGGAGAACACTAAATCAGAAATTTTATTTCTTAACCATATTAAGCTATTACAATCTATAGCCTATTTATAGGCAAAAAAGCAACATAACAAACTACACAACTAGCTACAAACATAAAATTAGAACCAATATCTAACAAGAACTGTTAGTTTTTTTTCTAATGAGGTGTGGTACAAGCCACTTCTTTGTGACAACAATTTTTTTCGGTGATCTTGGTAGATATAGGTTTCGTTTGGGATGACTTTTTTATTGCTTCTTAAATTAGTTTTTTAATTTTAAACGAAGCCATAATCTTATCATCTACATAAAACTTGAGTGTTTATTTAATAAATTTGAAAACTTACCACTAGGGATATTAATTACTTTCAGGGATCCAGCACTCGTGAAGAGAATTGGTGCGGCAACTGCTCTTGAAGTTAGAGCAACAGGCATTCCATATGTCTTCGCTCCATGCATTGCGGTAAAGAAACACAAAATATCAGAAAACAGTCCATTATAAAAAAAAACTTAGCATATTTTGATCCATATCTACTTCTTGAGCTTTTATAGGTTTGTAGAGATCCAAGATGGGGCCGTTGCTATGAAAGCTACAGTGAAGATCCACATGTTGTGCAGATGATGACTGAGATTATCTCCGGTTTACAAGGAGAGATTCTATCAGATTCACGCAAAGGAGCCCCTTTTGCTGGCGGAAAGTAAGAATTCATCACAACTGCATAAATTAATATAACTCGAATGTGCAGAATTCATACATTTGCGCTATCTAATTTGCATTGCTTTGCTTGTATATTACACAGAACAAAAGTTGCAGCCTGTGCTAAGCATTTTGTTGGTGATGGTGGAACACACTTGGGAATAGATGAGAACAATACAATTACCAATTTCCATGGGCTTCTTAGTACCCACATGCCTCCTTATTACAATGCAATCATCAAAGGTGTTTCTACTGTGATGGTCTCCTACTCAAGTTGGAATGGCGTCAAAATGCATGAGAACCATTACCTCTTAACTGATTTCCTGAAAAACAAATTGCGTTTCAGGGTTAGCCTCCTTCTTATGATCAATAAGTAGCTTATCAATTTTCGGCAATAAGTAGCTTATCAGGTTCTATTAGTAAGCTCAGGCAAATCTCCCTTCTACAAGAAAGTAGGGGTGTCAATTCGGGTCAACGGGTCGGGTTCGGGTCGAACCCGGAACTGATCCGGCACTATTCGGGTCAACCCGAACCCGACCCCGACCCGTTTTTAAAAACGGGTCAGGTTTCTGGACCTGAACCCGACCCGATTCGGGTCCGGGTCAACCCGACCCGACACGAATGACCCGGGATTGACCCAAAATTGCTAATTTTCGGGTCAGAAATCGGGTCAATCTCGGGTTTTCAGGTCAAAATCGGATAAAAAACGTGTCAATCTCGGGTTTTCAGGTCAAAAATGATTTTTCGTGTCACTTTCGGGTCAATTTCGGGTTGGCGGGTCAACCCGAACCCAACCCGATTTTTAAAATGGGTTGATTTCATGAACCCGAACCCGACCCGTTTCGGGTTTGGGTTGACCCGAACCCGGATTTTTCCGGGTCGGGTTCGGGTCGTGTTTCGTGTCGTGTCAAAAATTGACACCCTTACAAGAAAGTGGCAGATGATTGTGGTTACAGTATAATGAATTGCGATGCCTTATAGTTTTTATTGAGTAAATGTCTGAGATAGTCCATAGACTTTTAGGTGTACCTATTTAAGACTCAAATTCTTCTAAATTTTCAATTTAGTTCATCAACACATCAAAATTTAGGCCTCGTTTGAGACGACTTAATTTTACCTTTTCCGTTTCAACATCCATAATTTCTTGTTTTTTGTTGTTGTTTAAATGTGACGCATGCTTGTTCGAAAACTCCATTTCTTTACTGTTTTGAGAAGCATTATGGTATTAGCTTCTCCGTTTAAAACCTCCATTTCTTTGATTGACATTTCTGAAACGAAAAATGTAAAGAAACCAAAAGAAGCCTTAATCAAATTGGTCCTATCGTCAATCTGCCCTTTCCTTGGATAGAGATTTGTCGTGTGAAACTCTTCGAAAGGCCATTTTGGACTTCTTAATGTAAAGAAACCAAAAGAAGCCTTAATCAAATTGGTCCTATCGTCAATCTGCCCTTTCCTTGGATAGAGATTTGTCGTGTGAAACTCTTCGAAAGGCCATTTTGGACTTCTTAGATCCAATTTCATTATTTAATACTAGCTCAAATGAATGAAATTGATCCTAATAAAATCCATGATTCCCTTATGAAAAGCTTCTCCAAGTTTTATCAAAAGAAATAATATAGTTGATAGCAGGACCAAATTTATTCAAATTTAATGAGTTATGGCAACCAATTGAACACCTGTAAAATCTTAGGATTAAAATAGAAACCTAAAAGTTTGAGGATTATTTTGATCATTTACTCGGTTCTTATTCAAGATTTAGAATTGTCCTTTTATTAGGAATTTGTAATGAGAAATTAACATTTTTCAGTATTTTTATGCATAAATAGGGATTTTTAATATCAGATTGGGAAGGCATTGATAGGATAACCACGCCTGCTCATGCCAACTACACTTTCTCTATCCAGGCCGGAATTCTAGCAGGAATTGACATGGTCAGTTAATCTTTTCTATCACAAAAATTCATAATAGGATTATATTAAGGGTCCTTAATACTTCTCTGTTTTCTCTCATTTTGATTTTGGAAAATGCTTCAGATAATGATTCCATTTGACTATCCTGAATTCTTCGAAGACTTGACCACTCTTGTAAATAAAAACATCATTCCAATGAGCAGAATTGATGATGCTGTTCGAAGAATTCTTCGGGTTAAGTTCACAGTAGGCCTCTTTGAGAACCCATATGCAGACCTTAGCTTGGAGGCTGAGCTCGGAAAGAAGGTTTTCATGCTCTTTTAATCTCATTTTGACTTCACTTGCATAAATCAAAACATTTTGTGCTTTCAAAAGAAGTAATTTTGATTGGTATGAGCTGCTTGGTATTCAACAGGAACACAGGGAACTGGCCAGGGAAGCTGTGAGGAAGTCACTAGTGTTGCTGAAAAATGGAAAGAGCTATGATAAGCCATTGCTTCCCCTGCCTAAGAAGGCTAAGAAAATTTTAGTTGCAGGTAGCCATGCTGATAACTTGGGTTATCAATGTGGAGGTTGGACTATTGAGTGGCAAGGACTTGGTGGAAACAATCTTACAACAGGTTAATGCTCCTTTCCTCTCTCTAATGACCAATCAACCTAAGAATTTAAGTTTATGAGTTGTGCTAATGAGAGCTTGTAGTGTTTAGTCCTTTCACTTTTCTAGCACATTTCCATTTCCATATTGAAGCTTTAGGCTTCATTTGGAATGACTTTTTATTGTTTTTTAAAGCAGATTTTTAGTATAAAAATTAAAAATTTTACACTAAAAAATTGCTTTAAGAAGCAGTAAGAAAGCCGTCACAAACAAAATCTTAGTCTAATATCTGTGGATTGGCATAGGAACGACTGTGCTCGATGCAATCAGATCCTCGGTGGACTACAACACTGAGATTGTGTATTCTGAGAATCCAGATTCTTCTCATCTGAGCAACAATGAATTCTCATATGGCATTGTGGTTGTTGGGGAGGTTCCTTATGCAGAGACTTTTGGTGACAACATGAACCTTACCATCCCTGCTCCAGGGCCACATATAATACATAATGTGTGTAAAAAGATCAAATGTGTGGTGATTCTTATATCTGGAAGGCCTCTTGTGATAGAACCATATGTCGAAATGATCGATGCGCTCGTAGCTGCATGGTTACCGGGCACTGAAGCGAAGGGCATCACCGATGTTTTGTTTGGAGACTATGGGTTCTCCGGCGTCCTCCCGAGGACTTGGTTCAGGTCTGTTGATCAGCTTCCAATAAATGTTGGTGACCCACATTATGACCCTCTCTATCCTTTTGGTTTTGGGCTCAAGACAGAGCCGACAAACCGTAATAACTAGCCGGAGCGGTCTGCTTGGCAAAGGTGATGAGGAATTCTTAGTAGAATTGTGGCTTTATTTGAAAATTGGTGAGGCTCTTGAGGAATTCACAGGCAGGAGAGGCATCTTTGTATGTTTTATTATCTATTTTAATGAAATTTGATCTAGGGATTCATGCCACAAACCAACTTTTCACTATGGATTAGTTAATTCAATCGCCTTTCAACAAATCAAAGATGAATAGAAATATCAATAGAGGTGTTGATGATCTGAGTCAATCGAGCTCAAAGGTCCTTCTCAATATACATCAATTATAACTATAAGGAATAATATCAGCTCCATCAAAATAAATAAGTGTCTCTGATTATTGATGATGGTCATCTTGGCATCAAATCTTAACTAGAGTGGTCTCAGCCCAGCAGCTCTGCCAATTATAAGGAATCTAGTATTGAGGCATAACTTAGATTTTGTTTGGGACGGCTAATTTTTAACGCTTCTTAAAACAATTTTCTAATACAAAAATTTAATTTTTATACTAAAAAACTGCTTTAAGAAGCAGTAAGAAAGCTGTCCCAATCGAAACCTCAGTAATACAAGGTTGCCGGCCTCTTCCTAAAATAAAGATGTCCTCATAACTCATAAGATGTCCACCAATATTGTTCACTGCAAAAATTAGATAAGAAGATTAAACTTAAAAGAAAAAGTTAAAAGATTTCCTCAAATATTCCATAAAATAAGCAATATATAATAGTATATATATTTATATATTTTAGCTCAGAGCAATACTCTATCTTCTACATTAGGTTTGATTGTTAAAGTGAAATTCAAGTTGATGCAAAGCTAAAAAATGAGCTAATATTATAGCAAATACTATTAAGAAGTGACATCATTTCGTTTGGGACGGCTTTCTTATTGCTTCTTAAAATAGTGTTCTAGTATAAAAATTTCAAATTTTGTACTAAAAAATTATTTTAAGAAGCGGTGAGAAAGCTGTCTCAAATGAAGCCTTAGTTATCTATCATCTTGGGTTTATGAGATCTCTTTAGATAATCCAACCTATGATTATTGAAAATAATAGTTTGATCATGTTGGGTCATGTTTAGTAATCTTTAAGTTTTGTTGGGTTTTGCAAGCTCTGTGATGGCTGGAATTTGAAAATTTTTCCTTGATGATTGAATGATTGAAGATTCGGTTGGTGAAGGAGCGGGATGCCCTTGCTTTGACTGTGAAGAAGCAGAGTCAGGTTCTCACCAATATTATTGTAGGAGTGGTTGGACTATCTCTGAAACCTCCTCTTACCTCATACTTTCTCCTCCCTCGAGGCTTTGAAGCTTCACCAAGAATCCCATCCCTGCTCCCTGGATTTCCCTCATCATGGTCTTGAGAGAAACCTTAGTTTTGGACAGGCTAGGATCATTTATGATTCTCACCTTCCTTCCTCTCACCATGAATTCTATAGTCAATGCTTTCCAGTCAACCTTAGTTTCCCCCAATGTATGTAACCACTTCATGCCCAAAATTACATACGTGCTCCCTAATTTCAAACGAAGAAAATTCTCCTTCACCTAGATCTCATGCATTGTCACTATCAATCTTAGGCAGATGCCTTTACTCTTTTCCATCTTATGTTCTCATCATCACCCCAACCCCAATCAGTCCACCACCTGGTTGGAGATGAAATTATGGGTTGCCCCACTATCCACCAGAATTATCATTGATTCTCCTCTTATCTCTCCCCTCACCTTCATTGTGTGATTTGAGGTAAACCCCACCATTAAGTTTAGGGAGACCTCTACCACATCTAAGTGCAAATGCTCCTCCACATCAACCACCTCCTCCTCAAGAGTCTCCTTCTCATCACAAAATGTAAGTACACGCAGTGAATGATCCTTGCACTGGTGGACCAACACAAATTTCTTATCACAACGGAAACACAATCCCCTAGTCGGCTTCTTTTGAACTACTGCCTCAGTTAGTTGCTTGAAATTTCTCCCTGGTCGTGTTCCCAATCCCCTATCCTTTGGTACTTCTCTTTGAATGGGCACAAGTTGTATCTTTGGTGCCAAAAAAGAAGTCATCATCCGGGATGAAGCTCCCAAATTGTTGCCTTTGCTACTTCTCTCAAGTGAGTTTTTGTCCTCCACCAACTGGGCTAGCTCCATGGCCTCCCCCTACCCTCATGGCCTTAATAATAGGATAATAGCCCTGATTTATGGCTTGAGTTCTTTCATGAAATTTCTCTCCAATACTGTCTCAAAAAGCCTCCCCAATCAACTAGAAAGATACTCAAACCTCTCCTGATAATCCATCATTATCCTTTCATGAACAAGAGTAACGAACTGCTCGTAAAACTCTCCTTCCTGACTGGTTCGGAAATGTTTTAATAAGTTATCTTTGAAATCTCTCCACAATCGAATTGGTTCTGTCTCTCCACTAATACCAAGACAAGGCCTTCCCCTCCACGCATAAAGCCGCCACTGTTAGTCTCTCTTCCTCCGTCAACTCATTCATTGCAGAGTATCTCTCCACCTTATAGATCCATCCATGAGCATCTTCCCCTTCAAAAACAGGCATCTTCAATTTTTTCACTCTCGGATCCCCTCCGCTCTAACTTTTTCTTCTACCTCCTAGTCCTCCCATATAGCAATTATTGTTGTGATCTCTCCATTGTTCTCTCCCACCTCTCATCTTTTCATAGATATCCTCTTTCTCAAAATCAGCCCTCCTTATTTCTTCCTCTCCATTTCCCTCATGCTATATCATTCACCCATTTCTCTCCTGGTTATCGCTTCAAGAGGTGGCATATTTTCTTATCGCCTAAGATTTTTATCTCTCGATCATCGCTTATTGTACAGATATTGGGGTTTCCCCCACTTCTTTGGCCACCAACTGGTCCCCTCGCCTCTAATGTTGTTGGTTGGGTGTGAAGCTCCAATATTTTCTTCATCATGTCCTCTAGGTTATAAAACCTTCCTTCCATGGATGAAATCTTTTCCTCAATTTCAGATTTGAATTGACCAACTTCTCCTTCTAGTTTCTATTCCAAAGCATCCACTTTCTTCAATGCCATAGGTTCTGAATCTTACTCTGATACCAATTTGATAGGACTTGATGATGAAAATAACACATAACAATATAAAAATAGCAGCAACTTATTCCAAATAGATCAAGAAATAACACAAAGAGAGCTATTTTTGCTAATTTTCAAGTAAAGAAAGACAATATACAAGTTGATTCACTATTTGAAAGGTGAATCGTCTCACCCATAATTCCTAGCAGCTACTAGGAATCCAAAACCTCAAAAAAACTATTGCAAGAATTCAAAACCTAACATAATTAAAACCCTAACCCACCATAATCTACTATCTTAAATAGCTGAAATTCCCCCTAATAAATGTCCTTACATCTAATACATGCCCCTTACATCTAATACATGCCCATTATATCTAATAAATGCCCTTTACATCTTTTCCAAAGAATCTCCTCCTTTCCCAAAGAGTTTCCTCCCAAATCCTCTTCTCCTATAGGTGATAAAAGAGGTGTTGGGCCCAACATGGGCAGTTGAATTATTGTTGCCAGTTGTATCACGGACATTGAAGACACACTGTATCATCTTAATGGCCTTCATACTTTCCTTGTGAGGGAAACTGATTAACGTACTGTGGTGGTGACAGGGAAAGTTGTTGTCGCTAAGAATCCTTACCTTCATCCTGGTGATGTCCGCATTTTGAGTGCTATTGATGTCCCAGATCTTTATCACATGGTTGATCGTGTTATTTTTCCTCAGAAAGGTGAAATGAAGTGACTTGGATAGAGATATATTGATACGAACATCCGTCAGTGAAAGCTTATCTGAGGAAGAGACGAAGATTAACGGCCGAGATCATTCCACTTTATCTTAATTTACTAATTACATTTTTTTGTTTTATTTATGTATTTATGATTTTTACCCTCACTTGAGAGAGTAGTCTTATGTAATCCCTAGGGATATGTTTGTCTTTTTTGAGTTTCTTTTATTTCGAGGCTTATATATAGAGGCACTTGCGATTATATTAGATTGGATGGATTATTAATAAAAAAAGCTTTCTGCGCTCTTATTCTTAGGAGAGAACATCGGTGAGATCTCTATGTGAGGGCAACAAAATACCCACCAGCCGTAGAAAGTGTTCAGGCTCGTGATTTGAAGTCCCTAGGTGAGGGTAGCGTAATACCCATCAGCCGCAGGAAGAGTTCGAGCTCAATATTTATCTTTCTTTCTCTAAACTCTTTGTCTCCTTCTCTATTGATTGCTGGACAAACTCCCTTTTCTAGCTTTTGGGTCACTTTCCCCTCCTTCCCCCACCGAACAACCACCCTTCCCCCTCCAAATCGCCACTAACCTCTCAGCCCTCCTCCCTCCTATTGGCTGAGAGCCCCTCTTTTCTTAATTAGATTATCATTATTTTGAAAAAGAATTTAAATTCAAATTATAATTTCAAATCCTTCCTAATTTCTTATATTAATTTTGGAAGCTTCCCTCATTATATTAATTAATCAATTTTGAAATTGATTGATTAATTAATCCCTAACCCAAATACTTTGAGCCTAGACACCCCTTCCCTTCTCTCTCTCTCCCTCTAAGCTAGCCCCTCCCATCTTTCTCTTGATTAGAGTTAATATCATTTTGATAGGTTACTTTCCTAAAATATTTTAGATAATTTTGGAAAGAAAATCAATATGATTTGAATTCAAATTTAAAATTCAAATTCTTTCCTAAATATCTAGTGTTAAATTGGAAAATCTTTTAAATCAAATTAAATCAATTTCAAAATTAAATTGGATTGATTATGTCTCTTTCTAATACTAAACTTTAATTTAGGACATCATTAACTCCACCAATCCACTCCCCAAACTCAAGCAAGCCACCAATTTTTTCCCCTTCCTCTTCTCTCTCCTATCACCCTCTCTCTTTGGTAATTCCCCTTTCCCTTTAGAATTCAATTTAAATTAATTTCTTTTCTCCAAGCCCACCCCCCCTCCCCCCCTCCTCCATCTTGAAGCCGTCGGCCCCTCTCCCTATATTTCTCTCTTTCCCTTCTAGACTAATTATTTCTTTCCTAAATTAAGGACTCCTATTTAAGGAGATAATTAGCCCCTCCTTTTCCCTCCTTGTTTGAATTTTAAAATTTACATCCCTCAATCATAGGAAATCTAAAATTTAATTTCAGAATTTCCATTTTAATCCCTTTCCCTCCCTTCCCCAACACTTGACATCTAAAATCCAAAGGGATCTTCTTTCCATAGCTTTGGTTGAATCTACCATCCTCCTTCCTCCATTATTTGTCTATTCCCTTGCTACACCCACAATCCGTGAAGGAAGATACAATATTATTGGATCTCCTTTCCTCCATGGATGGAAGATCCCCAGCGTGACCACAGATTCGTCTATGACCCTTAAGGCTTGATGGATATTCTACAATCTCCGTTCTTCGATATAAATCTAGAAGTTGATGACACCGTCGAAGGATACGTTGACCGCATCCTCTTCACCTTGGCACCTTCTATCAAAGAGCATCTATCCTCCGGACATTGGTGAATAATCAGACATCCACCCGCATCTTCCTCTCCAACTGACTTTCTATGGATCAAGATCATAGGCGTCCTCTTATTTTCAGTGGCATCCCTAGGAGTGTTAAAGCTGTTCTTTCGCTAACCTCACTATCAAGAGTACATGAGAAGGAAACTCGAAGGTGAAGTTTTTAGTTGCTACCCAGTTAGACCCTTTCCCCCCTCATTCTACATCTTATATACTTTATTTGTTGGGACTCGATGCTTATTTCACTTACACAAGCTTCACCTATGGAATATACAGCTGCGCCATCTAAAATTTTTGATCTTGAAGTTAAATTGAGAAAGTTCAGGAGTACTTCACAAATTACATCATCAATGATAGTTTATGTATCATTTCAAATGCTCACACGGTCTTCGCTAACAGAGAACCTATGAAGGCATATAACTCACCCTGCATCGAGCTTGCATAACTCTTCTCAATTGATATGGACTTCCCCAAGACTAGCATTCAAGTTGAAATTCCTTCTCACCTTTATGTCAAGGAGTACCATGACTTCATGGAAAAGCCTAACAAAGGGAGGAATTGGGAAGCCCTTTAGGGTGGTGAAGGACCATTTGCCCCTAGGGTACCGTATGAAATCCTTCACAAAGGAGGTAGCAAGGAGGTCCTATGACATAGATATGGAGGTTGATAGATTCATGGATTATACATATAATGCCATGTTTTTTAAGGAAAACTGTGATTTCAAGTTGGGAAATCTGATGGAACACTATGATATGATGAATGAAGCGGAACTCCTTACTAGGAGTTTAATAAAGGTGTCAAGGAAGTTCAACAAGTATAGAGATGGTGAAGTAGTCAAACTGGCTATGAAGTCCTTGAGGAAGGAAGTAAGTGTATGATTTCATGAATATAATGATGGGGGAAAGAGTGCAAATTCATATATGAAGGCATTTGCTTGTTATCTTGTTACATATCACGAGTATTACTGGGGAACATACAATGAAGGTTTAAAGAGGCTTCATTTTATTAACTTTCCTTAGTGTGTATATGATACGCTCATTATTATAAAGAATGAGAACATGACTAGAAGGAGAGTTACTTGCCCCCTAGAAGCGCATCTGAGCCACCAATTAGAGCAGAGATTGAGATTCCCATAAGGCTAAAAAACATTATGGGTGTATATAGCAATATGCTAGAGACTTTTTATATTTATGCGTTTAGTTTCCGAAACCTTTGAAACAAGTAAGGTCTTAGAAACAATTTGGCATTATTTATGTTAGCAACTAAAGTATTTGCATGCAATGTTTTATTTGTGTATTTGATTTTAAGGTAGTGCAGTAAAATTTACTTTCTATTAAAAAAATCGTTATCAACTTAAAGCTTCAAGCATGTGAGCAGGCTTATAATTAATTTGCTCAAAAGTTAAAAGAAAAAGAAAAAAAAAATAGACCCATGAATTCCATAGTCAATGCTTTCAAGTCTTCCTTAGTTTCCCCCAATGTCTGTAAACACTTCATTCCCAAAATTACATATGTACTCCCTAACTCCAAAGGAAGAAAATTCTCCTTCACTTTGATCTCTTGCAGTTTCACCTTACTCTTCTCCATCTTCCATGTTACCATCATCACCCCAAAATAACTAGTGTCAACTAGCTTCATCCCCAATTAGTCCACCTCCTGGTTGGAGATGAAGTTATGGGTTGCCCCACTATCCACCAGAACTATCACTAATTCTCCTCCTATTTTTTCCATCACCATCATTATGTGTTTTGAGGTAAACCCCACCACTGAGTTTAGGGAACCTATGCAACATCTAGGTGCAAATGCTCCTCCTCATCAACCACCTCCTCCTCATCACAGGCTATAAGTACATGCATCAAACGATCCTTGCAGTAGTGGCCCCACACAAAATTCTCATCACAACGAAAACATAATACCCTAGCCATCTTCTCTTGAACTTATGCCTTAATTAGTCACTTAAAATTTCCCCCTAGTCGTATTCCCGATCCCCTATCATTGGATACTTCTCTCTGAATGGGCACAAGTTGTACCTTTGGTAACAAAAAAGTAGTCGTCATCCGGGTTGAAGATATGAAATTATTGTCTTTGCTACTTCTCTCAAGTGAGTTTTTATCCCCCACCAACTGGGCTAGCTCTATAGCCTCCCCAACCCTTGTGGCCTCAATAACCAGACAAAAACCCTGATTTATGGCTTGAGTCATTTCATGAAATTTCCCTCCAATATTGTCTCAGAAAGCCTCCCATATCAGCTAGAAAGATACTTAAATCTCTCCCAATTATCCATCACCATCCCTCCATGAACAGGAGTAAGGAATTCCTCATAAAAGTCTCCTTCTCGACTGGTTCGAAAATGTTCTAATAAGCTATCTCTGAATTCACTCCACGATCAAATTGATTATCTCATGTTTCTCCACTGATACAAAAAAAGGCCTTCCCCTCTAAGCATAAAGCCGCCATTGTGAGTCTCTCTTCTTCAGTCAGCTCATTCACTACAAAGTATCGCTCCACCCCTTGGATCCCCCCATGAGCATCTTCTCCTTTAAAAACAGACATATTCAATTTTCTCACTCTCGGATCCCCTCAGCTCCAACTTTATCTTCCATCTTTTACTCCACCCATATAGCGATTGTTGTGATCTCTCCATTGTTCTCTCCCACCTCTCCTCCTTTCATAGATATTCTCTTCCTCAAAATTAGCCCTCCTTATTTCTTCCTTACCATTTCTCTTCATGCTATATCATTCACCCATTTTCCTCCTGGTTATCGGTTTAAGAGGTGGCATATTTTCTCCATCGCCCAAGATTTCTACCTCTCGATCATCCCTTATTGTACCGATATTTGGGTTTCCCCCACATCCTTAGTCACCCGCCGGTCCCCTCGCCTATGATGTTGCTGGTTGGATGTGAAGCTTCACTATTTTCTTCATCATGTCCTATAGGTTAGAAACCTTCCTTCTATGGTTGAAATCCTTTTCTCAACTTTAGATTTGAATTAACCAACTTCTCCTTCTAGTTTCTCTTCCAAAGTATCTACTTTTCTTTAGCGCCATAGGTCATGAATCATACTTTGATACCAATTTGATAGGACTTGATGATCAAAACAACACACAACAATATTAAAAAAATAGCAACTTATCCTATATAGATCAAGAAATAACACAAAGAGAGCTATTTTTACTAATTTCCAAGCAAAGCAAGACAAGATGCAAGTTGATTCACTATTCAAGAGATGAATCATTTCTTTCACAATTCCTAGCAGTTGCTAGGAACCCAAAATCTCACAAAAACTACTGCAATAATTCAAAACATAACATAAAAACCCAAACCCATCATAATCTCCTCTCTTAAACAGCTCAAATCCCACCTAATAAATGCCCTTACACCTAATAAATGACCCTTACATCTAATAAAAACCCTTTACATCTTTCCCAAAGAATCTCCTACTTTCCCAAAGAGTTTCCTCCCAAAGCCTCTTCTCTTATAGATGATAAAAGAGGTGTTGGGCCCCACATGGGCAACTGAATTATTGCTGCCAGCTATATCACGTACATTGGAGACACATTGTATCATCTTAATAGCCTTCATACATTCAATACGAGGGAAACTGATCAACGTACTGTGGTGGTGAAAGGGAAAGTTGTTATCTCTAAGAACCCCTACCTTTATCCAATTGATGTCCACATTTTGAGTACTGTTGAAGTCCCATATCTTTATTAGATGGTTGAATGTGGTGTTTTTCCTCATAAAGGTGAAAGGAAGTGACTTGGATGGACATATATTGATGCAGACATCCGGTGATAAATGCTTATTTGAGGAAGAGATGAAGATCAACGACCGAGATCATTCCACTTTATCTTAATTTACTAAGTAGATTTTTTGTTTTATTTATGCATTTTTCATTTTTGCCCTCACTTGAGGGAGTAGTCCTATATAAACCCTAGGGGCTTGTTTGTCTTTTTTTAGTTTCATTTTTTCAAGGCTTATTATAGAGGCCATTGCTATTGTATTAAGAGGGATGGATTATTAATAAAAAACTTTTTGCACTCTTGTTCTTTAGAAATAACTTTGGTGAGAACTCTATGTGAGGGCAATGAAATATCCACCAGCTGGAGAAAGTGTTCGGGCTCGTGGTTTGAAGTCCCTATATTAGGGTAGCATAGTGCCCATCAGCCACATGTAGCATATGAGCTCATGATTTATCTTTTTTTCTCTAAACTCTCTGTCTCCTTCTCTATTGATCACCGGCCAAACTCCCTCTCATAGCTGTCGGGTCATTTCCCCCTCCTTCCCCCACAGGCCAACTACCCTTTCCTCTCTAAACTGCCACCAACCCCTCACCCCTCCTCCTCCTCCCTCCTCTTGGCCGAGAGCCACAATACCGAGCCCAACTGTCAGTGATCTCCCTCCCTAACCCCACTTCCTTCCAAAACCCCCTCTTTCCTTAATTAGATTATCATTAATTTGGAAAGGAATTTATATTCAAATCCTTCATAATTACTTATATTAATTTTGGCTCATTCTATTAATTAATCAAATCTATAATTGATTGATTAATTAATCACTAACCCAAATACATTGAACCTAGACACCCTTTCCCTCCTCTCTCTCTCTAGGCTGGCCCCTCCCTTCTTTCTCTTGATCGGAGTTACTCTCGCTTTGATAGGATACTTTCCAAAAATGTTCTAGATAATTTTGGAAAGAGAATCAATATGATTTGAATTCAAATTCAAATTTCAAATTCTTTCCTAAAATATATAGTATTAAATTAGAAAATCCCTTAAATAAATTCAAATCAATTTCAAAATTAAATTTGATTGACTATCTCTCTTTCTAATACTAAAATTTAATTTATGATAGCATTAACTCCACCAATCCACTCCCAAACCCAAGCTTGCCGTCGATTTTTCCCCCTTTCCCCCTTCTCTCTCTTATCACCCTCTCACTTTGGTAATTCCTCTTCCCCTTTAGAATTAAATTTAAAATAATTTATTTTCTCTGAGCCCCTCCCCTCCCATCTTGAAGCCGCTGGCCCCTCTCCCTATATTCCCCTCTCTCCCCTTTAGGCTAATTATTTCTTTCCTAGATTAAGGACTCCCATCTAATGATATAATTAGCCCCTTCTATTCTCTCCTTATTTGAATTTTAAAATTTACATCCCTCAATCATAGGAAATCTAAAACTTAATTTCAGAATTTTCCTTTTAATCCCAAAGGGATCTTCTTTCCCTAGCTTTGTCCGAACCTACCATTCTCCCTCCTCTATTATTTGTTTATTCCCTTGCTACACCCACAATCTGAGACGATACTATTGGATCTCCTTTCCTCGAGGGATGGCGGATCCTGAGCATGACCACGAATTCGTCTATGACCTTTAAGGTTTGGTGGTTATTCTACAATCTCGATTTTTTCTATCTCAATCTAGAAGTTGACAACACCGTCGAAGGATACGTTGATCAATCCTCTTCACCTTGGTACCTTCTATCAAAGAGCATCTACCATCTGGCATTGGCGAATAATCGGACATCCACCCGCATCTTCCCCTCCGGCTGACTTTCTGTGCATCAATACCATAGGCATCCTCTTTCTTTCAGTGGCATCCCTAGAAGTACTGAAGTTTCTTCTGCTAACCCCACTATCAATAGTACATGATAAGGAAACTTGAAGGCGAAGTTTTTTGTTGCTACCTGGTTGGACCCTTCCTCCTCATCTTTATGTCAAGGAGTACCCTGACTTCATGGAAAAGCCTGATAAAGGGAGCGATTGGGAAGCTATTTAGGTTGGTTTAGGACCATTTTCCCCCAGGGTACCATATAAAATCCTTCACAAAGGAGGTAGCAAGGTGGGCATGGAGGTTAATGGCTTTATGGATTATATTGATGATGCCATGCTTTTTAAGGAAAATTGTGATTTCAAGCTCGGAAATCTTATAGAACACTACGACATGATGAATGAAGTGGAACTCCTTATTGGGAGCTTGATAAAGGTGTCAAGAAAGTTCAACAAGTACAGAGACGATAAAGCAGTCAAACTGGCTATGAAGTCCTTAAGGAAGGAAGTAAGGGCATGGCTTGATGAAGACAATGATGGGGGCATGAGTGCAACTTCATATGCGAATGCATCATCTTGTTATCATGTGACATATCACGAGGATTACTGGGGAACATACAATGAAGGTTTAAAGATGCTTCATTATTTTATTGGCTTTCCTTAGTGTGCATATGATAAGCTCATTACTATAAAGAAGGAGAACATGGCTATAAGGAGAGTTGGTTGCCCCCCAAAAGCGCATTTGAGCCACCAAATGGAGCAGAGATTGAGATTCTCATAAGGCTAAAAAATATATATGAGTGTATATAGCAAAATGCTAGAGACTTTCTATATTTATGCGTTTAATTAGTTTTTGAAACCTTTGAAACTAGTGGGGTCTTAGAAACTATTTGTCCTTATTTATGTTAGAAATTAAAGTATTTGCATGCAATGTTTTGTTTGTGTATTTGATTTGAAGGTAGGGAAGTAAACTTCACTTTCTGTTTAAAAAAAATCATTATCAACAGAAAGCTTCAAGCATGTGAGCGGGCTTATAATTAATTTGCTCAAAAGTAAAAAAAAAAAGGCCCTTTGTTGATCGAAAAGTGCATATGAAGTAATTCAGGAGAATCTGCCAATACAATTTATTATGGCAAATTATTGCAAAAGGAGAATTTATTTCAAAACTTTAATGGTTGGTAGTTTATGTTGACATATGCCTAATTATTGTCGTTATCATCATATTATAATTTTCTTATAAACTTTTTTTTTTGCAGTTCATAATAGTTTTACTGTAAAATAATAAATGTATTTTTGCATAACTGTCCCTATATTTTTGCATAAATAATCTTTTTTTGAATTTTGAAGCAGGACAAGTAATAATGTTTTGGTTTGGAAGATTTTGGATATAAAATATTTTAAGTATGAGAGTTTTAAGAAAATAAGCATTTGATTTGATGAGCAATAACTTCAAAATAAAATTTTAAGGAATTTAAAACCTATCTTTCAATTCTTTTATGTTGTATTTTAAATACGATCAATTTGACGATTTTTTTGAATAAATCATGCATATTCCCAATAGGTTCGTAGCAACCTGTTGTCGCCACTAACTTTAAATTATTTTTTCCTTGAAATGCACTATCGCCACTACCTATTAATGTCCACCACCTATCAATGTTGACAACGACAGTGTTGTTAACAACTCCCATTGATCGCCATCACCTCCTTCAATGTCACCTTTGTTGCCCACCACAACCTCCCTCCTTATCATCGTCCACTATCACGCTATTATGATCGATTAATATGTATCAATTTTTATATTAAATTTATTTTATTTCAAATTAAATACTTAAAATAATAATCTTTTGTATTTATTTTACATAAATCAAAAAATTATAAAGCATTTTAAATACATTACATTAATTTTTTACTATATTTTTTTTTGCTTCATAATTTTTTTTTCTCAGAGTGAAGAAGAGTTTTGGAAGAGAATATTTATGTCAATGCATCTTGATAAAAATTATATCAACATGAATTTAATAAATATTGAATTTATCTTTATATATATATATATATATATATAGTACTTTCTCAATTTTTACATTTAATAATATCCTCCACATTTCTAAGAATTCAAATGCTATTTTTAGTATTAACGCAGCTCATGGCCACATGATGGGATAAAAATTGCATAAATTTTAAGTAATTTTTTTTGAAAAATAAGATATCCAAGCATAAGAGTTGAATCCTTTAACTTGGAGAATAAGGAGTGCGTAGTTATTTACAAACTTGCAAAATTCGAGAAGAGGATGACTTGAATGATTCAAGTACCATTGAAAATAATACTAAGAACCACTCATAGAGTGGAACGAGCTAAAGGATCATTTAATTATGTTGTAAGGAGAAGAAGACTTTTTAGATCTAAAGGTTTGACCACTACTCTTGTCATCGATGAAAATGTATTACCTTGAAAAGTGAAGGTGTTAACTTCAACTCTATCATGAAGAGAAGAGAATTGAGAAAATTCAAAATCACTCATATGGATTTGGACATATGAAGGATGGAGCTCACCAATCATGTCCATTTTTTTGAGTCAAATGTTTCACTTGTTGATACTAAAAATGCATTGAAATGTAGATTATTCTAGATATCACCTTTAAGGTGGTTCTTGCATTTGCCATTCAACACCATCACCTCTTTTCCCAAGTTCAATGAGATATTCACAAAACAATTTGTGAGCATGCAAACATTGTTGAAGAACTTTAAACTTTATTCTTACACCAAGGATCCCACAGAAAGGATAGATTGTTGTTTTTTTGAACTGAGAGAGAAACAATAGGAAGGATAGAAGCAGCCACACTACAAAAATACTTCCATAATTTAGATGCACCAATTGAAGGAGGTTTCCAAGGCGACTCAAATTTCTCTCTGTACCAAATCCCAATCAGAGTGTTATTGTTATACATTCTAAACAGAAAAGAAGTGGCCATTTATGGTACAGGTAGTCAAAGGAGGGAAGCCCCAAACCACCTTTAAATTTAGGAAGAACCACAATATTCCAAGAAATGAGATGAAGCTTTTTATCCAAAATATTACCAAAAAAGAGGAATTTGGAGCAAATTCTATTGATAGCTTTCTAACAGGCCTTAGGTATAACAGCACCACGAATCCAGTAGGCAATAGTATTTGCAATAGTGAACTTTAAAAATTGTAATCTACCTTCAAAAGAAAGAAATTTAACTTTCTAACCCGCAAGTATAGTAGAAATTCTACTCATAAGGGGTTGGAAGTGAGTGAAATTGAGTCTAGAGGTGGAAATGGGAAGGCCTAAATATGTAATAAAGTCTTCCACCCGAGAGATATCAAGACAGACATAAATGGCATTAATATCATTCACAGAAGCAAATCTTTTAGTGAAGAGTAAGGCACTCTTAGTGGGATTAACATGAAGGCCGGAAGCCGCACCAAAATAATGAAGAATCTCCTTAAGAGAATTAGCATTGTCACTAGTAGCATGGCCAAAAACTAAAAGATCATCTGCATACATCAGATGATTGAAATTGAGATTGCAGATTTTCAATCCCAGAAAGGCATTATGAGCATCAAGGCAGGCAGATAAGGCATCCATAATAATACAGAAAAGAAGGGGAGAGAGAGGGCACCCCTGCCTCAATCCAGAAGAAGAGGGGAAGAAGCCCTCCAAAGCCCCATTGAGGCAAATAGAGAAATGAACATCCGAGATACATCCCTTAATCCAATTAATAAAGCCATCCAGAAAACCTTTTTGTCTCAATCTGTTCAAAAGGAAAGTACGAGAAACAGAGTCAAAATCTTTCTTGATATCAAGTTTGACACATAAATGCTTATGTCTATCTTTGAACTTCCTCAAGACTTCAGAAGCAAGAATAATGTTGTCGGTAGAGCACCTATTAGAAATGAAACCCGATTGACTCTCATTAATAATCAAAGGAAGGATAGGTTTCATTCTATTAGCAAGGATTTTAGCCACAATCTTATAAAAAAACATTGCATAAGGATATGGGCCTAAAATCAGAGATGCTATTAGAATGTGTGCCCTTAGGAATCATAGTGATAGCCGTGGCTTTAGCCCCTTTGGGCATGCTACCAGAATTGAAAAAGTGTTTAACAGCTCTACACAGGTGATAACCAATAATGTGCCAAGTCTTTTGGTAGAAACCAAAAGAAAAACCATCCGGACCTGATGCGGAAGTGGATTTACCCTCAAAAACCACCTTTTTTATCTCTTCATTTGTAACCGAATTCAGAAGGGTAGGAATTAAATGGGCAGGGACCATATTACCAACCAGAATGTTGTAAGAATTTTCCATAGATTGGGAGAGTTGTAAAGCTCCCTAAAGTGACTAATAAGAGCTTGAGCCAAGCCCTCATGAGAAGAAATAGTCCCAGAAGCAGTAGTAAATTCCTTGATAGAATTCCAGTTTTTTTTTAGATCTGATCTTGGCATACAGAAATCCAAGATCATCCTCTCCCTGGGTTAGCCAATAAGCCTTGGCCCTCTGAGAAATCCAAGAAAACCAAGCAAACTGAAATGAGGCTAAACTGTCATTAGCTTCCTTGAGAGAAGCATTTAAAGCTATGTTTAATGGATCCAATTGAATGCCAGATAAGTTGTGCTACTGAATGCTTTTCATTTCTAAAATATCGTTAGAAATGAAATTAGAGGAGTTCCAATCCTTCCCACGAATAACCAACTTAAGCTGCTTCAAACAATCATAAAAGAAAGCTATAGGACTGGCACAAACATGTCTATCAAATTTAGTCCAAAAAGTCTTGAACATAAATCTAGAAAAGTTTCTATTTAAGTGAGAAGCAAAAAGGATTAAAGGGGAATGGTCCGACCCATGAGGGTTGTCAACTTTATAATAGGTCGTAGGAAAAAGATCCAAAAAACAAGAATTAACCAGAATTCTATCAAGTTTAATGTGAATAGGATTATCACACCGTTGGTTAAACCAAGTATAAAACAGCCCCACCGAAGCCAGGTCCTGCAGACCAGAGTCAAAAACAAAGTTGTTAAGTTCCCCTAATCTATCCGCAGACAGAGAATTACCCCTAGCTTTTTCTCCTTCAAACCTACAACAATTGAAATCCCCATAACAAGCCATGGAAGATCACCTTTCATCGAAAAACTTAACATATCATCCCACAGAGCTCTCCTTTCAACCAAATCATTAGCAGCATAAACCACAGAGAGGAAAATAGGGGGAAGGGAACCATATTCCATAATGTCGTGAATCACTTGAGAAGAGGTGAAGGATGGTTTGAAAGAAACCTGGGAAGAGTCCCACTTAATCCATATTCTGTCGGGTGAAGAACAGGAAAAATTATCACAACTCATCTCATTATCAAATAAGGCATGGGTGTAGAAGAACCAAGGGTCCATAGTAGCAGAATGATGAATTTTAGCTTCTAAAATACAAAGAAGCTTAAGACTATAGGTGGCAATGAGGTCTTTACAATACTTGGCCTTGACAGGGCTGTTGAATCCCCTAACGTTCCAAGCAGCAATAGCAGGCAAAGACATGGATTACTTTGGTTTTTTGGCCATCTTGGCCGTTTTTTGCTTTGGTTTTTTAGCAGGAGAATCAATTTTACTAGAAGGAGGTTTGGAGGAAGAGGGGGAAGCTTTAGAGTTAGAGGAAGAGGGGGCAACATCTTGGGTCCTGGAAATGGAAGAGCTTTCCACATCAATATTATCATCAACGAGATTGTCAGGAGTATGCACTGGCAGAGCAACGAAACTGTTGGCTAAGATAACTTGAGAAGGCTGTAAAAACAAGTGAGGGAAAGGTTGTTCGGAAGAAGAGGCTTCTTCATGAGGTAAGTTGAGGTTGAGAAGGGGGGGCATCTTGTCTGGAGAGTGAGATAGGGGATTAGTAAGAGTTGGTTCAGAAGGAGGAAGTTCCTGTAATGGATGAGATGAAGAGGCACAAGTGGGAAGAACTGGATTAGAGACAGGATTACCATTGGTGGAAGGGATAGCATTTAAGTTGCCAGCAGGCCTTGAAGATGACCTAGCAAAGAACCCGACTTTTACTCCTGCCACGAAAAACAGGCTTAGGAGGAAGAGAAGGTTTCAGATTTGGGTTAGAGGGATAGCGAGCAAAGGAATGAATGAGGGAACCACAACCTTTGCACTTTGAAGGCTTCCAATCATAGACCACTTTGAGAATTAGATCTTCACCATCAATCTCTAAAGGGATTTCATTCGGCAAAACAGAGGTCTTATCGACATGCACACAGATACGAGCAAAGGTGAGCCTCATTCTCTTAGCAGTAAGGGAATTTACATATAAAGGGATACCGATGTAGCTTGTGATCTTAGAGATACCTGAAGGGGTCCAGAGAGCAAGTGGAAGGTTGAGAATTTTAACCCACAGAGGGATCACCGCTGTTTCATCCCGCCTAGGCTGAAACTTCGGAGACCACTTCTGAAGGAAGAACGATTTACCAAGCAGGAACTAGGGGCCTCCCGACCAGATCATATCATAGTCTTCGATAGAAGTGAACTTCAGCAGGAAGAAGTCGTTAGCAAGTGAGAGAAGCGAGAAAGAGCCTTTTAGTTTCCAAGCTTTGTTTATGGCCGCCAGAAGCCTTTCGTAATAAGGCCTCTGACCCAGTGAATATCCCACCAGAGAAAGTTCCCACAACCCCTTGCCTTCAGTAAGCTCGATAGTCGCAAAAGAAAGCTTTTTGGTAGGGTTGACAAATGACATCGGCTAATCCTCCCGAGACGAAGGAGGAGCCGAGAGGTTGTTAGCATAAGACTTAGCAGGAGGAGGGGGAGGAGCAGCCCCTAGCAAGGAAGAAGATCCCGGAAGGGAGGGAAAGTCGAGTGGAGAAGCAGCCATCTCGGCCAAACGGCCGGAGGGAAAAATCACCAAAGCGCGCCAAAACCCAGAGCTTCTCTCTCTAACACATCCAATTCTTATTCACCCTGTTTTTATAGAGAAATTATTGTGTGCGGAATCCGAATGTGTTCGGAGGCAAATCCAAGCATGCCACGTCACCGGGGCCCAGTGCATCCGGTGACATGACGCATCCGAATTCGTCTATGAATGCATTCGAATTTCGCATACAATAATTTCTCATTTTTATAAGGGGAATTTTTTTATTTTTTTTATACAGAAGAGAAAGAGAGAGCAAGAGAGAAGAGAGATCTATACATATTTTTCCCAATTTTCATAGTTGATTCTTGGTTGGTGTGGCTATGTGATTTTTTTCTTATTTTGAATTTTTCCATGTTAAATCCCAGTGTCCTTCTAATTTATGCTGTTTTTTTACTTTCTTGTTCGTTTCATTACGGTGTTTTACTTCCATCCCCAACATTTGCAATATCTAAAATTTTTATTTCATCAAGGGACTCAAATTCATTTCATACAACATTTCACATCTTGTTATCACTATACAAATATTTTTTATCTCCAAATTTCTCTATATATCTAAAAAATTAGCTAGCTTCTCATTCATCATTTCTCTCATCTTTTATTTAGAAAATAATGTTTTAAGCAAGCATTCCTCTTATTTAAAATTTTCAAATATTTCTCACAAAAAAACACGTTGAGGACTCTCTTGTAGCCATTTTTTACATAAATATCTTCCAAGAATATAAAAAATAAACTTATTCAATTACTATTTTATAAAATGAGAAGAATATATTACAAGGTATAAGTTGTACATTGGATATAAAAAAAGAGCTAAATAGTATAGTGGTTTAATTTGATACTTTGCTCCACTTATCCTCCAAAATGGCACAAACAACCCTATAACATTTGAATCTTCATCATTTTACTTTCTTTTATTTATGTTTATATATTATTTCCTTAACTTTAGATAGAACTGAATCATACATCTCATAAATTAAATGCAAATAAGATTTATTTGTATTCGCTACTCTTAAGTATTTTAAATAATATTAATAAAAGATAGTATATAATTAATTTTATCCCAACATTAGTCATTAAGGTTTCGTTTGAGATGACTTTTTAATTACTTCTTGAAATAGCTTTTCAGTTTAAAAATTAA
Organism: Dendrobium nobile; assembly: GCA_022539455.1. Classification (NCBI taxonomy): domain Eukaryota; kingdom Viridiplantae; phylum Streptophyta; class Magnoliopsida; order Asparagales; family Orchidaceae; genus Dendrobium; species Dendrobium nobile. The sequence goes on from CM039734.1 coordinate 70,021,309, forward strand.
AATTTTTATACTAAAAAATTGCTTTAAAAAACTATAAGAAAGCCATCCCAAACGAAGCCTAATTCTTTTTTCTTCCACATATCTTACCTTTCCAATATTATATTTGTAACAACATAAATGTTTTTGACTAGTCACAGCTTGAATAGTTTTTTTTTTTAATTTTTTAAAGCTTCTCGACACAATAATTGAGCGAAAGAAGTTTTAGCCATAGAAAGTATTTTCAAAGTTGAGAAATCATTGAAGATAGAAACTCTCATAAAATGATTAATGGTAAATTTATAATATTTGCTCAATAAGTAAACTAGCTGCTCTACAAATTGAAGCATTGTCAATAAAAATTTGAACAATATTTGAAATACCTCTCATGTGAAGCACATTTACTCCTCAGAAATTTACATGTGAAGCACATTTTACTCCTCAGAAACTAGCGTAATTAAACCTTGAATTAATACTAATTAATTTTTTATTAGATAATTCTATTACCCACTTAATTAATGATGCACAAATAAAAAAGATCAAAAAAATCCTTCCACCTAAATTTACTCGTTGCAGCCAAAGAAGGGAGAACAAATATTCAGCCAAAGCTGCCACAATCAATGTTAAATCCAGTTATTGGTTATGCTTACAATCACAAAAACAAAAATTTTTGAAAAGTATGGAGAAAACAACAATAAAAATGTGATTGTGATATGGAAAGCAAAGTAGTCAGAAATATGCCCAAAACAGGCTCTAAGTTGATTGCTTAAAATGTAAATAAAATAATAGAATCAAATGTTCAAACTTCAAAGAAGAAGTGAACAAACAAAACCAAAATGCCAAAGTTAATATATTTAACTAAGAAGTTTATGATAACTAATAGAAGCTTATGTTGCTCCATTTGTTGGTAGTTTAGAATCCAGCTATAAATTGTAAGTTTTTTTTATTCTTTTATTTTAACTTTTTGAAATAACAAATTTAAATATATATATTTTTTTAAACTCTTTCAAAATATGAAACATAGGAGCTAGCTATAACATGTATTGAAGACAATATTATTATTTTTATATCTTCAAATTGAAAATAATATTTAATAAATAAATAAATGACATTAAGAATAAAAAATAAATTATAAGGAATGTAATTTCAAAAATTTCAAATTTTGAAGGGCCCATAAAAATTTGTTTAGTTTAAGTTATAAAAATAATAATGTACGGATAGCCTAGTACAATATTAAGATTCAAGAGCTGATATTCAACTATTTACTAAAAGAAATAGTATGATTTTCATCTTAATCATGCACTTGTTCATGGCCTTCAATATCATCATCATTAAGTAATATAATTTAGAAGGATTTGCTATTTCTTATGTGTGAAATCTGATTGTGTTGTTGCCTTAGACTTCAAGTCATTTTCTCATGCTCACTGGTGGGTGCGGGGGGTTTACCACTAGCTTAGATTCGGGTGTCTTGCACATGAACATTTTGTATTCGTACAATGTCAGGAGCTGTGTCCCGAGCTCACTCCAGCGCTAATTGACAGAGAGCAGGGCGTTGTAGCGCTCTAGATTCAGCACCACAGCACTGTGTAGGTCGCAGCTCTACGAACTTGAGGGCCATAGCACTTCGAGGTGGACTAAACAATTTTCTTTATCATTTTTTCTCAAGGGTTGCGCCCCTTCTAGTTATTAACATGACTATCTTATATTGTGAATAATTAGAACATGAATAACTGTGATAACAATGTAAGAGAGAAGAGAAAGAGAGAGTGACGAGAGAGAAGAGATCAGATATGTACTTATTTCTCCCCATTTTCATAGTGGATTTCTTGGTTGGTGTGGCTCCGTGGCTTTTCCCTATTTTGAATTTTCCACGTTAAATACTAGTATCCTTTTAATTTTCGCTATTTTTTTTTATACTTTTTTATTAGTTTCATCACGGTGTTTTACTTCCGTCCCCAGCATTTGCAATCTCTAAAATTTTTATATCATCAAGGGACTCAAATTCATTTCATGCAGCATTTCACATATTGTTATCACTATACAAATATTTTTAATCTCCAAATTTCTCTATATATTTAAAAAAATTAGCTAGCTTCTCATTCATCATTGCCCCCTTCCTTCATTTAGAAAATAATGTTTCAAGCAAGCATTTCTCTTATTTGAAATTTTCTAATATTTCTCACCAAAAACACGTTGAGGACTCCCTTGGAGTCAAATTTTTAGATGAATATCTTCCAAGAATATAAAAAAATAAACTTATTTAATTACTATTTTATAATATGAGAATATATTACGAAGTATAAGTTGTAAATTGGATTTAAAAAAAGAGCCAAATAATATAGTGGTTTGTTACTTTGCTCCACATATATCCTCCAAAATGGCACAAACAACCCTATAACATTTGAATCTTCGTCATTTTACTTTCTTTTATGTTTATATATTATTTCTTTAACTTTAGATCGAACTAAATCATACATCTCATAAATTAAACGCTACTCAGAAATTAGTGTAATTAAACCTTGAATTAATATTATTTTTTATTAGATAATTCTGTTACCTACTTAGTTAATGATGCACTAATAAAAAAGATTAAAAAAAACCACCTAAATTTACTCACGAGGCTTAGGGTGGTTGGTGGCCCTGGTGGGAGAGCAGGTTCGGAACCTCCCATCCCAAGTTCGAATCCCTCTACTACGACCTCGCCTCTTCAGTGGGGCAAAATAAGTTTGAGTCCGGATGCAAGTGATTCGTCTCAGTAGTTTCCGTCAATGAATTAATTACGCTCCAAACACTTTCTTTGAAGGGAGAAATTATTGTGTACGCAATCCGAATGTGTTCGGATGTGCGTATACACTGCTTATTTTGTTGCGTATTTTTTGATACATAATCTTTTCTACGTATTTTATCTATTTAGTGAGTATTATTTATTTCTTACTTATTTTGCCACGAAAAAATTATGTATCAAAAAATACGCAACAAAATAAACAGTGTATACGCACATCCGAACACGTTCGGATTTAGCACACAATAATTTCTCCCTCAAAGGACCCTGGTCCGAGTCAAAGTAGAAAGAACAAATATTCGGCCGAAGCCGTCACATTCACTTTTAAGTCCAGTTATTGGTGGCCTTATTAACACTCTTCGCTCTGCTGTCTGCGCTATCTTCTCCAGCACCGCTACTGTACACTTTCCCTCTACTGTAAATGCCCCCGACTTCTCTGTACTCCTTCATCTCTCTCTCTCTCAACCTCTCTCTGTGTTTCAGTTTCGTCTTGGTTATGCTTGGTGAGACCTCTCTCTCTCTCTCTCTCTCTCTCTCTCTCTCTCTCTCTCTCTTCTCTTGTTATGGAAGTGATATATTTCATTTGTTTACAGTACTGCGTTTTTAATTAAGTAACTAAATTATGATGTTATGGAGGATATGGTGCTATTCTTCTTTTATAAACTGATATTCTTGCTGGTTGAAGCTTGGATAGTTGGATTGGAATCTGCGTTTCTTTTAGTCTCTGTTTTCCCCTGACTTTCTTATCCTTTCCAATATCTTCTACATGATAAAGTTGTCAACAATGCACAAACATCACCATCAAAGTAATTGAAAAGATCGTTTCGTTGTTATCATTACGATTATCCTTATCACAAATAGATTTGTCTCCATTTGATTGCTAGCTTGATTTGTAGCTAAGAAAATCTAATTACGAATCTGGCATATTTCGCCACTTTTGAGTCATGGAATGAGCAAAAAAGGGATTGAGTTAGAACAGCTATATACTCTCAGATCCTTTAGCAGCAAAGCTCAGTGTTGGAGCTTCAATATTTTAGTTTATCAATGAATTGGATCTCCTTGCTTTTGTTTCTCTGCAATTTCCATGGAGTTGTATCCCATCTGCTTCAATGAAGTCTAATCTTGTAGGGTGTTAAGTCCATGGTTGAGTTTGACCTGGCACTTTAGCTGATCTCAACTGTCTAATCCTTTCAAACTTGTTTGATTGATCACATCCATCCAAACATAGATCAACAATAAATAAAAAGTAATAGGAAATAATCTAAATATGCTATTCTATCTCTTTTCCAATTATTTTGTTCAATCACTGGACAGGTCCGGAGGCAAATCAGAGTGTATCACGTCATTTTTTTGTTGTGTACCAGATAACATGACACAGTCTGATTTGCTTCCGGATGGTCCGCACAGAATAATTTCTCTTTTTTTTTTGTTGTTTGGAGCTTTATTCGGTATTGCTGTGTACGCTTCTTTATGTTGAAGGAGATGCTGAATTGGTAACATTGAAATAAATATTATTGCAATATTTGATGGAATAAAAAAATCATAAATAAAATATGCTTTATTAAAATTATAAAATTATTTATTTATTAAAAAGAATAACTGAATTTCAGTAATGTTTTTTGGATAGTTCTAGTTTGCTGCAACTTTTCACAAAATTTTGACATGAAAAATAGCTTTTCATAATCAAATTTATTAGACTCTGGAAGAAGTTTTTTTTTTGCAGGTGTGGTAATATTTGAAGATGGAAACTGTGCTAACATTTCTCTTTGCACTGCTATTCCTAAATGGCTGGATTGCAGTGGGAGGAGTAGATCATCTCAAGTATAAAGACCCAAGGCAACCTTTGAATGTTAGAGTAAATGATCTTTTAAGCAGGATGACTTTTGCTGAGAAGATAGGCCAAATGGCTCAAATTGCCAGGGAAAACGCAACAGCAGAAGTTATGGCAGAGCGCTTTATAGGTACTTTATTTTCATAAATTATACTTTATTTCTCATCTCAAGTCGAATAATTTTGGATTGGATGATGATGAATGTTGGTGCTGCCCAGCTCCTCCTTGGACGGTCTATGATGCTCTTATTTGTTTGTTGGGATTCACGTTTCGTAGAGCATTATGAGTCCTTTTTTTATTTCTTTTTCATACTTGTAATCTTTCTTTTACTGAAATGAATGGGCTTCTGCCCCAAATTCCCCCCAAGAAGCAAAAGAAGTAATATTATTTGAAAATAATGCAGGTAGTGTTTTGAGTGGAGCAGGAAGTGTGCCTGCACCAAAGGCATCTGTGAAGGTTTGGGTGGATATGGTAAATGAGATACAGAAGGGGGCTCTTTCTACTCGTTTAGGGATTCCAATGATATATGGTATTGATGCAGTTCATGGCCACAGTAATGTCTATAAGGCTACTATATTTCCACATAATGTTGGACTTGGAGCTACCAGGTTTGTTTTTTCTTCTTGTTGCACAAAATTGTTATTCTACTTCCTATCTATGTTCTGCTACATGTTTATGTCAACTTTCCTTCATCATTTTTGCTTTACTTTATGTAAGATTGTTCATTTTTGTTATCTTTATTATTTATGGTAGTAATTTTCTGATGTGGAGTTTGGATATATTAATCTTAAATGAATATATTATTTAGATTCTTTATGTTACAAATATTGAAATTGTGGGCTCCGAAAATTCGGCCCCGGCCTCCGCCCGCCTTTTCTTTTTTATTTGGCGAGGGAGTTTTAACTGAATAAAGTTCCGGGGTAAATTTTGGAAGGCAGATGGGTTTGTAGATAAGACACTACCCAGAGATTTCGCCCTCATTTTGCGAGGACTTTATGATCCGAGTTCTGGTTTCCTATAGGCGCAAGCCCCTATAGTTAATTACCCCTCCCGATCACGAGAGAGAACTTTCGATTAAGGCTAGTCGTCAATCAGATACGTAGAGAATACGTGGTATCTGGCATATAGTAGCAGCAAGGGTTTGGAATTTGAGAACTGGATTTGGATTTGAATTTGGGAAGTTTGGATATTTGGAAAGATTTAATATTTAAAATAGAAATTTCACCATCTCTCACTTAAAGAAGATGGTGGGGGAATGGATGATGGGCCCGATCAAGATCCCATGGTTCCGTCGTCCCGGGCCATCGTGGTCCCTGGTCTACTTAGTCAGAGGAGGTAGTCGACCCAACCTGACAGAAGGATCCTTGTCGGCAGCCATGGGTTGCTTCGTCCAAGGGGACCTTGTAGACCGGGGGTGAATGTTTGTCTAAGGGGACAAATTTAAATCCACCATAGCTAACAGAGGGCTTTGTGCCCTATCGATCATATCCTATTGATTAATATCTCAAGGATTTGATGCCAATAAGGAACGTAACGGCGCTGGCCATAACCGGTATTGCGTGGTACCATTTGGCGGCAAAATCACTCGGTTCAGAGGGCATCGGGTCATAACCGTTTACATGCAGTGCCATTTGGCGGCAAAACTGCCGGTTAGAGGACACGTACCACGTTTTTACTGGCAGAAGACTTTTTGAGAATGGATCCTAGTAATATTTTCGACTTGGCATTTAGCTCTTTTGTGAGTTGAGGTAAATTTTGATTTGTCCACCCCGGCAAACTGTTGCGGAGGGTGGATGGATTTTGCTTTAAGCGTTGAAATGGATTGTTTCAAATTTTAAATATTTTTGGGATTTTGAGATTTTTGAGATTTTTTTTTTTGGATTTTTAGATATTTGGAACGGCATTGGAAATATTTGTGAACCCCTCCGGTTGAGATAAACATTCAACACGGCCATCATCGGGGTGTTTGGGTCACTTTCACTTTGTAGCTTGAACCTTGTCGACTCTGTCTGGCTGTTGACAGAGGATCGGGTTTCATAAGTTTCGTGCCCTTGTTAGTGAATTCTTCTGATTATAGGCTTTGAAGGCCTAATATGAATGTATTAAAATAAATACATCGGTTGCCACAACCGTATATTTGTTTGAGGGTTCAAACCTTATCGACTCCTATTGATCCTTATGGGAGGATCGCGTTCGAACCAGAATTCACTTATTGACCCGCACAGCATCCCTAGACGTCACATGTGTACCAATAACATGCTCGCCAGGGCCCATGCGGGTGTTTGGTGGCATTTTATAATTGAACCCTGTCAACTCCTTTTATCTTCTTAGAAGGATCGGGTTCAAATTTAATAACCCGCGCAGCATCCCTAGATGTCACGTGTGTACCAATAACACGCTCACAGGGGCCCATGCGGGTTCTATGATTGCTTTACCCATTTTAGTGTACCTATGTGTATACAAACTACGGTGCATATGCGGGGGTATTTTTAGAATATTTACATAACGTCTTCTGTCCGCTAATACGAATGTTGCGGATCCGGTGGCGTGGCGTAGCAGCTTCTGAATAGAGTTGTTCGCTGCTTCGTACAGGTATACTATCGTGCTATACTCGTTGCTTTCTGCAGGTGGATCGTAATGCACCAACTAATCTCCTGCCTTGATTGTAGATGTATGTATTTATTGAAGCCCTTTGGACATTTACTTGTAGATTGTGTGTATGTAATAGGTTTTCTACGATAGCTCGTAAGAGATCGCCTTTTATTCATCACAAACACCCCACATCTATCACAATTATTTCAAATCATCGATTTGCATGATTGCGATGAACATCGTTAATCAATTATTGTCCTCTATTTGTAAGCTTCATTATTTGTCAAAGGCATTCTATGAAATCATGAGGCATCTTCTATAACTTTCGTATTGCTTGTAAGCAATTTGTGTTTGTAGTTTCATTGTCCACTGCAAGTCATTGTTTATTTGTATGATATTTGAATAACTCAAACATTTTCTTAATTAGGATTTGCATCCAAATTAAGTGATAATTCTTTATCATTCCATTGGAGATTTCTTGCATCAAGAGTATAAACGATCCCCTTTCCACTTCTTTCTTGCATTGGTTTGTACGGTACTACATTCATTGAATATGAATTGTTGTTGTCCATGAGGCTCTAGCATTATATCCAATGTGTACCTCTTGCATTTATTTAGGAATTGCTATCTCACCACTCATAACTTCACTTTAAGCATGATATCAAGCTCCTTCATGCTTGGTTCCAACTCTACTCTATTAAGAGTTTGGTTTTATATGATTTGTTCGTTCAAGTTCAAACATCTTATGGCTCATTTGGATTCCTTGTGCTATGGTTCAACTTGAATTCTTATGGATCATTCAATTCATGATTCATTATCAAAAACCCACTTGATATTACATGGTCCAAGTTCAAAGCATATGATCAAGTACTTGAATTCAAATGTCCAACTCAAGTTCTCATTCTTTTGGAGTTCAAAGTGTAAATTCAAGTTCTATGTCCAAGCTTCTTTGTGATCATGTTGAATTAAAGTTCTAGTTTAGTCTTTTGAACCCCTTTGAGAATTTGAGCCTCTTATATTTTGATTGAATTCAAGTTCAAAACAAGTCTTATGCATGTTCAAATAAAGTTCACTGTAATTTTGGCTTGTTCAAGTTCTCCACATTCATTTGAGTTCAAATTTGAGTTTATTTTATTGTCCAAACATTGTTCAAAGTCCTTGGAGTCTCGTTGAGTTCAAATGAGAGTTCAATGCAAGTTCAAATTTGTCCAAGTCCTCAGTATTTTCACATGAAATTTCGGCAGCCTCCCGGTGTCTCCCCCGTTTAGGGGAAAAACCAAGAGGCCGCCTACCCGCCACGTCAACAAAGACGTGCACAGTTGGTGTTTGTGAGACACCGCGGTGGTGATTTTTTTGTTTTCTCCCACCACGCCACCAAATGCGTGCATGAGGTTTTAAAAAGCGTTTTATTTGAGAAGAGGACAATTTGATTCCCCCCCCTCCCGCCGGGGGTACTTATAAGTGACCCCGCTTCGCCGTACGTGCTGCACCGGGGTCCCATCCCACCACGCGTAACAAAGGCGTGCATGGGGCGGTTCTCCAGTTTGCCACGAACATTGAAGTAGGGTTTTGAGTTTAGAAAATTTCATACCTCCGCGGGGTTGTCGTGGTTGGTACATGGATAGAGGGGTCACTCACCTATCTCGTCGTAAGCATCGCACCGAGGTCTCATCCCATCACGCGCACCAAAGGCGTGCTTGGGGCGGTTTTTCGGTCCGACACGAATGTCGAGGTAATAGAGTGGAGGGGAGCATTTTTTGTTTTTATTAATAAAAAAGTATTAATTATATTAATTATAATTATCATTAAGCAATTATAATTAATCTATTAATCATAATTATTTTTAAATAATTAATTAGAATTAATCAAAATAATTAATTACATATTAAAATTAATTAAAATAAATAGTTATAATTAACTTTAATAAATTGTAATTAATAAGTAATAATTAATTCTAATTAAGTATTATAAATTACAATTAATTAAAATCAATTCTAATTAAAATTAACTATAATTAATATGGTTAATTATAATTATTTCAATTAAAATCAATTATAATTAATCATAATAATTATGATTAATTAAAAATAAATTTAATAAATGCCTAATCCCTCTCCCTCTCCCTCTCGTCTTGGAAGTTTTACGGGATTTGGCCGAACAAGCGCGCGTGAGGGAGAGCCACCTTCAAAGCCAGCGAGCTCGTGTTGTTGCTTCCGATCAAAATGGTGTAACTCCCAATCCGACAGTAAGGGGATGTCGTCGAGGGAGGGAGGTCGGACGAGAGGCGACTTGGGATTCCGGGCTCGGCACAGTGGCGAGGTCGGAGGAGGAGATGGGAGACTTGTGGATGGAGCTTGATCGGAAGAGGGAGCTCGTCCGTGAATGAGGTAGGGGTTTGATTTCTCCTTATCTCTCTCTCTCTCTCTCTCTCTCTCTCTCTCTCTCTCTCTCTCTCTGTTCGTGTGTGGAGTCGGCACAGACAGGAGGTCGACGGGGTCGGGTAAGGCTACAGGCGGTGGCTCGGGGCTGAGGATGGGATTCCGACCTTGGGAGATCGGATGGGGGCTGAGGAGGTCGGAAGCAGCTATGAGAGTCGAGAGCAGCCGTGTGTGGAGATCGGGCCAAATGGAGAGGAGAAATGGGAAGAGCAGAGCTTCAGCCGGTGTTATGCTCGTGAAAATCCAATGAACGAAGCTCAACTTCGTTCTCCTTTTAAAGCCGCGAATAGGAGCTTGATCGGGGCTGATGTCGCAAGTTTCACGCATAAATCCCGGGACGAGATGCGAGTCCAGCGGCTTCAACAGGATTTCAGGCGGGATTCGCGGATGCTTTCGACATATACGAGGTATCTGAGCGGGATTTCAGGGATTCGACAGAGCTAAGATATGATTTTATTTTTTTGGTTCTTTGGATATTATACAGAGGTCAACAGAAATTTATTCAGTAAATTGTCAGAACTGTTAGTTTTTTTTATAATGAGGTGTGGTACAAGCCACTACAACAATATTTTTAGGTGATCTAGATAGATATAGGTTTCGTTTGGGACGACTTTTTTATTACTTCTTAAAACAGTTTCTAAAAAGCTGTTTTAAGAAGCTAGAAGAAAGTCGTTCCAAACGAAGCCATGATCTTATCAGCTACATAAAACTTGAGCGTTTATTTAATAAATTTGATAAGTTGATATTTCTAATTTTAGTCATTGTTCCTATCTATTTTGAAAGTATAACTTACCACTAGGGATATTGATTACTCTCAGGGATCCAGCACTAGTGAAGAGAATTGGTGCGGCAACTGCTCTTGAAGTTAGAGCAACAGGCATTCCATATGTCTTCGCTCCAGGCATTGCGGTAAAGAAACACAAAATATCAGAAAACAGTCCATTATAAAAAAACTTAGCATATTTTGATCCATATCTACTTCTTGAGCTTTTATAGGTTTGTAGAGATCCAAGATGGGGCCGTTGCTATGAAAGCTACAGTGAAGATCCACATGTTGTGCAGATGATGACTGAGATTATCTCCGGTTTACAAGGAGAGATTCTTTCAGATTCACGCAAAGGAGCCCCTTTTGTTGGAGGAAAGTAAGAATTCATCACAACTGCATAAATTAATATAACTCGAATGTGCACAATTCATACATTTGCGCTATCTAATTTGCATTGCTTTGCTTGTATATTACACAGAACAAAAGTTGCAGCTTGTGCTAAGTATTTTGTTGGTGATGGTGGAACACACTTGGGAATAGATGAGAACAATACAATTACTAATTTCCATGGGCTTCTTAGTACTCACATGCCTCCTTATTACAATGCAATCATCAAAGGTGTTTCTACTGTGATGGTCGCCTACTCAAGTTGGAATGGCGTCAAAATGCATGAGAACCATTACCTCTTAACTGATTTCCTGAAAAACAAATTGCGTTTCAGGGTTAGTGTTTTTCTTATGATCAATAAGTAGCTTATCAATTTTCGGCAATAAGTAGCTTATCAGGTTCTATTAGTAAGCTCAGGAAAATCTCCCTTCTACAAGAAGAGTGGCAGATGATTGTGGTTACAGTATAAGGAATTGGGATGCCTTAGAGTTTTTATTGAGTAAATGTCTGAGATAGTCCATAGACTTTTAGGTGTATCTATTTAAGACTCAAATTCTTCTAAATTTTCAATTTAGTTCATCAACAAATCAAAATTTAGGCCTCGTTTGAGACGACTTTATTTTACCTTTTCCGTTTCAACATCCCATAATTTTTTTTTTTTTGTTTAAATGTAACGCATGCCTGTTCGAAAACTCCATTTCTTTACTGTTTTGAGAAGCATTATAGTATTAGCTTCTCCGTTTAAGACCTCCATTTCTTTGATTGACATTTCTGAAACGGAAAAAGTAAAGAAACCAAAAGAAGCCTTAATCAAATTGGTCCTATCGTCAATCTAACCTTTCCTTGGATATAGATTTGTGGTGTGAAACTCTTCAAAAGGCCATTTTGGACTTCTTAGAATGAAATTGATCCTAATAAAATCCATGATTCCCTTATGAAAAGCTTCTCCAAGTTTTATCAAAAGAAATAATATAGTTGATAGCAGGACCAAATTTATTCAAATTTAATGAGTTATGGCAACCAATTGAACACCTGTAAAATCTTAGGATTAAAATAGAAACCTAAAAGTTTGAGGATTATTTTGATCATTTACTCGGTTCTTATTCAAGATTTAGAATTGTCCTTTTATTAGGAAATTGTAATGAGAAATTAACATTTTTCAGTATTTTTATGCATAAATAGGGATTTTTAATATCAGATTGGGAAGGCATTGATAGGATAACCACGCCTGCTCATGCCAACTACACTTTCTCTATCCAGGCCGGAATTCTAGCAGGAATTGACATGGTCAGTTAATCTTTTCTATCACAAAAATTCATAATAGGATTATATTAAGGGTCCTTAATACTTCTCTGTTTTCTCTCATTTTGATTTTGGAAAATGCTTCAGATAATGATTCCATTTGACTATCCTGAATTCTTCGAAGACTTGACCACTCTTGTAAATAAAAACATCATTCCAATGAGCAGAATTGATGATGCTGTTCGAAGAATTCTTCGGGTTAAGTTCACAGTAGGCCTCTTTGAGAACCCATATGCAGACCTTAGCTTGGAGGCTGAGCTCGGAAAGAAGGTTTTCGTGCTCTTTTATTCTCATTTTGATTTCAATTGCATAAATCAAAACATTTTGTGCTTTCAAAAGAAGTGATTTTGATTGGTATGAGCTGCTTGGCATTCAACAGGAACACAGGGAACTGGCCAGGGAAGCTGTGAGGAAGTCACTAGTGTTGCTAAAAAATGGAAAGAGCTATGATAAGCCATTGCTTCCCCTACCTAAGAAGGCTAATAAAATTTTAGTTGCAGGTAGCCATGCTGATAACTTGGGTTATCAATGTGGAGGTTGGACTATTGAGTGGCAAGGACTTGGTGGAAACAATCTTACAACAGGTTAATGCTTTATGAGTTGTGCTAATGAGAACTTGTATTGTTTAGTCCTTTCACTTATCTTTCAAGTTTCCATTTCCATATTGAAGCTTTAGGCTTTTTTTGGGACGGATTTTTTACTGTTTCTTAAAGCAGCTTTTTAGTTAAAAATTTTAAAATTTTGAACTAGAAAACTGCTTTAAGAAGCAGTAAGAAAATTGTCCCCAACGAAACCTTAATGTAATATCTATGGATTGGCACAGGAACGACGGTGCTCGATGCAATCAGATCCTCGGTCGACTACAACACTGAGATTGTGTATTCTGAGAATCCAGATTCTTCTAATCTCAGCAACAATGAGTTCTCATATGCCATTGTGGTTGTTGGGGAGGTTCCTTATGCAGAGACTTTTGGTGACAACATGAACCTTACCATCCCTGCTCCAGGGCCACATATAATACATAATGTGTGTAAAAAGATCAAATGTGTGGTGATTCTTATATCAGGAAGGCCTCTTGTGATTGAACCATATGTCGAAATGATCGACGCGCTTGTGGCTGCATGGTTACCGGGCACTGAAGCGAAGGGCATCGCCGATGTTTTGTTTGGAGACTACGGGTTCTCCGGCGTCCTCCCGAGGACTTGGTTCAGGTCTGTTGATCAGCTTCCAATGAATGTTGGTGACCCACATTATGACCCCCTCTATCCTTTTGGTTTTGGGCTCAAGACAGAACCAACAAACAGTAATAACTAGCTGGCGGGGTCTGCTTTGCAATGGTGATGAGGAATTCTTAGTAGAATTGGTGAGGCTCTTGAGGAATTCACAGGCAGGAGGGGCATCTTTGAATGTTTTATTATCTATTTTAATGAAATTCACAGGCATGTCGCTTGTGGAGTGTAAGAAAAGCTCATGGCCAATTATTTGATCCAGGTATTCATGCCACAAACCTTCTTTCTAATACAAATTTTTTAAAAAATTTTTGTACTAAAATATTTCTTTAAGAAGCAGTAAGAAAACCGTCCCAAACCAAACCTTAGTAATACAAGGTTGCCGGCCTCCAACTCTTAGCTTCCTAAAATAAAAATGCCCTCATAACTCATAAGATGTCAACAAATATCGTTCACTGCACAAATTAGATAAGAAAATTAAAAAAAAAAAAAAAACTAAAAAGATGTTCTCAAATATGACATAAAATAAGCAATATATAATAGTATATGTATTTATATATTTTAGCTCAGAGCAATACTCTACCTTCTACATTAGGTTTGATTGTTAAAGTGAAATTCAAGTTGATGCAAAGCTCACAAATGAGCTAATATTATAGCAAATATTATTAAAAATCTCCAAATCAAGCGATTAACTAAAGCTTCGTTTGAGACAATTTTCTTATTGATTTTTAAAGCAACTTTTTATTAGAAAGTTGTTGTACGAAGCAATAAGAAAGTCATTCCAAATGAAATCTAAAAAATATGATGCTATTATATTATTATTATAACAAAAACTTTCTTATGATCCCCCAATGATATGCATTTAAGTTCCTAGCTAGCAGCACTTGACAAATCTCTGTGTTAATTTGAGTTAGTTTGAAATCAACCACTTAGGCTTCGTTTGGGACGGCTTTCTTATTACTTCTTAAAATAATGTTTTAGTGTATTAAAAAGTTGTTTTAAAGAGCAGTAAGAAACCGGCCCAAACGAAGGGCTTTCTTACTACTTCTTAAAACAACTTTTTAGTACAAAAAACTTTAATTTTTAAACTAAAAAATTATTTCAAGAAGTAGTAATAATGTCATCCCAATTGAAGCCTTAGTTATCCATCATTATTAGGTCCTTTTACTGGATGTAGAGGAAGGTTCGGTTTTAGGCAAAAATAGGTCAAAAAGTGCAAATACCGAGTTTTTTGAAAAACTCGGTATTTTTTCAAAAAACTCGGTATTTGCACTTTTTTAGGCAAAACCGAACCTTCCTCTAGGTCCTTGCACCGGACCAAATAAAAGTTCGGGTTTATGAGATCTCTTTAGATAATCCAACCTATGATTATTGGAAATAATAGTTTGGTCATGTTGGGTCAACGACTTTCGTTAGCTAAATAAACAAAGGTTTAATGATTTTTAATTATTTAAAATTTTTATTTATGAGTTTGTGGGAGAAAATTGTAGTTAAAGCTTGATGACATTTTAAATTATTTAGTTTATTATTCTACGTATTTTTTTATTCATTGAAATTTATTTAATATTTTTATAAACTTTCCTTAATTAATACTAAAATTTTAAAATATTATATTATTCAATTATTCTTTTTTAAAACCTGAAATATGCAAATTGCAATTTTAGAAATTTGAAGTTGTGGATAAACTCAAGAATATCCCATAAATTTTTGAAATTATTTTAAATTCATATTATTTTTTAATTATTTAATGATGATAATTTAATTTGCTATTTTAATGAGCCCAAAAAATTATTAGAAAAATTTTAAAGGATAATGGTAATTAGAAAATTTTCCTATAAAAATTTGAGCTCATTGGGATATAATTTCAAATTTTTTAAAATTTAATATTATTTAATGACTATTTTTATTTTAGAATTAAATGCACTCCAAATTTGAAAAAAATTATCATAGGAATTGGATTTGATCCTAGAATGATGTCTATAAAATTTTAAGTTAATTTGATGCATTTTTAATTTATTTGATTTAATGACATATTTTATTAGCAAAATTATTTAAATGGCATGTATATGCATTATGGGACAAACACATCCATCTTAGCATCATATGGTGATAGTGGAATTGAGGAGATCGTCAACTAAAGAGTGGCTACTCTCACCAAGAAGATAGAGGAGATGAGACATACAAGCTACTATAATAACACAAGAATCTAAGATGCTAATGCAACAATTTGAGATATAGGCAGAATTACGATCAAACATAAAGGAAAATTGAAAGAAGAATGATCAACAGCCTGAGCCTGAGTCTGATGAGAGCGAAGATATTGAAGATGATTGGATTATAGTCTTACATTTATTGAAAAATGATATTAGCTTAATGTTTGAGTTAATAATGATGTTTGGAGAACTGATTTTGAATGTGTTTAAGTAAGAAAACAATGAGATTTGAATGTTTGTGAGATTTATATTTTGGACAATTTCTTCTTTATTATTATTAGCTTTCATTATCCTCTCATAGTTTAAAATGTTTGTTATAATATGTTTGTATAAATTGTGATAATTTGTACATTATAAATTGTTTCATTAAAATCATGTTGGGTGCAATTTTTTTAGGATGCTATAGGTTTTTGAAGGATTTTTGGCAGAATATTCATCGAAAATCTTTGATACAGGCATCGATGGATGGAATGTGAAGCTGGGGAGATTCAGCCAGGAATTTCTTGACTGATTTTAAGAAAATTCCTATGGAAATTCCTGGCGGATAAATTCGCTGGTGATTCAACTAAAAATTTTTCGTATGTGGCGACGATATCTTTTGGCTTTGGTCCGTCTAAAATCCGTTGAAAAAATTTCCGATGGAATATATTTTCCTATGTGTGATATACTGTTAGACTTTTTTCTGCTGCAAATCGACCAGAATTCTTCTATTTTCTTCGAAAATCACCTAATTTTCGACGAAAAAATTCGTAGGAAATTGACAATTTATGTGTAATGAACGTTAAATTATTTCAAATAGTAGATATATAAATATATGAGGATTAATTATATGATACGTATGTAAATTACCTACCGTAAGAAAATAA
Source organism: Dendrobium nobile (assembly GCA_022539455.1). Lineage (NCBI taxonomy): Eukaryota > Viridiplantae > Streptophyta > Magnoliopsida > Asparagales > Orchidaceae > Dendrobium > Dendrobium nobile. The sequence continues at coordinate 70,037,691 of CM039734.1, forward strand.
TAAACCAAACAATCTTTAAAATTCGGACCATCAATTATTTTGATATTAATGACTGTTAATTGTCAATAAGAAAATGAATTAATTAACATAATAATCCAATAAAGCTATAAACTAAGCTCCCATCGTTATCTCTGCCTGCCGACCATTATAAATTTATATATCCCACGTGACATAATTTGTCTATATTGGTGAGATAGTCACCTCCATTAATGATGAGGGACATTTTCTAAAAAATTTCATGAAAAATTCTTTTCCTCCCGTGCTGCTAGGGCTTTTGCCCTAGCCCCCTTCGGATTCTTGCCTCTGCCAGGGAAGTCTCCTTTTCCTGGTGTTTTTTGTTAAATTTGTTCGATTTCTTTTTCGGCGTGTTCCGGAATGGTGTTGAAACTTTCGAACCCTGGATTTTTGGGGGTTCTTCTTCATCTCGTTCTTTTGCCGATGTTCTTGCGGGTTCCTCTAATGTAGCTGGTTTTCCGGAAATTAGGGCTTCCTCTTATCGTGGAATGCCTTCTCTTTGGGTTTCTAAACTCGAGATTTTGGTTTTGGCTGCTCCTTTCCAGTTTTCTCTGGTTGGGTTTTTTCCCACAAAGCGGCCTTCTCTTGAGTCCATACGTAGGTTTTTCTTTAACTTAAAGTTGAACGGAGATGTTTTGGTTACCCTGCTCGATCATTCGCATGTCCTTATCAAGCTGGCTAATGACCTAGATTATTGTAGGGTTTTTTGTCACCGTTCTTACTTGGTGTATAACTGTTACATGAAGCTTACCAAGTGGTCCCCCCCAAGTAGATACCAGTGTTGAGTCGCCGGTGATTCCCATTTGGATTTCATTTTTGAAACTTCGACCCGACCTGTTTTCTCCTCGCATCCTTCACGGTTTGGCTTCTCTTTTTGACAAACCTCTGAAAATTGATTATGCTACTGCGACTGGTTCCAGGCCGTCTTTAGCTCGAGTTTTGGTGGAATTGGATATAACGAAATCCTACCCATATCGGGTCTGGTTAGGTCCTAAAAATTTTTGTTACATTCAAGACGTTGTTTTTGATGATTTTCCTGCTTTTTGCTCGTCATGTAAGTGCATTGGTCATGTGGTGGGTAAGTGCCATCCTGTGGTGGATAATTCGAATCCTATTAAGGCCCTAAACTTGGATTCTGTGAATCCAGCTCTGAGTTTGAATTCTCCTGTGGTGGATTGTCTGAACAATGAGGTTGTAGTTGATTTGGTTCCTGCCGAAATGTTGGTTGGGGATGGGGAGGCTATTGGGGAGGTTTCGCCTGCTGTCGTGGTTGGGGGCGTCCCTACTGTGGTCTCTTGTGGTGCCAGCGATGAAGCTTAGGTTTTGGGTTCTGTTTTGGTCAATGATGTGGCTGGTGGCACCTCTGTTTTTAATTTTGATTTTGTGTTGGATAATAATGTTGTGGCTTCTTTACCAGAGGTTGAGTTAGTGCGAGTTGTGGAATCTAACTTGATTGTTGGCCGGGATTTCCACCCCCTGTGTGTTAGCGATTCTGCTCGGGCTTGTACTGGGTCTGGAGATCATCCTTTGGGGTTGGATTCTTCTCTGAATAGGGATAATAGTTTTTGTGGTTGGTGGTGTTGTTGATGCTGGGAAAGGAATGGTGGATAATTTGGGTGTCGAAGCTTTATCCCCTGACCTCAACCTTTTATTCCGTTGGGTTTAAATTTGGCCTCCAATCGTGTTTGTTTTAGTGTTGTGGCCCTTCCTCGTGAGGCTCCTTTGGTGTCTGTAAGGTCCGCCCCCTCTGCTTTGGGTGGTCATTCTTTAAATTCTGAGAAGTTGGAGAGATCGGTTAAGTCTACTACTGTGGAGATTTTGGGTGAGGAAGTGAGTAAGGTGGCTGATTCTGGTATCTCTACCTCTATTCGTAATGATCGTGTAGTGAATAATGAGTTTGTTGATGTTCCTGTCACTTTTATGAAGCCTCAAGGTTTAATGTATAATGTTAAGGATAATTTGGGCATTGATTTGCGAGTTCAGCTGGACTGGCTTCATGACTATAGTTCTGATTATGTGGATTCAATCGGAGATGGGGATCCTAGCAATTCTTTTAATTTGCTGCGCGATCAGCCTCTTGTTTCTGTTGCCTCCCATGGTAGGCCTCGTGGCCGGGGCAGACGTGGTCGCTAATTATTGAATTTGGATTGTTGATTTTGTTGCTTTTCTATCATTGGAATGCCTCGTTGGCTTGTTGGTTGTCTGTTCAAGTGGTTTTGTTTTGGACGATGAGGAAGCAGCTTGCTGCAAGCATCGTGGATGGCTAGGGTTGGTTGGCAACCTGGTTGGCCCTTCGATTTTGTTTTTGTCCAGTGGATGGCCCCGCCATGGCAACTCGAAGCTGGTCTGAGTCCGTCTTTATCGACCCCTATCCTAATTGGTCTTTGCTTTGTTTTTATTGTTTTCCTGTAATCATTTGATGTGGCCACTTATGTGATCTACCATTGTACTTTCCTTTTATGAATGTATTTCTGTTAAAAAAAAAAAAAGTCACCTCCCTTAATAAAAGATATAATATTTTTAGAATATATTATAAAAATTGTACAAAAACTATTACTTGAAAGAAAAATGCCGGCAATATAAAGAAAGTTTTACGTGCAAATTTTGCATTATTTAAAACTTCAAAAAATAAAAACGTATGAGACAACCAAATTTTTAAATTGAAAAAAAAAAAAAATCATGGAGCTGAATGTAGTTGAAATAATTCGCTGTGTACTTAACGTTCAAAAAGTATGGCCTTCCTTACAATTGAAGAAAATGGGATAAAATTAGAAACAAGTAGTTAGGTTTTATTTGAGACAACTTTTTTGGTGCTTTCTAAAATGTTTTTTTTAGTACAAAAATTCTAATTCAAAAAATTTTGGTATTGAAAAGCTTTTTTAGAACACAACAAAAACGATGATCCAATCGAAGTCTTAGGCTTCTTTTCAGAGTCTTTCTTACTGCTTCTTAAATATCTTTTTAATACAAAATTTAAAATTTTATACTAAAAAGTTGTTTTAAGAAGCAATAAGAAAGTCATCTTAAATGAAGACTTAGGCTTCGTTTGGAACCGCTTTTTTACTGCTTTTTAAAACGGAGTTCTAGTTCAAAATTTTGAATTTTTGTACTAGAACTCCATTTTAAAAAGCACGAAAAAAATCGTAAGGCTTCGTTCGGGACTGCTTTTTTATTGCTTCTTGAAACAGTTTTTTTAGTTAAAAAATTAAAATTTTTGTACTATAAAATTTTTGTACTGAAAAACTGCTTCAAGAAGTAGCAAAAAAGCCGTCTCAAACGAAGCCTTAGGCTTCGTTTGGGACGGCTTTTTTATTGCTTTCTAAAACGGAGTTTTAGTACAAATTTTTTTATTTTTATACTAAAACTCTGTTTTAGAAAGCAATAAAAAAGCCGTCCCAAACGAAGCCTTAGTCTATTACAATTATAGTAGAAATTATTGGAGAAGTATTGTAATAGTGATGTAGCAGCTATCAAATAATGCTAATCGATTAGCAATGGTGGACAGACGATGAAATTAATAAGAAGAAGCATTTCTATTAATTAATTAGACTAATTTTAATTATTTAATTAATATGTTTGCTATATTCATTAACTAATGCATACTAGTTCCTTAAATTATGTAATTAATTTTTAAAAATAACAATAATAATCTAAAAAATTCATTAACTTGAAAACCTTAAAAAAGAGATGATTACTCATAATAGATCTTTAAGAAATATTTATTGGGAACAATCATTTTTTTATTTTTTTTATTTTTATTTTGGCGACAATCAACTTGCGTTTGCCATGCAATGACCGTTTGTAATTGGTCAAAGGCAAAATTTTTGTTTGAAAGAAGTCAACACAATGAAATGGAAATAATCAGATAATGATTTAAATAATTAACTAAAAGCCGTTTGCAGAATAAATTTTATGCAAAAAGTATTTATCTAATTATTATTTACTTAATTAAACAGATTCAATGAAAATTCTGCAAACTTCAACATTTAAATTTATAATAGACTTTTACTACATGGCTCTTGTAACCTCAATAATGTAATATGTACGTTATTAATCCCGCATATATTGAGGACGAAATCACTTGTAGAATCATTTTAATTGAAGCAGACCTTATAGGGGGTGGGGGTTCCATATAAAATATATCGTGTCTCTTACAATTTTTGCACCTCCTCTTATATATGTTTGTGATAGATTTTCGTGCAAAGTTAGGATGTTAAACTCTATATCTTTTTACCATCGTAAATGCTTCGGCACACAATAAGACTATGGTGGGTTGATGGTGGTTAGGAAATCGTAATCAAGATATAATAGTTCGGAAGTCATAATCAAACGATAGTGGTTGGAAGATTATAGATGGGTGATTATAATCGTACGAATGTAGTCAGAAAATGACAGTTGAAGGATCATAGTAAGATGACAATGGTTAGAAGATTATGGTTAGAGGACTATAACCAAGTGGTAGTGGGTTAAGGATCATAATTAAGCAATAGTGGTTGATGGACATTATTTGGGCGAGATGGTTGGAAGACCAAAGTTGAGCAAAGATAATTAGAAGATCGTAATTGAGCAATATTGGCCTAATGATCATAGTCACATGATGTTGGTTGAATAACCAAAATCAGGCAATGATGGTCAAGCGATTGTAGTCAAGCAATGATGATTGGAGGACTATAGTCACGCAATAGTAGTTGAAGGATCATGTTTGGGCGATGGAGATTAAATGATCATAATCGAGTGATGTTGGTTAAAAGATTGTAATATGATAATTGCGGAAGTATGATTGTAATCATGTGATGAGAGTCGAATGACCATAGTAGGGTAGTAAGTAATGGTGGTTGGAGGACCAAAGTTAGGTAATGATAGTCGGAGGTCAGGTAGCAACAATCCAACAACTTCAATGATGGTGTTACAACGATGGCGACAGCAGTAGTCAGATGAAGATGGTAAAATGGCGGTCAAATTATACTTTGATAGTGATGGTTGAATGGTGGTTTGATGATGGCAAGCAAGCAGTCATCCAATTGAGCTTTGAGATTCTTCGTACCTCTAAGGCCCCTTGAATCTCAAGCCAAGGGTCTCCTTTCATATAAAAAAGTTGTGTTTGATTTATAAAATTTAAGGTGATATATCATATGCTCCCTAAATATAACCAAAACCTAATACACTTCATTGGACAGCCAGTATTGATTTATTTGATCATATATAATTTTTTAATATTTAAGTGTTTTAATGATCTTGTAATTAAATAATATTGAGCTCGTTGAAATCGTCTCATAGAGTTGCTAGATTTGACTACAAACATACAAGATATGATAAATTGATGATTGTTTGATTCAAAAATTAACCTTCTATTTTTTTTTTTTTAATATGTTTGAAGAAACTAACGGTACAAGAAGTGATCTCTAAAAGTAAGAAAGAATATGTATAAAGAAGGTATATCTTGGATGCCTTACACAGTAGCTAGCAGAGCCTTTAAATAGGCCCGAGAGTACGGTTCAGGAATACAAGAGCTAATCCGTGAATGACGAATAATTATTACGTTCTCCGACTCCGGTCGGAGGCAAATTCCCGCCAAAAAATGAGTTGTACCGAGCAATACCAAATAATAACGAAGAATACCATCATTTGAAGACCCAATACCGAGTTATACCGGGCTTTACCGAGCAAATACCGAGTTATACAAAAGTTGTACCGAGTTTTTCCCCAGAAAAACTCGGTACAACTCGGTATTTCTCGGTACAGCTCGGTATAACTCGGTATTGGTCTTCAGAGACCGGTATTCCTCATTATTATCAAATAATACCTAGTTGTACCGAGCAAATACCTAATTTTTTGGCGGGCAATTGCCTCCCACCGGACATTCCTCTACGTCCTTGCACCGGACGTAATAAAAGTTCGTGAATGACACCTCAGTTTACAAAATATAAAATAACACCTAATATATACAGTAATTATATTTTGTGTTCTAATGATGTTTCAAGTGCTTGATGATGCCCATTCTAAATAGGATCAAATCAACATTAATATCAATGAATTCGTGCCATTAATAGATTCAATTCGACTATAAATTTGCATAAACAATAGTTGGCGAGTCCTAAATTTAGGCTTTGTTTTAATTTTTTACTAAAAAGCTACTTTAAAACGTGGTAAGAAAGCCGTCCCAAACAAAACCTTAATTTCATAAAATTTTAATTTAAATATATGTCAAAATCCAGGCCTAATTAAATTTATTTTGAGGAAATATCGTTATCAAGTGAAAGGTTCGAGCTTGTGAGCGGGCTTATAATTAATTTGCACAAAAGTAAAAAAAACAAAAAAAAAAATTTATTGATCGAAAAGTGCATATAAATAATTCAGGAGGATCTGCCAATACAATTTATTATGGCAAATTATTGCAAAAGAATAATTTATTTCAAAACTTTAAACGCTAGTAGTTTATGTTGACACATGCCTAATCATTGTCGTTATCATCATATTATATATATATATATATATATATATATATATATATCATAATAGTTTTACTGTAAAATGGTAACTATATTTTTGCATAACTCTCCCTATATTTTTGCGTAAATAGTCTTTTTTGAATTTTGAAGCAGGACAAGTTATGAAGTTTTGGTTTGGAAGATTTTGGATATAAAACATTTTAAGTATGAGAGTTTTAAGAATATATGCATTTTATTTGATGAGCAATAACTTCAAAATAAAATTTTAAGGAATTTAAAATCTATCTTTCAATTCTTTTTTTGGTGTATTTTAAAATCAATCAATTTGACGGATTTTTGAATAAATCATGCATATTCCCACTAGTTGTGGCAAGCCAACGGTGTTGGTTCGTTGCCACGTGCTGTCGCCACTAATCTTAAATTATTATTTTTCCTTGAAATGCATTATCGCCACTATCCATTAATGCTCCCAACCTATCATCGTTGACAGCAACAACGCTGCTGACAACCCCCACCAATCGCCATCCCCATTATCATCTTTGTTGCCCACCGCAGCCTTCCTCTTTATCTATTACTATCAACCAACATGTACCAACTTTTTCATTAAATTTATTTTCTTTCAAACTAAATACACAAAATAATAATCTTTTCTAATTATTTTACGGTCAATCAAAAAATTATAAAGCATTAAAAATACAATACATTAATTTTACATTGTATTATTTTCACTTTATAATCTTTTTCTCTCACATGAACAAGAGTTTTGTAAGAGAAAATATTTATGTCAATGCATCTTGATATAAATTATATCAACATGAATTTAATAAATATTAAATTTATATTTAAATTATTAATATTATGAAAATTTTGTACTTTCTCATGTGATATAATGGGATAAAAATTGCTTTTTTTTTTTTTGAAAAATAAGATACTTTCTTTTTACCCTCCTAAATGTTTTCCTATATATCTTTAGCACAAAAAAAAGAAAAAAAAAAAGGGGGGGGGGGGGGGGGGGGGGGGGGGGGGGGATGTTGGGTTCCAAAGAGTTTCAAACTCCAACGGCCAAATTCTTACAACGGTTATATTCTCAGGCACTTTGTCGCTGCTTACGAATTTATTAGAAAAAAAAAAAGCAAACGTCTTGAAAGTACAACAGTACAATAGTTGAATTAACTATACAATACTCATATCAAATGATTTTAAATTTTTTATAATTTATTTCAACTGAATATAATCATAATATTCTGATTTACATTTTTTATTTTATACAATTTGTTAATTTAATTTAATTTAATTTTGGTTTTTCTAAATATGAAAATAGTTTTTTTTTTTTACAGATTATGTTGTGTTGTAAAAGAAATCAGTTCCATAAATTGGGTCATGGCCATGGCTCAAATTTACCATTACTTGATTCATTAGATTTCAAGTTGCTTCTTATTGAAATTGAAGCTAGCCCGATCCCACATTGAGTAGAGGACTTGCACAATCTTTTTTTTTTTTTTTAATTTCATTCAGCAGTAAATGGTTGGAAGTTTAACGTTTTATTTGGGATGACTTTTCTAGTGCTTCTTAAAGCAATATTTAGTACAAAATTTGAAATTTAATGCGTAAGAATTGAGATTTGAATTAAAATTTTGTTTTAGAAAATTATTTTAAAAAACAGTAAGAAAGTCATCCAAAAGTAAGTCTAAGAATTGAAATTTAATATGTAAAGCTCGTTTTTTGCGGAACAAAAATTATATAATTCATCTCGAAGCAGTACAATAAATAATTACCGGCCAAAATTTTACGATATGAAAACTCCCTAAAAAATACTTATCTGTATAAGAACTTAAAACACAACAAATAACTAACTTCTCCTTGAGATTTATGTACATCACTTTTATAAATATATTTCCGTTACATATAACCGCCAAATCCGTACAATGAATAGGCATTTATAATAAAAGGAAAAATCCTTTCATAAAAAGAGAAAAGAAAAATGAACTTCATAAAAATACAACAAAATCTGATGCATAACTAAGCTACAACTCTCAATAAAAAAGAGTATTCACTCAAAAAATACTAAATGTTCAAGAACTTACCTTTTTCGGCTCTATGCGGCGCTCTAGGAGCTCACAGGCGTAAGCCAACGAACGAGGAAGGCAAGCTCACACAGTGAAAAAAAAAAGTAGAGTCCGACTCTCTACCACTGCACAGCCCCATATCATTTATTATTGTTGTTTTTTTTATTGGCCAATCGCCTGTTTAAAGGGCGACTGTGCATACTCTTAAATTTTTTATTTTCACGTGTAATCAGTCTAAAAATTTGTCGTTCTGATTTTGGGTTGGCCAAATGGATGTTCTTGGTCCTTCGTAGAATTACAAATCAAGCTTGAGCTAATTTGTTTTGATTGAGCCGGCTCAAATTTATTGACTAAAAATTAAACATAAAAGCAAGTTCATATTTGGTCTTAATATGACTTGATTTTATTCAATATAACTCATTATAAATTTGACTTAATTTATTAATCATCTCTAGCTAAATAATATTTACTCCATCTGTAAGTGAATTCCAAAAAGATAAACTAATAGATCATTATACAATTTTAATAATATGACAACTAAAAAATAATGCTATTTTTAGATATTAATTAGTTTATGCTTTTATTTAAGATCAATTTAAACTTTTAATAGTTGATTTTTAAAAGTTATTTTTTAAAGTAAATTAAATATAATATAATATTTTTAAAATAGGATGTATGCATTTTATCAAGCTCTTAATTAGCTACCTATCACCAAAAAATGATAATGTTAATAACAGAATCAGCAAGTGAGTCAATATTAAAATTTATTTTATATTAATGAGCTTTTAAAAATTTTATTCCAAAATTTTAAATATTTTAAATATAAAATCTTATGTAAATAAGTTTCATTTGTTCATCAAATTCATTAATTCTCTTAAAAACATCAAAAAAAAATTGTCAGATACATGAAATTATTTGAATGCGCGAATAAAATAAAATTGTTCATGAGGGCATTTATGAAATTTCATTAGAATTCAAATGAATCAAATTCATATCTCTGTCAAGATCCAAACATCCCACTATGCGACAAGATCTCCGCACGTTCACTTGTCCTTCAAAATAAAAAAATAAAATTTCAAATAATTTTATTATCCCTCAACGTTATATTCTTAAGACATTAGTTATTTATTTAAAATTAATGATTTATTTAAAATTAATGATAGATCATCTTATTCTTTTAAGATAATAGTTATTCTCTCCTAATTTTTTTTCCTATAATATCTTACACTATATCGGCTGATATTGAGATTATCAAAGTTTATAAACTTAAAAATCAATACATTTAATAAAATTATAATTTTGTATGGAAATGAAATCAACGTCTTTTTCTTTCTTCATGAAAAAGCCAAGAAGTCATAAATCTCGAGATGGAAATTATTCTGTACAGATTTGGACGCCGTCTGGAGGCGAATCAGAACTCGTCCTGTTATCCATTTGTTGTATAGTGCCCGCTATGTATCACTATATATCGAGTAACGTGATACATTCTCATTCGCCTCCAGACTACCCTAAACTATCCAATATTTACACAGAATAATTTCTCCTCTTACATATATTTGAAAAAGTTGCTTTTTATTTTTCTTTCTTTGACATTTTTCCTATTACTATGTCCACTGTCATGATTAAACAAATAATTTCTTAAGTTGCTAATGAAGATTTATGATAGGATTATAACTAATTAATTGTTTTGATGTACTGAAGTACAGTGTTTTGATAATTCAGTTCATAGAAGTTGTTATATATATTCTGGTCAATAATATTTGATATATATATCGTTAATCTCATAGAATTTGATGATAGAGATATATTTCTAAGAAAATTGATGTTTTTTACTGCTTTTACTCTGACAGACTGACAGTAATCCTAAAAATTATGTCTTGCTGCCTATTTGTTGCACTTTCTCCACTAAGCCCTTCATCTCTATCATTTTACCGAGAAGCTCCGTTTCGAAAGCAAGAAAACCTGGACTCAAGGGAAGGAGAAATTATTGTACTATCTTGTTTTCTCCTTTTTCTTCCCCTTCAGTGAGTTTATCTCATCGCCTTCTTCTATCGTTTATATTATGCTTGCTTGAATGTTTGGAGGGAAGGATTCTTTCCCTTAGCTGAAAATCTTTTCAAACCGTGAAAAGATAATTTCTTTTCTCTAATGCGGTTTTCTTTTTGGGTTTTAGAAGCTAAAGTTGCAAGCTTGCTGGTTCTTTCCTGTTTTTCTTGCTTGTTTAGTCACCTATTTGGTTTTTCTGCCGAATAAGTTCATTGGATTTCTATGATCCTTTGGCCTCTTGAGCGAGTTGAAGAAACTTTCTCCTTTTTAGCAACTTCTTTGTGATAAATGATTTATTTTGGCTCTCTCTAAGTACTTAATCTCTTTTTTTTTCCCTTAAAATTGCATTTACTGTTTTTTTCCACCTACCAGTTTACCACATAATGGCATGCTTTTGTGAGGAGCATTTAGATCCATTGATACAAAAGATAAGCTAAAATCTATTTAAAATGAAACGATTACAGGACATTTAAATACAAATACAACAAAGCACTAGATTTTTTTTTCTCAAGATAAATTTGAACATCCTGTAGTTTATACCAAATGCTTTTTTTTCTTAATTTGAACAAAGATAATAGGAAATGTCTGTTATCCTAATTTATCATTTGCAGTGGGTTTTAGCTAGCTTAGTTGATAAAGATGTTGCAAGTTGTTACTAAAATCTTAAGATTGAGGTTTCGTTTGGGACGACTTTCTTACTATTTCTTAAAATCTTTTTTTACTAGAAAGCTGCTTTAAAAAACAGAAGAAAGCCGTCCCAAATGAAGCCGGGACGGCTTTTTTAATGCTTCTTGAAGAAGTTTATAGTACAAAAATTTTAGTTTTTATACGAAAAAGCTCTTTCAAGAAGCAATAAAAAGCCGTCCCAAATGAAGTTGAAGTCTGAATCTACATTAAATTTGCGTTTCCTCACAACTTTCAAAGAATAAAAAGCAACCCTTAGCATTTTGAATAGAAAATCTATTACTAATTATTGATGAAATTTTCTCAACCATCATATTTGAAAAAATCTTTGATTTGATCTACAGATGAATGCGCGTGTTTCTTTAATTTTGTAGATCACCATACTATTATTTTTCATCATGGTGTTTATCATTTACTTTTTAACTAACATGCTTACCAGTAAATCACTTTGCCATTTTATAGGGTGATTTGATTAGGTTGTAACACTGGAGATGGCGAGTTCTAATGCTTGCTTGCTGGTTATTCTATTTTTATCTTGCTGGGCTTCAATTGGAGATGCCGAGTATCTGAAATACAAAGATCCCAAGCAACCTCTTGGTGTTCGAATCAAGGATTTGATGAAGCGGATGACCCTTGCAGAGAAAATTGGTCAGATGACACAGATCGAACGGAAGGTTGCATCGCCACAAGTAATGAAAGATTACTTCATTGGTAAAATGCAAGAACACCTTTATTTTAAAGTGCAGGTCCTTATTTTGTTCTTGTTGAGAACAATGATTGCTGAGCTGCAATTTTCTTCAGGTAGTGTATTAAGTGGTGGGGGTAGTGTGCCTGCTCCTCAGGCATCAGCAGAGGTTTGGGTGAATATGGTAAATGATTTTCAAAAGGGCGCTCTATCGACACGGCTTGGGATTCCAATGTTATATGGGATTGATGCCATTCATGGCCATAACAATGTTTACAATGCAACTATATTTCCTCACAATATTGGCCTTGGTGCTACCAGGCAAGTATTCCTTAACTATTTTTCCATTTAATTTCCTGAATTTATGAGTCATAATAGTTTGGGGACTGTATTGGTGGTATATCTCAAATAATTGATCTAAGAAATTTAGATGATATTGTTAGTAGTGACAATGGTTTACTCTGTTGTAATCTTTTACTCTTTAGTATATTGATTTACTTGAAATGGCGTATGAGGTGAAAAAGTATGATAGGTATTCCTCATGATTATGTCTTGAAAGTTTAATAGGAAGTACTTGAGTTCGCAAGTAACCCCAAGGGTAATACTTGAGTTTGCAAGCAAACCTAGCAAGAATTGGCAAAAATAGCGGGTAAAGGGGCTGATTTCAAGGAGAAACCAGCAAGAACAATGCAGGAAATTTAGTAGATTGGAGAAGAAACACAAGGGAAATACGTTGATTCAATCAACAAACAAGATACAAATTTCTTTAATTCGAGAGTAAGAAATAATCTCCAAAATTCTGTAGCAAAGCCTAGAGCTCAAACAAACCTTAGATCTCAAAATTTTCAGTAAATCTCAAGATAACCCTAACCGTAGCTTCCAAGAGACTAATTAAGGCCAAAGGAGGCTTACAAAATCCCTAAACAGCCCCTAATTCAAATTTTCTCTCCTAGTCGCTGTTTAATTAAGCAAGTAAGCTCCATTAGGGCTTCCGCCCCCCTAGGTTCCGCCCAAACTTTGGGCCGGCGGCTGTAAACCGGAACCGGCCCACCAGTCCCTATTGGGCCGGTTCCGGCCGCGTAACAAAGTCCTGTATTTGTACACTTTAGCATATATTAGGGGGATAAAAGATCACACATAAATCAACATTCTGATGAGATTATTATTTTATTGGTTTTAATATTTTTGTGATCTTATTATATGTTAGGGATCCTGACCTTGTGAAGCGGATTGGTGCTGCAACTGCTCTCGAAGTCAGGGCTACTGGCATTCCTTACACATTTGCTCCATGTATTGCAGTAAGCATTACTCCACCAACCATAAAATTGTTTTTCTACAAGGGAGTAAATAGTTTTTTGACTTGTACTCATCCTCTCTGCATCAGGTCTGCAGAGATCCTAGGTGGGGTAGGTGTTTTGAAAGCTATAGTGAAGACCACAAGATTGTCCAAGCGATGACTGAAATAATACCTGGTTTACAAGGAGATTTCCCTGCAAACTATAGAAAAGGCACTCCCTATGTTTCTGGAAGGTAAGATCTAAAGGTTTCATGGTGACCTGAGCCACTTTTAGTATATATTAACTCATCAATTTCCCTTTCCTTTCAAGTCCTTTGAATCATCAATAAATCTTACATTGTTATATCTTTTTTTCGCTAACTAGTCTTTGCAGTATTACACAAATTGGCTCAGATAATAAATAAATAAGTCATCAACGCATATAGAGCATTCATAGTTTTCTAAATCTTTCAAATCGAGCACATTACCCATAAGGCCATAATAGTTTGATTTAACCTCTTTTCTTTTTTAGATTGATGGGTTAGAATCTCCCCAAAAGAAAATTTCATTTGGAAATTCTACCTATCTTTTTATTTGATCATCCTGTTCTGCCAGCAATGGTTTAACTTGTTCATCAGTAAGGGCTTTATGATAGTGTTGATTTGATCAGCTTGCATCCAATTAATGAAATAGATTATTTTCATTGATTTTGAAATCATATGATATTACTCATTTAATATTTAACTTCATAGCTACATTGCATTTCGAGTGGGAACCTTAAGTATGCTTAGGGTGGTTGGTGGGTGAGCTCGGTTGGGAACCTCTACTCCCGGGTTCGAATCCCCTCTACTCGGCCTCGCCTCTTCAGTGGGGCAAAGCAAATGTGGGCTCGATGCCGGTGGGTGGACTCGCTAGGTTCTGCCGAGGGATTAGTTACCCTTTGGACTTGCAGTGGGTAGATACTCATGTTCCAAAAAAAAAAAAAGAGTGGGAACCTTAAGTACAACTAAAAATAACTTGATGCAAACATTGACATTACAGAGGTCACATTTATCCTTTGTGATCCTTGGACCTCAACAGCTTGCTTTGACACCAAATTTAGTCATTGTTGTGATCTATAACAAGTAGATATGCCATCATATTTGGTGCTTTTACTTCCTCAGAAGTTTAATCTGAGTGGATGCCATCAAAGTGACCGATTGTGAATATGATTGATTAATCAGAGACAAGGTTGCAGCCTGTGCCAAGCACTTTGTTGGTGATGGTGGGACTCAAAAGGGAATTAATGAGAACAATACCGTCCTCAGCCGCCCGGGATTATTAAGCATCCACATGCCCGCATACTATAACTCCATTGCCAAGGGTGTTTCCACCATCATGGTGTCCTACTCAAGCTGGAATGGGGTGAAAATGCATGCTAATCAAGATATGATTACTGGCTTCCTGAAGAACACACTTCATTTTAAGGTAGCAATATACAAATTTCTTTGATAGAATGATGTTCAATTGTTGTTTTACTAAGGCTTCGTTTGGGACGGCTTTTTTACTGTTTCTTAAAGCAATTTTCTAATAAAAAATAAATTTGAAATTTTTGTAGGGTTTTGTTATCTCAGATTGGCAAGGCATTGATAGGATAACTAGTCCTCCTGGTGCAAACTACACTTACTCTATCCAAGCTGGAGTCAATGCTGGTATTGATATGGTCAGTATCTTTTCTACTAATACAGGTTATATATTACTACTGTTAGTCATTGTTTCTTTGAATTTGATCATACTCTTACCCTAATTCATCACGAGATGCTTTGCAGGTGATGATTCCTTTTGACTATACTCCATTCATCAGCGATCTAACTACTCTTGTCAATAGCAACATTGTGCCACTGAGCAGAATAGATGATGCTGTCAGAAGGATTCTTCGTGTGAAATTCTCAATGGGTCTCTTTGAGAATCCTTTGGCTGATCTTAGCTTGGTTGATCAACTTGGAAAAAAGGTAACTTCCTCTCCAATCTCCAAAACTATAGACTTAGGGATCTCCAACCAAAAATCTCATTTTTCACTCCAAAATACAGTGAAACTAAAAAATTGTGTGATTCATCTCCAATCGAACTCCATTTTGTTCCCTTCGCAGAAAGTAACCGTCTTTCTCCTCTTTGGCGCGTTTCTTCGGCAAATCCGGTAGAGATAGAAAAATAACGCGGGTGAACCGTCTTTCTACTCTTTGGCGCGTTTCTTCGGCAAATTCGGTAGAGATAGAAAAATAACGCGGGTGAATAGTGCAACGCCAATAATGGCGTCGTATTGTTCACCCGCAACCAAATACCAGAAGTTTTTCTGCTCGGCTGGAGCTCGCGAGCATCGCCATTCATGTTTGGAGTTTGGTTGGAGATGCCCTTAGTGCAGATTGGTTTATTTTTTAATTTAATATTCTTATCATCATGTCAAACTTGGTTTTAGAAATAAATTTTTCCCCTATTTTGCCATTCAACAGGAGCACAGAGAGTTGGCCAGAGAAGCTGTCAGGAAATCACTAGTGCTGCTGAAGAATGGGAAATCTGCCCATGAACAGGTTCTTCCCCTCCCTAAGAAAGCTCAGAACATCTTAGTTGCTGGAATCCATGCTGATAACCTGGGTTACCAGTGTGGTGGTTGGACAATTGAGTGGCAAGGAGCCAGTGGAAGAATTACTGTTGGTAAGTAATAAACTATTCAACATAATGACTTCATAAATCAAATGATTTTATTCTAAGACAAACCTGTATTGATGGTTTTCATACTTAGGCTAAACATTATAAAGGGATTCTATTCTATTGCAGGAACCACAATCCTTGATGCCATTAAACTAGCCGTTGATCCTTCTACTAAAGTAACCTACTCAGAGAATCCAGACTTCACCTTTGCGAAAACCAGCAAGTTCTCCTATGCCATTGTTGTCGTGGGAGAACCGCCATACAGCGAGACCGCCGGAGACAGCCTCAACCTGACGATCTTAGAACCTGGTTCGACCATCATCCATAATGTATGTAGAGCTGTTAAGTGTGTCGTCGTCATCATCTCCGGTCGACCAGTCTTGATGGAGCCTCATATTGAAGTGATTGATGCCCTTGTGGCTGCCTGGTTACCAGGATCTGAGGGCCAGGGTGTGGCTGATGTGCTATTTGGAGATTATGGATTCACAGGCAAGCTTCCAAGAACCTGGTTTAAGTCTGTAGATCAGTTGCCAATGAATGTTGGGGATAGATATTATGATCCTTTGTTTCCTTTTGGGTTTGGCTTGACAACTGAAGCCCATATATAAGGAGATAAGAAGTTGAGATTTTATCTATTGCTCTATGTTGAGGGATCTGAAAAATCTTAGAGGAAGCTTAGCTTTTCTATTTGTTCCCCTCAGTATCTATTCTTTTGGTTTAAGCACTTTGTCAGAACTCTAGAAGCCTTCATTAAGAGCTCTCGTGTTTGCTGCGAAGACTTCCATGCTTATTATGAGATCATTATTATTATTTTTTTCTAGTCCATTATTATTATTAAAAAATAAAATAATTATTATAGTCTACAAAATGACAATTTTTTTTGAGTTTTAACATATTTTTTATTAAATATTATTATTTTGATTATTTGTATTTTATTTTAATTTTTTTCTTACATTTTTTATATGAAATTGTACTGAGAGTTTCTAAAAAAAATTTATTTATTTGTTAATGAATTTTAAAATAAGGTCTTAAAAAATATTGTTACTCTGATACAATTATGAATTTTTTTGACATAATTTTCTGGTTATTCAATCAAATTATTATCATATAACGAGTTGTGATATAAATATGAAAAAATTGATGAATGATGTTCTCATTAATTATTTATGAAAATAATATAATTATCATTATATGGAAAATGTTGATTACCTTTAAAATCATCTTTTAATTTGCGATGTATTTAAAATTCCTTTTTCATGCAAATAATTAAAAAAAAAATATTATTACTTCCAATGGAAGATAAGATTAGAGAGTGTCGCCTTAGATGGATTGGCCACATTAATCGAAGGCCTTCCGATGACCCTGTTAGGAAATTTGAGGTATTAGATTTGACTTATGTTAAGAAAGGTAGAGGTAGATCTAAAAAGATTTGGTTAGAAAATATTAGAATTGATATTTCTTTATTAGATTTAAATGAGAATTTGACTTTTAACATGACACAATGACAAAAAATGATTCATGTAGCCGACCCCACATAGTGGGACTAAGACTTGATATTATTATTGTTGTTGTATTATTACTTCCATATGAAGATTATATCATATGCAATTAAGGGTGGAGCGCTAAAAATCATAAAAAGTAATTTTTAGGATCTATTCTCTTTCTAAGAGAGATGTCAAAATTTTATAAGTGAAAAAAATAAGCAATAGATGCCTTCACCTTCCATCATAGCTCCAATATAAACTAAAGGTTTTGGATGCTATAAATAGATAGTCTCTTCATGAAGCATGATTGCCAACAATGTATTCAAATCATCAAAATTATAAATTTTATTTACCTCCTAAGCATGATTGTCACGCCATCTTACTATTCCCTGGCGTTATCAAGTTGGCACCTCTTATCATTTATCGCGATCTCGCGAGCAAGTTCAGGAGCTCATTTTCATTGCCACCAGTCAAGCTCAAGCTTGCCTTTTGAGCTTGTTGCGTGTTAGAAAATACGCGGCGGTAGAGTTTGTAAATTTGCGTCCGAGCATTGCACGTAAGTTTAACACACAAACAGAAAAGAGAAGTGAACACCAAGAGTTTTTACGTGGAAAACCCAAAAAGAGAAAAAACCACGGGGCCTTGCCCAGTTGCAAAATTCCACTAGTGTTTTCGTAGATTACAAATGGCGGATTTCGTCCCACAAGTTGGGATAATCCAAGTACAATTTGTTTCTTCCACGAAATTTACACGTTTCCTGAAAATCCGGCAGAGTTCCGGCGTCTTCAGGCGGCAGGAAGAGCTCCGGCGGCGGTGGTCGAGGAGGTGAGGAATCTCCTTTTCCCCTTTCTCCTTCTCCTTCTCTTCTTCTTCTCTCTCTTCACTTGAGTCCCCTTGGTGTAGAATGAGGGCTCTATTTATAGTTTTTCTGGAGTGGCATAGCCCGTAAATAGGCGTGAGATCATGGGCGAATTGGGAGTGTTTTGAATGGACGGCCGATATCGAATATCCTTTGATCATACACCGTTTGTTGGGCATTTGAAGGCCTTAATGATGTCGGAATTTGGCGATCTTGGGCTTGTTGGATTTGTCTCGTCGAGCCGTTCGATTCGAGTATAAGCTCGTCAAAATCGGAGACCGTTTGGTAACTCAAATTGCGGTTTGAACCTTCCAACAGCGCTTTGAGCCCTTGATTCAGACTCATTTGGGCTCGGATTGGGTTGATCTTGGTGTCGTTGGGTTCGCATTTCTGAGACGCTCAGTTTGACTATAAGCTCGCTGAAATCGGAGTTTGGGTGCTCCCAAAATTAATTTTTGAAGTTTCCAACTAGCTTTTGCCTCGAGATTCGTGCCCGATCAAGCTAATTTTGTGATGTCGTATCAGTTGTCCCCCTATTTTCGGACGTCATAGCTTCAGAAGTCCGAAAATATGCGTCACAAGTTTTTGAGAATTTTTTCGAGCGAGCCAAAATTATTCTTGTGTGTAGGAGCTCCGAAAGGCTTCGAAAGTGTCAAAATCGAGTCCGGAACGTCGAAAAACGTGTCAGGGGGGCCCAAAAACATCCGATTTGATGTTTTCGGGGCAAAAATTCGGACCCGAAAGGGACCGGGCGGCCGAACAGGCCGAACCGGCCGGCCGGCCGGCCGCCGCCGCCGCCACCCGCCGGCGGCATGACCCGCGCGCCCCAGCTCCGAACCGCGCTCCGCGGGCAGCTCCGCGGCCCGCCTGGCCGTTCCGCGGCAGCCTAGCCGGTGCCGCCTTCCGTGGAAAAGTCCCGATCCGTGTGAATCAGCCACAGATTCACGCACTGTTCGCGCCGTTTCGACGGCGGCGAGGCGCCTGTCCGGTCCACCGCCTTAAGTGGGTCCCACTGCCTTTAAAAATTGATTTTTTATTCATTTTTTGGCCCAAAAAATTTCTAAAAATTCCAAAAAATTCAGAAAAATTTAGAAAAATTTAAAAAATTGGAAACTCTAGAAACTTCCCATCTTCTCTCCAAAAAAAGTATAAATAGGCCCCTAGGGCCTTAAGAAAAATTGCCTCTTCTCTTTCTTTCTCCCTCTGGCTCTCTGGCTCTCTGGCGGCTGAGGCTTCCGCTATTTTTGAGTGGGAAACTTCCCCTGCTCGAATTAGCATCCCTCTTCACGCGCAGGAGTTACGGGATTTTTCTTTCTTCCCCCACGGCTTTCTGGCGGTTGAGGCTTCCGCTATTTGCGAGCAGGAAATTTCCCCTGCTCGAATTAGCGCCACTCCTCGTGCGCAGGAGTTACGGGATTTCTCTTTCTTCCCCCCACGGCTTTCTGGCGGTTGAGGCTTCCGCTATTTGCGAGCGAGAAATTTTCCCTGCTCGAATTAGCGCCCCTCATATCGCGCAGGAGTTACGGGATTTCTCTTTCTTCCCCCACGGCTTTCTGGCGGTTGAGGCTTCCGCTATTTGCGAGCGGGAAATTTCCCTTGCTCGAATTAGCGCCCCTCCTCGCGCGCAGTTGTTACGGGATTTCTCTTTCTTCCCCCACGGCTTTCTGGCGGTTGAGGCTTCCGCTATTTGCGAGCGGGAAATTTCCCCTGCTCGAATTAGCGCCCCTCCTATCACGTAGGAGTTACGAGATTTCTCTTTCTTCCCCCACGGCTTTCTGGCGGTTGAGGCTTCCGCTATTTGCGAGCGGAAAATTTCCCCTGCTCGAATTAGCGCCCTCTTCGCTCGTAGGAGTTACGGGACTTCCCTTCCTTCCCCCACGGCTCTCTGGCGGTTGAGGCTTCCGCTATTTGCGAGCGGGAAACTTCCCCTGCTCGAATTAGTGCCCTTCCTCGCGCGCAGGAGTTACAGGATTTGAATGCCATTTAAGCGGCAGTTTGCTGGCAATGGACGATCGAGTTGAAGCCCATTAGCAGTCAAAGATCGAGCGTGGAGCCAAAGGAGAGAGTTCGAGGGTGCGTTGTAAGTAGCATTCGAGCGAGAAGCCGATGACGAGTAGCAGTCTGCCGACGAGGAGAAGTCCGACGACAAGGAGAAGTCCGACATCGGGTAGAAGTACGGCCTTGGGCAGAAGACCGACGAAAGTTCGTCGACGGACAAAAGTCTGACTACGAGTAGAAGTCCGCTGATGAGCAGAAGTCCGATGATGCGTAGGAGTCTTCTGACGAGCAGAAGTCTGACGACAGGAAGAAGTCCGACGCCGGGTAGAAGTACGGCCTTGGGCAGAAGACCAACGAAAGTTCGTCGACGGGCAGAAGTCTGACTACGAGTAGAAGTCCGCTGACGACCAGAAGTCCGATGATGCGTAGCAGTCTTCTGACGAGCAGAAGTCTGACGACAGGAAGAAGTCCGACGTCGGGTAGAAGACCTATCCGAGGTTGTATGTCAGAACATTTGTTCGATGATATTAACCTGTGTGGAAGAGGTCGAGAGAATCTACCAAGGATGTAAGACCTATTCGAGGTTGTATGTCGGAGCCCTGCTCGACGACGTTAACCTGTGTGGATGAGGTCAGGAGAATCCACCAAGGATGTAAGACCTTTCCGAGGTTGTATGCCGGAGCCCTGCTCGATGACGTTAACCTGTATGGAAGAGGTCGGGAGAATCCACCAAGGATGTAAGACCTATCCGAGGTTGTATGTCGGAGCCCTGCTCGACGACGTTAACCTGTGTGGATGAGGTCGAGATAATCCACCAAGGATGTAAGACCTGTCCGAGGTTGTATGTCGGAGCCCTACTCGACGACGTTAACCTGTGTGGATGAGGTCAGGAGAATCCACCAAGGATGTAAGACCTTTCCGAGGTTGTATTTCGGAGCCCTGCTCGACGACGTTAACCTGTATGGAAGAGGTCGGGAGAATCCACCAAGGATTGTTCATCTGGTGACTGAGCTACAATAACGATTATGTATTTGTTCGAGTCAAGGATATTAAAGTTCACAATTTTTACAAATTTATCAATACAATTTTACTTGAAGAAGATAAGGAAATAAAATCTTACTAGATTAAATAAAAGCATAGCTCCCTAAGACAGCTTAAGGAGGGAGAAGCTACAAACACTACAAACAACATTCAAAATTAAAGATAGACAATACCGAAGTCACATAATACTAAATACATACGATACTTAAAACAAGTAGCACTATTGTGCTCTACGCAATTAAAACTCGGCAAGGCGTTGATAGGCCCCCAGCAATGGTTCCAATTTCCCCCACTATTTGGTGATTGTTTACCGACGGCCTTTGTTGTTGATTCTGCCCCCCAGTCGGACCAACTTCATCTCGGGCTGGTGTATTCTTGATGAATTGTTGGAGATATCCTTGTCGGATCAGTCTCTCAACTTCTTCCTTGAGCTGCCAACATGCTTCAGTAGTGTGCCCACGGCTACGGTGGAAGTGGCAATATTGCTCCTGGTTTCCGACATTGGGCTTCAAAGGGTGTGGCTATTTCACGTTCTCCTGATCCCGGATGGCCATTAATACATTTGCTTGGGATGTATTAAGTGGTGTGTACTCATTTTCTTGGCGAGGTTCTCGTCGTGGTGACGGAGACCTATGAGGTAGATTATTCTTCCCATACTTTTTCTGCTGTGAGAAAGAATTATCCATCCCAGGTGCACCTTTACGCTTCCCGCTGATTTGCTCAAACTATTTCATGTGAGCATTTATAGCTTCATCCGCAGAGATTTGTGCCTCCACGCAATGGATCAAGTCAGCGTATGAATGGACGGTGTCTCGCATAAGGGCTGAATAGAAGGGGCCAGGACGAAGACCTCCAAGAAAGACCCCTCTGAGTAATTCAGGGTCTACTCCTGGAATCAGTCGTGCTTCAGTGGAAAATCGTTGAAAATACTCCTTCAACGATTCTCCCTCATTTTGGCGAATCCCGGAGAGGTGGGAAGAATCCTTAGCAATTCTTCGATTGGCCACAAATTGTTCGACGAATATTTTTGCCAATTTGACAAAAAGTGGGGATCGTTCCAGGTGGAAGCGAGTAGAACCACGTTCGGGCTTGTCCTTTAAGGGTGGTGGGAAAGACCTGGGAGAGGAGCGCGTCTGATGCTCGTTGAATATGCATGATGGTTCTATAGTAGTCAACATGCTCATACGGGTCGGTCGTCCCGTCGTAGGATTCAACGTTAGACACTTTGAATCCGACCGGAATGGGGTGCTGAAGAATGGCTTCAGTTAGAGGTGATGACTCATGGAAATTCCTCTGTCGGAGAGCATGCCTCACATCTCCTCGGGGGAACTCTTCCCGTACCAATTTTCGCAGTTCGCGACGCAGGACATTCTGAGGGAGTTCCGCAATGTGTGGTTGGGGAGAGCCTTCTAGGAGATCCGAAAAAATGCGATGATGTGTTGAACTTGCTGTATCAGCAAGTTCATCTTCCTGTCGTGATTGAGGATGTCTCCTAGGTGGAGGAAGGTGAATTTTTTCTTGACGATGCTCGAATTGAACATCTTCAACCCTTGGTGGATCCCGAGGGCGAAGGACCTCCTCCAACATCGGCTGTCGATCATCTCGTAGGAGTTGGAGGATCTCGTTCTGAGATTCTTCCATCTTCCGGATTCTTTCTTCTAAAGAAGGTCCCGAGATCCCTTCTCCGGCAGCATTCTGCCCCCCAGGGTGAAAAGGGGCAGATGTTGGGCGTTTGTGATTTGCAGACTGATTTTTGGATTGGTGGGAGTTGAAGCGAGAAGCTCCAACGATGCGACTGCTACGTCTGTTAACCATCACAGCGACACTTGAAGTTTGTGGGATAGAAGTTTCCCACAGACGGCGTCAAACTGTTGCGTGTTAGAAAATACGCAGCGGTAGAGTTTGTAAATTTGCGTCCGAGCATTGCACGTAAGTTTAACACACAAACAGAAAAGAGAAGTGAACACCAAGAGTTTTTACGTGGAAAACTCAAAAAGGGAAAACATCACGGGGCCTTGCCCAGTTGCAAAATTCCACTAGTGTTTTCGTAGATTACAAATGGCGGATTTCGTCCCACAAGTTGGGATAATCCAAGTACAATTTGTTTCTTCCACGAAATTTATAAAATTCTGCGAATTCTTGGCGTTTCCTGAAAATCCGGCAGAGTTCCGGCATCTTCAGGCGGCAGGAAGAGCTCCGGCGTCGGTGGTCGAGGAGGTGAGGAATCTCCTTTTCCCCTTTCTCCTTCTCCTTCTCCTCTTCTTCTCTCTCTTCACTTGAGTCCCCTTGGTGTAGAATGAGGGCTCTATTTATAGTTTTTCTGGAGTGACATAGCCCGTAAATAGGCGTGAGATCATGGGCGAATTGGGAGTGTTTTGAATGGACGGCCGATATAGAATCCTTTGATCATACACCGTTCGTTGGGCATTTGAAGACCTTAATGATGTCGGAATTTGACGATCTTGGGCTTGTTGGATTCGTCTCGTCGAGCCGTTCGATTCGAGTATAAGCTCGTCAAAATCGGAGACTGTTTGGTAACTCAAATTGCGGTTTGAACCTTCCAACAGCGCTTTGAGCCCTTGATTCGGACTCATTTGCGCTCGGATTGGGTTGATCTTGGTGTCGTTGGGTTCGTATTTCTGAGACGCTCAGTTTGACTATAAGCTCGCTGAAATCGGAGTTCTGGTGCTCCCAAAATTAAATTTTGAAGTTTCCAACTAACTTTTGCCTCGAGATTCGTGCCCGATCAAGCTAATTTTGCGATGTCGTATCAGAGCTAAACTTGAGTATGAGCTTGTGTTTTGGCCTTTGGCTAGAATTAAGCATGACTCAAACTTGACTCAACTCAGTTATACCCCTCGAAAGAGTTTAATTAGAAAAACACATTAAATTGAAATGGTATAAGACCTTGTTTGTATATACTAAAATGCGGAACTTGACACTTCCACATGTAAGGGGTTCTTTGAAGAGTTTTTTTGTTTTTTTTTTAAATTTATCTTTGTATTATTTATCATCTTCTTTAATAATACTTTTATATTCTTTATTTATGTTATCTTTATATAAGCTTATGTAATTCTATTCATGAAAAAAGTCAAATATTATGATTAGTTCTTTGAATTTGTTAATCATTGAGCCAATATAAATGGTTTTTCATTTGTTTAAAGTTGTGAAAATCGGACCGAACAACGAAGGAGATTTGCCCAAGGTTGTGCAAACAGTTTGCCAATGGATTTATTTTTTTTAAATTGCTTTAAAAGGTCATATAAGCCGAACGGTTAGGCCACTGAGTTCTTATATATTTATGTATGTGATATCTAATTTTTTATATTTATTTATATTTCATTTTAATATTAAATCATATCAAAATAAATGTATAAATATTATTACTCACAAGATTGATAATAAAAGTAAAGAGAGAGAAAGAGAGAGGAGAGCACAAAATTAACTAGGGGCTGTTTGTTTTGAAGTTAAAGTACTTCAAAATATTACAAATGCAAAGATTTGAATGATATTGGTGTTTAGTTTGAAGTAATCAAATTTAAAGTAAATTTTTGAGGTATTTGAAATTCATTTTCTAATTTGTTTTGTGTATTTAAAATTCTTCATATTTGATTGATTTTTAAATACATATGAACTTCATTGTTTGCACCTGCTCGCTGTCATATTGGCTGTCATTGGCCGATGCCATTGCCAGCAATCGTTGCCTGTTGTCGCCACCATAGCTCGGCACTGCCAACCATCACCACTGCTAGCCACTGCCACTACCACTACTGGCAACATCGGTCACCTGCCACCTCCACCATCGTTCACTGTTAGCCACCTCCACTTCCCCCAACAGCTGCAGGACGACATCACCGGCCATTGGTCATATTTTACACTGCCTTTAATTACTAGAGCGAAAAAATTTACACTCATCCGAATAACTCCAAAACATTTTAAATATACTATATTACTTTTAGGGTAAAATTTTAAAATAAATATCATTAAGAATTTAATTAACTATTAAACCACTAAAATAAATAAATTTAAAACTAGGCAAAGTCCCATTCAAAATTATAAACTCTTTAAGAAAACATTTCAGGAGAGAGAAAATAAAATAGAAAGAAAACATTTCATGAGAGAGAAAATAAAATAGAAATAAACTAAAAGATAGAGAGAAGTAAAGAATGAGAGATAAATACAAAAATTCAAAACCATTCTATTTTTATTCACGGTGTCTTAGAGATGAGGTATATCAGATTTTTTTATTTTTTTATTAAAATCTTAAATGCAAATATTTTTTTCTTATTTTAAAAAAAATTTTAAATAAAATATTTTTTATGAGTTAATATGTATTAAAAAATTTCACAATTTAATTTTTCATAATCAATTTAAAAATAAATCTTTTTTTTAATTTTTTGTTCGTAATACAGTATTATTATTTTAAATTTATCTTGTTTTAAGGAAATAATATTTTATATAATTATTTATCTTATTTTTTAATTAATCAATTTAATGATTTTTATTAAAATTAGATATTTTTAAAAAAATCACGTTACTTCTATATTTAATGAAAAAATATAACGTCGTTTTTATTTATATTTAATAAAAATTAAGTTACTCTCTAAATTTAATGAAAGAGTAAAATAAATATTTATTTAAAATGTCATTTTCTTTGGAACAAGATAAATTTAAAATAACGATAATTTATTATGAATAAAAAATTATAAAAATATGTATTTTTAAATTGATTATGATAAATTAAATTGTAAAATTTTTTGGCACGTAATAACTCATTAAAATTTTTTCATTCTAAATTATTTATTAAAAAATAAGAAAAAAAATTGCATTTAAGATTTTAATAAAAAAATAAAAAAATCTGATATACCACCTCACCAGAACAACATGAAAATTTTTTTTGGATTTTTTTATTTATATCTCATACTTTATTTCTCTATTTTTAATTTATTTCTCTCTCTAACTTTCTCTCCACTAAAATCTTTTTTTTTTATATTTTATAACTTGCCTAGTTCTAAATTTATTTTTTTGTTGGTTTAATAACTAATTAAAATTTTAATGATAATTATTTTAAAAATTTACCCTTACTTTTACAATCCTTTTCTTTTTCAGCTTATAAAAACATTTTTATTCCATTCGCTGACAAGAAATATTTTCTTCAAACATAAAGAAAAGAACTCTTAAACCCTCACTGCTAAACAAAATATATTTTCTTTCCATTTGCTGACAAGAAACTAAAGCTAAATTGGTGGTCCTTAGCTCATTTTCAATAGTATTTCAAGAAAAGTAAAACCATAATCAAGAAATGAAAACTAAATGCCGGTAATTATTGGTACTAAAAGAAAAACTTCATCGTAAATTCCATTGAATTAAAATCGTTAAAAAAACTTTTAAGAGTAGAATCAAGCTACAGAGTTGAAGAAGAAATCAATAGTTGAAATTATTTGAAAGCTTCCAAAGAAATCGTTATGGAATTCAAGAATCTAAGCCTTACAGATATCCATATGGAAGAAGCCTGCTTGCAGTTCCCAAATACTTAAAATGTTTGAAGAGAGGGAGAAAAATCAAAGATTCAAGAAGAGGACGGTCGGGCTTTGTTCGAAATATACGTAACAAGGGGCTTATAGTAACGGAGGTTTGCAAAGACACAGTCCCTGAGAGCACCAGCAAAGTGTGTGCAGTCATGCCAGTTACCGTCGTGGAGTTCAACAACATTGTGCATACAAGTGTACCAAGCCGTGAAGGCTGCCAGCATTCGCCTCCGCACATGTAATTTCTGAAAACGTCATTGTGGAACAACTTTGTCATCTCCATGTTCCAATCTCTCGAGGAGACCACGAACGTCGGCGGTCCATTGCAGCAGATTTCGGTGGAGGATGAGGGATTCGACGACGACGAGCTTGCCGTGGCTTGAGGTCTTTCAGAGTGAGAGATTCCGCCGGAAGGGGGATGCAGCGGCGGGGTATTTTGGGAGGATTGGGGGTTTCCAGAGAGAGGAAATCCAACGGATGAGGGCGGGGGATCCATAACTAGGATTAGGGCTTCCGGATTTGGATGAATGGCTGACAAAGAGGAAAAGCCCAGAAGTAAAGTTGCGAGGATATTGTTTCCCGGCGCCGAGGCCAGGTTTTTATGCTCTGCTGCGAGAGAAATTATTATAGGACGCGGAGTTGCGTCCAATCAAATCGGTATATATGACTAATTTACATAGTTTTTTATATTATTATACATTAAAATTATTTTGTATTAGTTATATATTGATTGTGTATTTATACATGGTTAATATAAAATTAATACATAGTAAATGTATAATAATATAAATTTTATATATTGGCCACGTGTTCATATTTGATTGGAGTCAGGACACAACTCTACATCCACACTCCACACCCCACACGTAGTAATTTCTCAGAATCGGTTTATATAACAAGGCTTTCATTTCTCCACTATAAGGTTGTAAATTGTAATAAAGTTTAACATATTAGTTTTATACAAAGATCATGCATACAAACATGCAGAAGAGATATATATATGCATCAATCACAATATACTAGAATTTTTATGTGGAAACTACTTAAAATGGAAAAAACTACGGACCAGCCCCAATTGATATGAGTCAACTAATATTGGTGGTCGATTATAAATGATGCCTATCTTCAGAGGATGGCACTTACTTAATGCAGCAAATATACACTATATATAGCATAATACATAATTGGAGAATAACATGATCGTTGCTTTTAATAAGAGTGTTGATATGTTCATTTGATCAGTAGGATCGTAGTCGGCGGGTGACGATGGTCAAAAGGGCTGTAGTCGGTGAGCGACAATGGCTGGAAGGATCGTAGTAGGAGGGCAACGATGGTCGGAAGGACCAAAGTCATTGGGTGGTGGTGATCAGAAGTTTCGTAGTTAGTGATGGACGGAAGGACTGTAGTATGTGAGTGACGGGTAGAAGTCTATCATTGGTCGGCAACTGGGTAAAAGTTCAACAGTAGTCGACAAATGTTCGCCGATGATGGAGCCTGGGTGGAGTTTCAGCCTCAGAGCTCTTATTTTCTCTCTCCACTTCCTCCCTCCCTTTCATGAGAGAATAATGAGGTCTATTTATAATTTTTTTGGAGTGACGACATGCTCCGTAAATATAGAGAAGATTAAGGACATGTTGAGCGTATTGCACTGAATGGCTCATATTGATCTCTTTGCTTGTGGATCGTTTATCAAGACTTTTGAGTGCCCAAATGATAACATAATTAAGTGATCTTAAGCTTGTTGGATTCATTTCGTAGAGCCGTTTGATTCAGATTTAAGCATGTCATTTTTCGGATGTCATTTGGTCATCCAAATAATGCTTTGAAGCCTCCAACCATGTTTTGGACCTTTGATTTGGGATTGGATTAGATCAAATTTGTTGTCGTTGGGTTCATCTCCTTAAGATATTCAATTTAACTATAATCTTATTGAAATTGGATATTTGAAATTGGATATTTTATTCTTTTTTTGCTTTTTTCTTTTTACTTTTTAATGATAAGTTTTATATATATATTGAAAACTTCACCTGTTAATTCTATCTAAAAATTTTAAATTCGGGTTAACCCATTTATTAAACAAGTCAGGTTCATGTTAGATTTGTCTACCCGTCTATCAAATATGTCAAGTTTGAGTTGACTCACGAACCAACTTTTGACTAAAAAAATTAACCATTTCATTTTTTTTTTCTTTACTTGTGTATATAATATTCTTTTTTTTTTTCCAAATATATATTCTCAATTTTATAATTAATAAATAATTAATAAATGTTTAATCAAAACGGGTTAGTGTGTCGAATTTCTATCATTTGAGTAGCCAGCGGTTCATGTTTGATTAATCTTTTCAACGCTTTTATTAAACTAGTATAAATACCCGTGCACAAAGTGCACGTTACTAAAAATGAATATAGGTTAATGTAGTCATGTCATAAAAGAAGCAAATAAAAGATGCATTAATCTCATCAAAATTTCCAATGATGAGCAATAAGTAAAAATAAAGATATAATCAAAAAGGTTCTTTAAAAAAATATAAAAATATATAACTAAATGATAAATATGATAAATATATTTTTATTCTACTTTTTATTGAGCTTTGACATTTCTAATTTCTTATGCACTAAATAGATTGAAAGAATTGAAGTAAAATATAAATGAACATGATAAGGAAGTTGAATTGAAATAATAAAAAAATCATAACTTATGATTTTAAAATTAATCATTAGTTTATTATGTTATTTATTCTCCATTTATTTAAGAAGCAATCTATAAAAAATTGTTCATAGAAGTCGAAGTCACATCGAAAAAGAGATAATAAAAATAAAAAAAAATTGAAAACTAAAACAAAGATCTTAAAATCAAATTGAAAAAGTAATAAAAAAAAAGAACCTCAAAGTTGAAATAAAGATCCTGAAATTCGAAAGAAATATCGCAAGCAACTATTATCCTAACATGGATTGTGATAACTATTTGCACTCCACAAAAGCTGTGGTGTAATCTTTATTTGAACTCATTGCGATGATAGCATCAACGAAGATGGTGAGGCTTCTTAAAAGATCATGCTTCACCTAGTTTATGAATAAATAAGTTGACACGTAAAAAAATTGATAAATGTTATTTAAACCAGAAAATTTTTTACAATAATTTAAAAAAAAATATCTAGTTATCAAAGTTTAAAATCAAATTGAAAGGGTGGTAATCAAAATAAAAATAGAAATAAAAAACTGAAAACTAAAACAAAGATCTCAAAATCAAATTGAAAAAGAAGTGTAAAAAGAAAGAAGAACCTGAAAGTTGAAACAAAGAACCTAAAATTTAAAAGAAATCTCGCAAGTAGCTACCATCCTAAGCTAGCTACTTGCACTCAATGAAAGATGGGGTGTAATCACTGTTTGAACTCGTTGAGAATAAGCATCAGTGAAAATGAAGGGGCTTGGCACATGATAATTTGCGAAGCATTATATACACCTTATATGGAATACCAAGGGTTGTCAAATGTTGTGCAAGTTGAAGAGTCCCGAACATAAAAAGCTGTTCAAATTCATTAATTAATAGTATTTAATGTGACAAATTATCTTAAGAGCCCGTTTTGTGAATTATGTAATATCCATTGCTATTCTCTTAATTAAATGCAATTAAGAGAATACAATAGTAATTATAATAAAAAAGTAATAAAAAAATTAATGCAATAAAATGAATGGTTTAATATGAATTCTATGCGTTTAATGCAATAAAAAAAAACCGAAGAGCCGTTTAAATTTAACGCAATAAAATTCGTATATATATAGATACATATAATAGATAATATATATTATTTTTCAGATGCCCCCTACTATACTATAAATCATTTCTATTATAATTTTATAGTATAATCACAATTTAAACTAACATTATTACAATAAAAATAATGCACGGCTTTAATACAGTAAAGAATGAAGCCATCTTTGTGCATTTAATGCCATAGTATAGCATTTGATTATAATGTCAATATAGCCAAATCCGTTTTATAAATAAATTAAAGATGCTTCATAAAAGCCGTTAAAAGTTTATGTACACAGTGCATCCGTTAAAATTTGATTAAGGTAACCACTAAGAATTTATTAAATAGAATAAATATTAAAATTAATGATTTTATGATATTTTTAAAATAATAAAATAGAATGAATGGCCAGGATAATTTTTTAATGAATAAAATGAAAGGTTAGGATTGCATGTGGGTGGAAACTCAAGCCCCTTTTATAATAGTAGTATAGATATGTCAGGTTGATATTAACCTAATTCGGGTCAGACCTGAATAGAACTATCAGCCCATTTTAACACCCAAAAAATAATATTCAGATAATTATTTTCTTTTCACGTCTTCACAATCATCTTCATAAAATGCTCCAATTTTTTCAAATATTCTTTTTTAAAGACCTATAAAATGTTTAATCATATATATTTTTTTAAATGTTGTATTACAGTCTTTTTTATAATTGTTTTGATCATTTGTTTATGTTCGTAAGTGTCTGCTTTTTGTTCATATTAAGTACAATAAATTCCTTTTTTTTTTTGGAAAATTAGTACAATAAATTTTATTATAAGGTAAAATAAAGTTTGTGAAAAGTAATAAGTATCCAATTACTAAAGAATTTGGATTTATCTAAATTTCATTAAAATAGATTTTCTATTAAAAAAATTAATTATTTTGTGGATTTATATGCAAAGCATTTAAAATATTACATATCTAAATATTTGAATTTGATTTTGCTAATTATTTGAATTTTTTGAGCGAATTAAAAATATACTCAAAAACATATATTATATATAAAAGTTTCCAATTATTCAAATATTTTTGGATTAAGAGCCCAAGCTTCCTACCAACAAATATAGATAGATTGCATCTTTATTTTACTATATTGCCACATGAGTTGAACAATCAAATTAATCAAATCAATTAAAAATAACATTATATATATCCCCAATAAATATAGTTTAGAATAATTTATTCAAAATTTAAATTTATTTATTAAACTATTAAATAATATAGATTCTTATATATTTGCACATTTAACAATTAAAATTTTATATTTATTTATATAAATTTTAAAATTTAAATTTGATAAATTATATGCATAAATAAAAATGTTACAATTTAAATAAAATAATCTCAATGATTTTTTTATTATAATTTGAAATTTGTACTATTATATAAATAAATGTAAATTTTTATATGTTAGATATATAAATATAAAATAATTCGATGATAAGAATTCAAATAACCAAATATAATCATTTTTTTACATTCTTTAATCATATAATAACTTTAAATTCAAGAAATATAATCACCTATTTAAAATTCCAGTTGAAATTTAAAAAAAAATACACTAAAAAAGTAAAAATTGGTTAGATGAGGAGATCAGGTCTCACAGTGGAGATCACACAGAATTGATTAATTATCTTAATTAGGTTTCATTTGAAATTAATTAGGTTTCATTTCACGTAGCTTTATTATTTTTTTTCCTAGCATTTTTTAATACAAATTGATACATCATCAAAAAATTAGTTTGATCGGGCACGAATCTCGAGGCAAAAGATAGTTGGAAACTTCAAAAATTAATTTTGGGAGCACCCGAACTCCGATTTCAGCGAGCTTATAGTCAAACTGAGCGTCTCGGAAATACGAATCCAACGACTCCAAATTCAACTCAATCCGAGTCCAAATGAGCCCAAATCAAAGACCCGAAGCGCTGTTGGAAGCTTCATAACACTGTTTAAGTTACCAAACGGTCTCCGATTTTTACAAGCTTATACTCGAATCGAACGGCTCGACGAGACGAATCCAACGAGCCCAAGATCGCTGAATTCCGACATCTCTAAGACCTTCAAATGTCCAATGAACGGTGCACGATCGTAGGATTCAAGATCGACCGTTCATTCAACCACTCCCAACTAACCCTTGATCCTCCACCTATTTACGGGCTATGCCATTCCCAAAATCTATAAATAGAGCCCCCTCTTCTCTTGAAAAGGGGATCCCCGGAGCTTAAGGAAAAAAGAGAGAGATCGGAGATCGCTCTTACTTCTTAGCCTCCTCGACCACCGCCGGAGTTTCGCCGAACCACCGCCGGACCACCATCTAACGCCGTCACTCCGCCGGACCACCACCTGACGCCTTGTGCTCCACCGGACCACCGCTTAACGCCGTCACTCCGCCGGACCACCACCTGACGCCCTGTGCTCCACCGGACCACCGCTTAACGCCGTCACTCCGCCGGACCACCACCTGATGCCCCGTGCTCCACCGGACCACCTCCTAACGCCGTTACTCAGCCGAACCATCACCTGACGCCCTGTGCTCCACCGGACCATCACCTAACGCCGTCACTTCACCGGACCACTACCTGACGCCCTATGCTCCTCCGGATCATCAACTAACGCCGTCACTCCACCGGACCATCACCTGACGCTCTACGCTCAGTCAGTCTTTCACTTGAAGCTCTCATCTTTGCCAGGCCATCATTGAAGATTCTCATATTTGCTAAATCTTCATCTAAGGCCCGAAGTTTTTGCCTTATCATCACCTAAGGTCTGAAGTCCTGCCAGACCATTACTCGACACTCGGACTTCAATTATACAGTTGTTACCTGTAATCTGATCGTCTTTAGAGACGAATCAGCCCATTGTAACCAACTCAAGTTCTAGTGAAAACTTTTCAACTGGGCTAGGCCCCGTGGTTTTTCCCCTTTTAAGGGTTTTCCACGTAAAAAATCTTGTGTTCTCTGTGTGTGAACTGGATATCCGTATAACGCTAAGACGAACAATTAAAACTCTATCGCCGCGTATATTCTAGTCCACAACAGTTTGGCGCCGTCTGTGGGAAATCAGCTAATCCCACTATCCTAAAGTATCACCGCCATGGTCAACAGACGTAGTAATCGCATCCTTGGAGCCTCCCATTCCAACTCACATCAATCTCGGGATCAGTCCCTGAATCAAGGACACCAGGCAACTGTCTCTTTTCACCCCGGTATTCGAAACCCTACCGGAGAAGGAACTTCAGGACCATCGCTGGAAGATCGTATCAAAAAGATGGAGGACTCGCAGAATGAGATTCTTCAACTACTACGAGAAACTCGAGGACCAACACTAGCACCTCAAGAAGATACACTTCTTCCTCGAGACCGACCAGAATTTGAAGATGTTCTTCATGTCGAAGTTCCCCTTCCACCATCAAGAATACGTCCTCCAACACATCCGGAAAATGAACTTGCTGACACAGCAAGCTCTACACATCCTTCGTGGGTAGGCCGCCAACATCGCATTCCTCCGGATGCCCCCGAAGGCTTAACTCGACAACACATGGCCGAACTCCCCCGTAATGCTCTACGACATGAATTACGAAGACTAGTACGAGAAGAGTTCCCCGTTGAAAATATAAGACAATCTCTTCGTCATAGAGATTTTCAGGAGTCATCACCCCTGACTGAAGCCATCCTTCAACACCCTATTCCAGCAAGGTTCAAACTTCCGAACATCGATTCATACGACGGGACATCTGACCCGTACGAGCATATCGATCACTATAGAACCATAATGCATATCCAACAAGCCTCTGATGCGCTTTTATGCCAAGTCTTCCCAGCTACCCTCAAAGGGCAAGCTCGAACATGGTTCTATTCACTCCCCGCCAGATCTATCCCAATGTTCGTCAAATTAGCCAAAATGTTTGTCGAACATTTTGTTGCAAATCGGAGGATGGTAAAAGACTCTTCCCACCTCTCAGGAATTCGCCAGAATGAAAATGAGTCCCTCAAGGAGTACTTTCAAAGATTTTCTACAGAAGCCCGGCAAATTCCAGGAGTTGATCCCGAGTTACTTAGAGGCGTATTCCTCGGAGGGCTTCGTCCTGGACCATTCTACTCAGCACTCATGCGAGATACGGTCCATTCATATACGGACCTGATCCATCGTGTAGAGGCTCAAATCTCTGCCGACGAAGCCATTAACGCTCATCGGAGGCAGTTTGAACAAACAACCGGGAAGCGAAAGAGTACACCAGGAATGGAAAATCCATCCTCACAGCGGAAGAAGCAGGGGAACTATAATCTTCCCCCTCGGCCCTCACAGCCACGACGAGAGCGTCGCCAAGAGAAGGAGTACACACCGCTTAATGTATCCAGAACAAATGTGTTGATGGCCATCCGAGACCAGGAGAACGTAAAATGGCCACAACCTTTGAAGCCCAATGTTGGAAACCAGGAACAATATTGCCACTTCCACCGGAGCCGTGGTCATACTACCGAAGCATGTAGACAACTTAAGGAAGAAATCGAAAGACTAATCCGACAAGGATATCTCCGACAATTCATCAAGAATCCACCAATACGAGATGATGATGCTCTAGCTGGGGGGCAGAATCGACAACAAAGACAGTCGACTGACAATCGACAAATAATTGGTGAAATTAAAACTATTGCCGGGGGGCCTATAATGTCAAGTCAAGTCTTGATTGCGGCCACCAAAGAACCAACACCAAAGAAGTCTCGTGCCGATCATTTCATTGCTTTTGATGATTCTGACTTAGAGGGAATAACTACCCCTCATCAAGACCCACTCGTAATAAGTGCAGGGATCGGCGACCCATGCTATAAAGTCAAAAGGATCTTGATTGACAACGGAAGTTCCGTAGATGTTCTATTCTACTCCACATTTCTCAACATGGGCCTCGCTCGAGAAAAGCTTCAACCCGCTGCAGGCCCGCTATATGGATTTGATAATCGACCTGTACGAGTTGAAGGTATGATAAACCTTCCTGTTGTGCTGGGAGAATTCCCTCGACAAGCCACACACTCCATCCAGTTTATTGTCGTGAAGTCGGAGTCAGCATACAATGCTATCTTTGGAAGACCATTACAGTCAATCTTCGGGATCGTTGCTTCAATCCCACATTTCAGGCTGAAATTTCTCACCCCATCAGGAACTGGTGTAGTACGAGGAGATCAACAAGAGGCACAATCCTGCTATCTTCAACAGGCTCAACCACGCCTATCAATTACCTTAAGTATCGAAGACTTTGATCTACGAAACGAGGATATTCCTCAGAAGGCCTCCCCCGTTGAAGATCTTGTTTGTATCTCCCTATCCGATGAACATCCTTCAAGGACTATACAGATCGGATCATTACTCTTGGAGGAAGAGAAGATAAAATATGTAGAATTCTTACGAAGAAATCAAGACATCTTTGCTTGGAATCCGGCAGACATGCCCGGAATCAGCCCTGAAGTAATTGTACACTCTCTCAATGCAAACCCAACATGCAAACCGGTTATTCAGAAAAAGCGAAGTTTTGCACCAGAGCGCCAAGAAGCTATTGAGAAAGAAGTCGACAAACTCTTAGAGGCTGGATTCATACGAGAAGTGCACTATCCCACATGGCTGGCAAATGTGGTGATGGTAAAAAAGACTAATGGAGCTTGGAGGATGTGTGTTGATTACACAGACCTCAATAAGGCATGTCCGAAAGACTGCTTTCCACTCCCTCGAATCGACCAACTTGTTGATGCCACGTCCGGACATCAAATGCTGAGCTTCATGGATGCTTACTCAGGCTACAATCAAATAAGAATGAATCCTGTAGATGAGGAGGCAACTGCTTTTCAAACAGACAGAGGATTGTACTGCTACCAGGTTATGCCCTTCGGATTGAAGAATGCAGGAGCCACATATCAGCGCCTCATGAATAAGGTGTTTAAAGACCTTATAGGGCATACGATGGAAGTCTATGTAGATGATATGCTGGTGAAAAGTTTTGAAAAATCTCAGCATATTTTTGATTTGGAGCAATGTTTTTGTCTCCTTCGATTTTACAACATGCGCCTCAACCCCTCCAAATGTGCGTTTGGAGTAGCCTCGGGAAAATTTTTGGGTTTTATGGTTACCAACCGAGGAATTGAGGCCAATCCTGAGAAGATTAAGGCTCTAAGGGATATGGTGCCTCCCAGAAACATCAAAGATGTACAGAGATTAAATGGAAGAATTGCAGCACTCTCTCGCTTCTTAGCTCGCTCTGGAGATAGATATCTTCCCTTCTTCAAAATCCTTAGAGGTGCTCGTAGTTCAGGATTTCAATGGACTGATGAATGTCAGGAGGCCTTTGAGCAACTAAGAACCTATCTAGCCTCACCTCCGTTACTCTCAAAACCAGTTCCGGGAGAAAGATTATATTTGTACTTGGCTATTTCCACCCAGGCAATCAGTTCAGTCTTGGTCCGGGAAGAGAATGCTATACAACGACCTATATATTATGTCAGTAAGATTTTATCTGAAACAGAAAGACGTTATCCCTCAGCAGATAAGACAGCTTTGGCGTTAGTATACTCAGCCAGAAAACTTCGCCCTTATTTTCAAGCCCATACAATTGGAGTCTATACAAATTTGCCACTAAAAAATATTCTGCAAAAGCCAGAAGCCTCTGGCAGACTCATCAAGTGGTCTATAGAACTAGGAGAATTCGACATTCACTATCTGCCTAGGCCTGATATCAAATCACAAGCACTTGCAGATTTTGTGGTAGAATGCACCATCTCAATGTCTGACAATCAAACAATTGCTTCTCCTTCTCCCCCGGACTGGACGTTGTATGTTGATGGAGCCTCTGGAATTTCTAGCGCCGGAGCAGGAGTTCTGCTAATCTCTCCACAACAAGTTTCTCTCGAATACGGACTCCGATTCAAATTCCCTGCAACAAACAACGTGGCAGAATACGAAGCTCTTATTGCCGGTCTGAGGTTGGCAATCAACTGTGAAGTACAAAACCTGATAATCCACACTGATTCACAATTAATCGCCTCACAGGTGGAGGGTGAATTTGACATCCACAACCCTCAACTGGCCCTATATTGTGATGAAGTAAAATTGCTCTTAACTAGTATAAACAAATATGAGATCATCCATATTCTACGAGAGCAAAACGCACGAGCAGACGCCCTCTCCAAACTAGCTACCTCCACAACCGGTGACACTTTCAAAAGAAAGTATATTGAAGAAATTCACTTCCCGAGTATTCCAGGCCCATGGATAATACAATCGATAGATGAATCAAGGGAAACATCCTGGATCGATCCCATTCTAACTTTCTTACAAAAAGGTGTTCTTCCTGAAGACCCGACAGTAGCAACACGACTTCGAAGGCAGGCAGCAAACTTTACTATTATCAATGGAGAATTATACAAACGAGCCTTCTCAGGACCCTATCTGAAGTGCCTTCCTCCTTTAGAGTCAAATTATGCACTCCGAGAAGTACATTCAGGCATTTGTGGAGAACACCTGGGTGGAAGAGCGTTAGCCCAAAAAATCTTAAGACAAGGATTTTACTGGCCAACGATGAAGCAGGACGCACTAGAGCTCGTGCGAAAATGTAATAGTTGCCAGCTACATGCCAACCTCACCCACCTGCCTGCCATAGAGATATCAACATTACAGAGTCCCTGGCCTTTCGCCCAGTGGGGGATTGACATATTAGGACCCTTTCCTATAGCCACGGGACAGCGGAAGTTCATCATATTGGCTGTGGACTATTTCACAAAGTGGATAGAAGCAGAACCTCTAGCGAAGATCACTGAAGCAAATGCCAGACAATTCCTATGGAAGAACATAATATGTCGCTTTGGCATTCCAGCGAAAGTTATCACCGATAATGGAACACAGTTCACCGGAAAGGTCTTCACCACTTTTTGTAAAGATCTCCACATTCAATTAGTACATACAGCTGTGGCTCATCCTCAGACTAATGGACAAACGGAGGTCACTAATCGAACCATTCTGAGAGGATTGAAGACACGGCTAGATAAGGCTGGGGGGCAATGGGCTGAAGAGCTCCCAAATGTCCTTTGGGCCTATCGTACTACGGTAAGGACTCCAACAGGAGAAACGCCATATAACCTCTGCTTTGGCACGGAGGCTGTCATTCCCGTCGACATTGGAGTCCCAAGTCATAGAGTTCAAACTTTTGACTTTAACACCAACGACGAAAAGCTCAGACACAATCTAGACCTCCTTCCAGAAGCAAGAGAAGAGGCAATGCTTAAGGTTGCTGCCTACCACCAGAGAGTTGCTCGACACTATAATAGAAGAATAAAACCACGGCGTATATCGATTGGGGATCTTGTTCTACGCAGCATCGAGGCAGCAGGAAAAGGCCCTCAACGCAATAAACTCTCCCCCCTTTGGGAGGGTCCATACTTGGTGGCAGCTATGGTAAAGCCTGGTACTTTCAAATTGAAGGATGCTGAAGGAAAGATGCTTCCTCGGACCTGGAATGTTGACAATCTCCGCAAATACTATCAGTAGATCACAATAATGCTACTTGTTTTATGTGTTATGTCTTCAGTATTGTGTGTTTTTTATCTTCAGTAGTGAACGTCATTTGACTCTTGTTTGTTTGTGATGTTTATAACTTTTTTGGCCCTAAGTTATCTTAGGGAAGTATGTTTTTATTTGA
This sequence comes from Dendrobium nobile, assembly GCA_022539455.1. Classification (NCBI taxonomy): domain Eukaryota; kingdom Viridiplantae; phylum Streptophyta; class Magnoliopsida; order Asparagales; family Orchidaceae; genus Dendrobium; species Dendrobium nobile. The sequence goes on from CM039734.1 coordinate 70,076,985, forward strand.
TATAGTAAAAATATATTCCTTCGTTGAGTTGATTTACCATCTTCTTCAAATAAAATCATGTTGATATATTCACAAAAGCTTTGAATTTCAATCCTGAAACCCTTGATTTGAGAAATACGCAATATTTATTGCATCTCAATCACAAGATGATCGGCCTTAGAGAGGTCCGATCCGACCTCTTCCACACAGGTTAATGTCATCGAGCAGAGCTCTGGCAAATAACCTCGGATAGGTCCTACATCCTTGGTGGATTCTCCTGACCTCTTCCACACAGGTTAACGTCATCGAGCAGAGCTCTGGCAAATAACCTCGGATAGGTCCTACATCCTTGGTGGATTCTCCTGACCTCTTCCACACAGGTTAACGTCATCGAGCAGAGCTCTGGCAAACAACCTCGGATAGGTCCTACATCCTTGGTGGATTCTCCTGACCTCTTCCACACAGGTTAACGTCATCGAGTAGAACTCTGGCAAATAACCTCGGATAGGTCCTACATCCTTGGTGGATTCTCCTGACCTCTTCCACACAGGTTAACGTCATCGAGCAGAGCTCTGGCAAATAACCTCGGATAGGTCCTACATCCTCGATGAGTTCTTCCGACCTCTTCCTCACAGGTTAACGTCATCGAGCAGAGCTCTGACAAAACAACCTCGGATAGGTCTTACATCCTCAGTGGATTCTCTCAATCTCTTTCACAAAGATTAACGTCATCAAGCAAGGCTCTGACAAAAATACTTTAGATAAATCTTATATCCTTAAAGGATTCTTCTTCATCCACACAAGTTGGAGCACATTTATTAAGAGCCTCAGACATATCGAGTACCCTAAAAGAGCATAAAGGAAAAATTTTCACTCAAGATGGAATAATCTTCACTAATAAATACATCAGCAATCCACTACTAAATCAAAGAAGACATCACATGTCAACACAAACGCCTAATACAAATGATAAAAAGGTACTGAGAAAGATAAAGTAATACAGATCTACTCTATCTCCACTATCTCATCATCAGCCTCTAAGGCAAATGCCCTCTGCAACTCGCTCTCTATCTCGTCGCCATCGGAGTCTGAAGAAAAGTCATCTGAGGCCTGACTAGGTGTCAGCCCCTCAACCTCAACTCCGGTCTTCCGCTGCACCAGACGAATTCCCTTCAAGAAGCCTCGAATGAATCCTTCTTCAACGCACTGCTTCTCTAAAGCCTTCACCTCTACTTCATAAATGTGATCACGAACCTCTTGGACGTGATCCTGAATGATGATCTTGAAGGCTATAGACTTCTTAAAATCTTCAATAACTCCCGAAGATTCAAGGCTGGTCAGAACGGCTTCCTTTTCAGCAATAAGAGTCTGAGACCTCTTATTCTCAGCTTCAAGCACTGCTATCTTCTCTGCAGAGGATTTCTGATCTTTCGAGAGCTGGGCAATCATTGATTGTGCCTCCACTAGGTCGATCTGAAGCTGATCTGTCTGATGATTTTGGAGAGAAGCAGAGTGCACCATATTTGCCAACTCAGTCCTGCACCCGCACAATTCTTCCTCCAATATCTTCACCTCTTTGGCCTTCAGATCATACTTCCGCTTGAACTCTCCGTGAAGGTATTTGACCCTCACAAATTCGTCGTTCCAATGGTTCAAAGCTTCAGTAAGTTCGACCTCAAGCTCCGTACGTCGTGACAACTGAAAGAAGAAAGAAAAATATATTAGAAGTCATTCCAAAAAAAAAAAAGGGGTATCAGGAGAAGATCACGTACCAAATCACCAGCTTTGCGACGCCCAATGCACTGATGGCTCAAAACATTCTCAGGAATATGAATTATGGAAGGAGAAGAGACAGGTGCAGCCTTGCTCGTCGCAACCCCCTCCAACTTTTTCTTCTTCGAAGCCTGGAGATCTTCACCTCTCGTCTGTCTCTTAGTTGCCGCCTTTGGAACTCCAGCAGGACGTTCGGGAATCTTGGAAGTCAGTTTTAACATCCTTGCATCTGATCTACCGGCTTGAACTGACATCCCGACCTTAAACAGGAACTCTTCTTCGGTGTACTTATTCATATAACGAACATCATATAGAAGATGCTCAACGTCAGGAACCTTGAGAAACCTTTTTATATCTTCCTCTCCAACATGTAAAGGGACAGGCAGGTCCCTCAACTTACCCTGTTTCTCTGCTAGGCCCCATTCATTTTTCACAAAGAAAAATGCATTGGCCCAACTCTTTGCCGGATCCCGGGTCCGCATATCTAACCATTTGGATCTGAAAGTAATACGCCCCTGTGCGTCGCTAGTAAATCTGCCCATCCGGGAAAGACGCTCAGGTGTCAGAATGGCCCCTCGATCCCTGAAAAGTGCAATCAACCCGATCATCACCGACATACCCCTGTATGTAAATTGGGATATAGACACCCCACAATGCATCAAAATCTCGATCAGCTCAGCAGGAAGTGGAAAACGCAGCCCTGATCGCAAATGGGTCTCACAGATTGTCAAATATCCAGGAGGTGGGACGCCAGCCCGATCAGATCTTTTAGGAGCCACTGCAACTACATCATTAGGAAAGTGAAACTTCTTACGAAAAATAATCAAAGAATCACTTGTAACGGTGGATGCCAGATCATCTGCCCTTGCTCCTTTGTCAGGCCTCCGCCTGCCAACAGGTGGGACAACAGGATTTTCCCTGACCGCAGAATCTCTAGAAGGAAAGTGGTCGCCCGACATTCCTTCAGTATAGCAAGAGCACTGAAAAGAGAAGAAGAAAAAGAAAGCTCTTTCTCGCAAAGAGGGACCCTGCTATTAGACAATGGAATTGTCCAAGGGGCAGGGGAAGGCCTCTACTGAGAGAAGAGAGAAGAAGAGAAGGAGAAGAAAGCTCTTTCTCGCAAAGAGGGACCCTGCTATTTGACAATGAAATTGTTCAAGAGGCAGGGGAAGGCCTCTACTGAGAGAAGAGAGGAGAAAGAGAAGGTGCAAGAGGTTAGGCTCAGGGGGGCCTATTTATAGGAAGAAGGGAAAAAAAAAAAAAAAAAAAATCGGGTGCCACGTCATCAGCCACGTCAGCACCACGTCATCAATCCGCCCTGCATATGGGCGCCATGTCACCAATCCGCCATATGTGGCATTGCCACGTCATCAATCCGTCCTACATGGCATTGCCACATCAGCCACGATCCTGCATGTCATGGCCAAGTCAACCATGACCCAACATGTTATGGGTGCCACGTCATCCACGATCTGTGTCGTGGCCACGTCAGCCATGACCCAACAGATCATGGGTGCCACGTCATCCACGATCTGTGTCATGGCCACGTCACCCACGACCCAACAGGTTATGGGTGCCACGTCATCAATCCGCATGCTACTACCACGTCATCGATCCGCATGCTACTGCCACGTCATCGATCCGCATGTCGCTGCCACGTCATCACAAAAAATTCCATACCTTCCCCCGGATTCGAACCCATGACCTTAGGCTTGGATGACAAAAGTCTTACCACTCTTCCACCAATGAAGAGTTGATATTATCATACCTATTTTATTATTTAAATTATAAGTTACATCATATATTTTTGCCCGTTTTTTATCCCGGAAAGTCCAAATTTAACATTTTTGGGGTCCCCGGACACGTTTATCGACGTTCCGGACTCGATTTCGGTACTTTCAGACCTCAACGGGTCCTCTATGATCAAGTTCGAGCAAGTTATAAATTTTTGGAACGCAATTTTTTGCGTTTCGGCCAGTATAAAATTTTGGAACAAATATTTTCGGACTTCTAGAATTTCGACGTCCGAAAATAGGGGGGCAACTGATACATCATCAAAAAATTAGTTTGATCGGGCACGAATCTCGAGGCAAAAGATAGTTGGAAACTTCAAAAATTAATTTTGGGAGCACCCGAACTCCGATTTCAGCGAGCTTATAGTCAAACTGAGCGTCTCGGAAATACGAATCCAACGACTCCAAATTCAACTCAATCCGAGTCCAAATGAGCCCAAATCAAAGACCCGAAGCGCTGTTGGAAGCTTCATAACACTGTTTAAGTTACCAAACGGTCTCCGATTTTTACAAGCTTATACTCGAATCGAACGGCTCGACGAGACGAATCCAACGAGCCCAAGATCGCTGAATTCCGACATCTCTAAGACCTTCAAATGTCCAATGAACGGTGCACGATCGTAGGATTCAAGATCGACCGTTCATTCAACCACTCCCAACTAACCCTTGATCCTCCACCTATTTACGGGCTATGCCATTCCCAAAATCTATAAATAGAGCCCCCTCTTCTCTTGAAAAGGGGATCCCCGGAGCTTAAGGAAAAAAGAGAGAGATCGGAGATCGCTCTTACTTCTTAGCCTCCTCGACCACCGCCGGAGTTTCGCCGAACCACCGCCGGACCACCATCTAACGCCGTCACTCCGCCGGACCACCACCTGACGCCTTGTGCTCCACCGGACCACCGCTTAACGCCGTCACTCCGCCGGACCACCACCTGACGCCCTGTGCTCCACCGGACCACCGCTTAACGCCGTCACTCCGCCGGACCACCACCTGATGCCCCGTGCTCCACCGGACCACCTCCTAACGCCGTTACTCAGCCGAACCATCACCTGACGCCCTGTGCTCCACCGGACCATCACCTAACGCCGTCACTTCACCGGACCACTACCTGACGCCCTATGCTCCTCCGGATCATCAACTAACGCCGTCACTCCACCGGACCATCACCTGACGCTCTACGCTCAGTCAGTCTTTCACTTGAAGCTCTCATCTTTGCCAGGCCATCATTGAAGATTCTCATATTTGCTAAACCTTCATCTAAGGCCCGAAGTTTTTGCCTTATCATCACCTAAGGTCTGAAGTCCTGCCAGACCATTACTCGACACTCGGACTTCAATTATACAGTTGTTACCTGTAATCTGATCGTCCTTAGAGACGAATCAGCCCATTGTAACCAACTCAAGTTCTAGTGAAAACTTTTCAACTGGGCTAGGCCCCGTGGTTTTTCCCCTTTTAAGGGTTTTCCACGTAAAAAATCTTGTGTTCTCTGTGTGTGAACTGGATATCCGTATAACGCTAAGACGAACAATTAAAACTCTATCGCCGCGTATATTCTAGTCCACAACACAAATATTTTTTAGTTTAGAATATTTTTGTACTAATAAATTCATTTAAAAAACAACAATAAAACAGTGCCAAACGAGAGATTATTAAGTGCGAAATCTGGATTCAGAAGATCATTCTGTTTTATGACTCTGAACAATTAAAGAACATCGGTGAACATTAATTTTTACAGTCACAAAGCCGAACGATTCTTTGGATCCGAACTCCGCATCTAATAATCTCTCGTGCCAAAGAAAGCCTGACTGCTGATCCTCAAGCTCAATTGGATAAACAAATCAGCCTAAACAAGCAATAAAATTAAGGCTTCGTTTGGGACGATTTTTTTACTGCAGAAAGCTGTTTTAAGAAGCAGTGAAAAAGTTGTCCCAAACGAAGCCTAAAAGTTGAAATCAATCATAAAAAAAACCCTCTTAAATCCTCCGTGCTTAAAAGAATCAAACTGCTAATTGCTGGTACTTAGCTAATTTTCAGCAGTATTTCAATTAACAATCGTTTAAGAAAATCTTTTACGAATGGAATCAAGCAGAGAGTTGAAGAAGAACCCAAATCAATTGAAAATTTTAGTACCGAAACAAATTTAAACCTAAGAGAAATTGTTCCGCCATTCAAGAATCTAAGCTTTTCAGATTCCAGCAGAAAAATGCTTCTTGTTTTCAACAACTAAAAATGATCCGAGAGAGAGAGAGAGAGAGGGAGAGAGAGAGAGAGAGACCGAACGATCAAGATTCAAGAAGAAGCCTAAATCAACGCCACGATTACCGGTGGGTTCTCCTACTAAAACGCGAAAGAAGGGGTTGATAGTAATCATAGTTTTCAAACATGCAGTCCCTGAGGACGCCAGCCAACCAGAAGCAGCATTGAGCGTTATCTGCATTGTAGACAGCATGGTGCACGCAAGCAAACCAACCCTTGAAGTAGTCCTTGCATCTGCCTTCCCTCATGTAACGGAAGAATGCCTCATTGAAGGGCATTGTAGCCAACTGGTCATGCATTTCTCTCGGGGTGAAGATCGCAGGCGGTCCATTGCAAATGGCAAGGGGAGTCGTCGGGCTTTCGGAGGATTGGGAATTTTGAGAGAGAGGGATTCCGTTGGTGGAGGGTGAGGGATGCACCGGTGGCGGGGGGTTTGGGGATTTCCAGAGAGAGGAAATCCGACGGGGGAATCCATAACTAGGGTTAGGGTTTCGGGATTTGTATGAATGGATGACAGAAAAAGCACTGTGAAGGAGAAAGTGGCGATGTTTCTGTGCCACGGCTGTCGATACCTGCATTATATATTTATATAAGACTATAAGCGCGGAGTAGTATTCTTTTAACGGTGCGGAGTGCAGAGGGGAGAACCGTCGGCACACTAGTATAAAATCCAGCTATGTATCATTCGGTATCGCTGGGTATCAGACGGGAGAACCGTCCGCACACTAGTATAAAATCTAGCTAGGTACCATTCAGTATCGCTGGGTACCACTAGGTACCGCTTGGTATCTTGTGTGTGTGCAGACGGCGCTCCCCCGTCTGCACTCCGCACCTAATATTTTTTTCCTTTTAATGGGTCCGAGATTGGGCAAATTATTACGTCCGGTGACACCAATCCGGTGTCGCCACGTTATCAAAATACATCGGGACTCAGTGTATTTGAGTGACATGGCGTCATGAACATTTTTTATAAATATTCGACACCTAAATAAATGAGCTTGAATAACGTTAATGTTCATGAACATTATCCTTGCCCGTTAAAAACCTCGATTAGAGCTCGACTAATAAACTCGATTCGAATTATATTAGAGTTTTAAAAATATTTTTAATAATCATGTTTAAAATCATTTAATATTTTTTATATTTTTCGCATCTGCCTAAAATCACAAACTACTTGTTCTCTGAACAAATATAAGTTATATATCTTTTATTCTTGAATGAGCTCATTTAGAAGCTTAACAATACTCATTAGATATGTAGTTTGTTTGATAGTTTAAAAATTTTCCGTAGATATAAGCACGAATATGCTCCATATAAATTTTGAGAAAACTCAAAATAATATTAAATATTTTTAAAGTTCTATTTTTTCATTTTAATAAATTTTTTTATTAGTTCATATTTTTTAATTCATTATATATAATATCTTCTAAGTAAACATTACTTGACAATATTATACCAAACATTTTATTTAAATCCACAAACAGTTCAAAATATAACTAAAAATGATAATTTATATAAAATATATAATGCGTAATATAACACTTATATTTATGTACATAATGAATTAAAATTAATTTTGGATTTGAAAGAAATTAATTTTGAGCCAAATAAAAACTTATCATTCCGAGTTGATAATTTCAAATCACAACATGTTGGAATCAAAATTAGTTTTCATTCACGCATTTATTTGGTTTATGAGAAATTGAGTTAAACATATTTTTTACTTTTTTTTGTTTTTTTGTTGAGAAATATATATATTTTTTTAATTTTCTTATAAGAATGAAGTATTTTAATCATAATGGTCATCTGAGGGAATTACCAAATCTGAAAATGCTGTAGTCTATGAGTCAAAAAACTTTAGGAATGGACTTGCATACTTTTGGAATTCTGTTTTCAACAAACTTATAAGCGAAATAGATATTTTTATGATAAATCTAACAAAAATAAAGATGTCATGATTTGGCAATAACAAATTTATCTGCTCGCTGCCACTGCCCACCGCTGTTGTAAAATTTGGTATTGCCAGCTATGTATCACCATCGATGTCGCCGACCACTCCCAACACCGTTGGCGACGTCGGTCACCGGGCCCCACCGTCGTTGCCCGCCACCGATTATCGTTTCATTGTATTCATTTTACTTCAATTCAACCAATTTACATTCATCCAAATAACTCTAAAATATTTCAAATATCATGTATTAAATTTATACTGTATTGTTTTTCAACCAACCAAATAGCCACTATAAAACATTTTTCTTTCATTCAACAACAACAACAACATCAACCCTTTCTCCCATTATATAGAGTCGGCTACACGAGTCCTTTTTCTCCATTGTATCATATTAAAAGTCAAATTCTCGTTTAAATCTAGATCATTTCTAATATTTTCTAACCAAGTCTTTCTAGGTTTACCTCTACATTTCTTAACATAAGTCAAATATAATACCTCTATTTTTCTACCCGGGTTATCAAAAGGCCACCGTTTTATATGAACAAACCATCTAAGGCGACTCTCTCTAATCTTATCTTCCATTGGAGCCACTCCAACCTTTTCACGTACGTATAGGATAAAGCCACTCATCCACCTGAGCTTCCTCATCTCTACAATATTTAACTATTTATTATGTTTCTCTTTAAATGGCAAACATTCAGCAACATAAAGCATTGTAGGTCTCACCACCCTCTTATAGAATTTTTTTATTAAGTTTGAGGGGGACTTTTCTATCACACAAAAAGCTCGATGCATTCCTCTACTTCAACCATCCAACTTGAACTCTACTGATAATATTCTCATCTATTTCACCATCACTCTGAACAATATATTCAATATTTCTAAAACATATACTCTTATTAATGACTTGATCACTCACAGTCACAATTCCCTCATTAGATCTATTACTATTAAAATTATACTCCATATATTCATTTTAGATCTACTCAAACGAAAACCTTTAGGGGCTGTTTGGCAACAAGTGGGATTTAACTTTAGTGGGATTTAGTAAATCCTGTAAATCCGGATTTAGCAAATCCGAAATGTGTTAAATCCTGAAAACTGTTTGGTATGCTAAATGTTAAATCCTGTTAAATCCGAAGAAACTATTTGGTAACATATTTCAGGATTTATAGCAGTTAGTCATTTAAATGTGAAGAAGATAATTATAACTTAAAAATAAATTTATAATTAAAAATAAAAAATATAATGTGTTATAAATTTAATAATATGTTAACTACAAATTATCCATTAATTATTATTTATACAATTAATTATATATTTAATAATAGATATATTAAGTTATATTAATTAATCTAATTATATTAATATTTAATTACTAACTATATAACTAAGTTAAATTAGATAATTAATTTATGCACTAATTATACAAATAACTATTTAATTAATTTACTTAAGTATTAATAATTTAAATTATATTAATTAAGTTAATCAATATTAGAGGCGAGTAGGGTTGCCTTTCATCTATTCTTTTCGTCGTTGCTGTTCGGCTCCGTTGCTTTCGCAGGAGGTGTAGGGATTGCAGGCGTCATTTCTTCGGCTCCTTCGTGGTTGTTCGACTTCGCTCCTGCGACGACTTCAACTCGGATCGGAAGTTACGACATTTTGATCGGAAGCAAGAACGGGAGCCGCTGGCTGTGAAGGTAACTTTCTCCCTTTCGCGCGCTTCTTCGGATAAATCCTGCTCGGATTTACTAAATCCGGCTACCCCTCGGATTTACTAAATCCCGGATTTAAGCTGTAAATCCGTAAATCCGGGATTTACTGAATCCCGGGATTTAACGCGCGCACAAAAACTGTTTGGCTGGATTTAGCGTAAATCTGACTTAAATCCCGCTGTAAATCCGATACCAAATAGCCCCTTAGACAAACTAGAAATCAGAAATTAGGTTAATATATACAAAATTTCTCCATCAAAAAACTTTTTTCTTTCATTCCCTAAGAAGAAATATTTTCTTCAGACAAAGAAAATAACCCTTAAATCCTTAGTGCTAAACAAAATATACTTTCTTCCATTCGTTGACAAAAAACTGAACCTGAATAATGGTAATTTGGTATCTCCAAAAGAAAAACTCATTGTCCACTCAAATTACTCATATCCAATCAAATTATATTTGATAACACCAAAAATAATATTTTGTATATACCTAATTTCTGATTTCTAAAACTCACGTTCGTTTGGAGCTACCAGCCGAAGTTTCGCGTTCTGATGGAGACAGCCTTTGTCCATTTTCAATGGTATTTCAAGAAAGTAAAGCCATGATCAAGAAATAAAAACTAAGCACTGGTAATTATTGGCACTTAAAATAACTTCACCGTAAATTCGATTTAATTTTAAATCGTCAAAAAAACTTTTGAGAGTAGAATCAATTAAGCCACAGAGTTGAAGAAGAAATTATCAGTTGAAATTTTTAGAAAACCTTCCGACGAAATTGTTATAGAATTCAAGATTCTAAGGCTTACAGATTCCAATATGGCAGAAGCTTGCCTGCTTTCCCGAATACGCAAAATGTTGAGAGAGAGAGAGAGAGAGAGAGAAATCAAAGATTCAAGAAAAGGACTAAACCTCCGCCACGATTACCGGCGGGCTCTGTCCGAAAAATACGTAAGAAGGGGCTTATAGTAGCCGAGGTTTGCAAAGACGCAGTCCCTGAGATCGCCGGCAAAGTCCGAGCAGAAATCCCAGTTACCGTTGTAGTGGTCAAAAACCTCGTGCATGCACACCAACCAATTCACGAACTGCTGCCTGCATTAGCCTCCGCACATATAATGTTTGAAATTTTCATCGTGGAACAACTTTTTCATCTTCACGTTCCAATCTTTCGCGGAGACGACGAAGGTCGGCGGTCCATTGCAGTAGGGTTCGACGGAGGATGAGGGATTCGACGATTGGGGGATTTCAGAGGGAAAGATTCCGCCGGAAGGGGGATGCAGCGGCGGGGGATTTTGGGGGGATTGTGGGTTTCCAGAGAGAGGAAATCCGACGGATGAAGACGCGGGATCCATAACTATGTTTAGGGCTTCCGGATTTGGATGAATGGCTGACAAAGAGAAAAGGTTCGGAGATTAGTTCCCTGCGCCGATGCCGGGCTTTTATAGTGTAGAAGGGAGCGGAGGGTTTTTATACTTGAAGGGCTCATGCCTATCATCATAAACTAGTTTATTTCATGTTATTTAGATATCTAATAATTAAAATTTAAATATTATATGTTTATTACTAATATAATAAATATTATATGAAATAAAATATTAAAATTTTGATTCCAGCAGGATTAGCGTCCATTAAGGCTTTGTTTGTTTGAGAATTTTTTTGTCTTTTTGGTTTGGAAACAGAGGAATTTTTTCTTTTGTGTTGTTTGGTTTGTTAAATCACGTTTCCAATAACTCCATTTTTTCATTTTTCTGCATTTTTGAGAAAGCTTTTTATATATGTTTCTCCGTTAGAAAACTCCATTTTCTGAACTAATGTTTTTTAAAACTGTCTTTTACAAAAGCGCAAAAAAAAAAAAAAACAAACGAAGCCTAAGCCTATATGGGAAATCGTCGGCGGCGGTGCTGCGATGGTGGCTTCTAGGGCTGTGTGGATGCTGTCGTCGAATCACATGTAAGAGCTGGGGATTTGGCCGCAAATTGCGGGCGTTGACCCGAATGGAAGCATAATTCCTCTTCTTGATTAAAGATCGAACCGGAAGTCGAAGATTCAAGATCTTATTATTTACTAAAGATCCGTTCAAATCTTTGAGGTGAAGCTTTCAAGTATGATTGCAGGTTGATTGACGAGGAGGGTCATTTCAATGTTGTGTGTTGGAGCAGTGGATCAAATCAAGAACCTGGGTGATAGGTAGGTCTTTGACTCGAAATCGAACATGTATAGTGTGAGGTCGCAGGTTGGAGTGTGCACAAGTGTCATAGGAAGACTGGTGGGTCAGTGTTGGAACGTGAGTTTGAACCGTTAATTGGAAGTCATGATTATGGTCATTCGCGCGCGGGATTGGGCTTGGTTCGGTGGGATTGCTTATGGAGTTAGTGCTGGAAGACAGTTAGATCACATTAGGTGAAGAGATGGTTCTTTAATTATAAAACTTGGACGAATGTGGAGATTGTGAGGGGTTGGTCCAGTTTTAGTTAGGTTGCTCCTCCGATTACCACAACAATGTAAATGCCAATATATAGGTATTGTATGAGATGTATTGATTTGGGAAAATTTTTAATAAAGATTTAGTTTATGTTTTCCTCCAAATTGATGTCTCTATCCCTCTCCTCCCTATCTCTTGCAAGAAAGCTCAAGAAGTGCTCAAGAGCTCTCACAAGACCTTAAACCATCTCCAAATATTCCATTTTAAAGACCAGTAAATTGTGTAATCATATATTTTATTATTAAATGTTGGATTAAAGCTAAAGTCTTTTCGATCAATATATTTTTTATTATTCAATCAAATGATGATGTTGTTTATGTTTGTAATTGTCTGCATTTTTTTTATATTAAGTACAATAAATTTTTTTATAAGGTAAAATAAAGATTAAAATTTGTAACATCAACTTATATAAGAAATAATAATCTTAATGATATTTTTATTGTGATTTAAAATTTACTCACTTTAAAATAATAATCTTAATGACTTAATTTATAATCCTATAATCACTTTAAATTCAAGAAATATAATTACCTATTAAAAATATTAAACTCCTCGTTGAAAATTGCAAAAAATCTAACTAAAAAGGGCATTTTATAAAAAGGTACGTATTTTAAAAATAAATTAGCTTAAGGAGCAGTTTAAGAAAAAAATTTAAAAAGGAGCAAACACGGAACTTCATTATTCACATTTAATATTCTTCGATTTCTACTTTAACGAAAATTTTAAAAGAAACTGGAATACAAAGTTAGGGTTTCTGAGAAATCGGATTAAAAATTCCGGTTTCAAGAAACAGGAATTCCTTAACCGAGTTTCTTAAAATTTAAAACATTAGAAACTGAAAATTAAAAAAAAGTAATAAATTGCCATTTTATAAAAACTGAAACCGAAAATCAATTTCCATTAGAATTATTCTCATATAAATATTTAAGAGTAATAATAATATAAATAGAAAAGGTAAAATTAATTTTATTTAATTTTTTTAAACATAATCATTTTGTATAAAATTTAAAACATTAGAAACCGGAATTTAATATTATAATTTTTTAATTATAAAATATTTAAGAAAAAAATAATATAAAGTTTATAAACATTTTAATATAAAAATTAATAAAAAGTTTAAAAACATTTTAATAAAAAATTAATCAATTTTTATTAAATATTACATTTTTTTCTCATCTAATTAATAATCTAAAAATAATATTTAATATAATTATAAATTTTAAAAATTATTTTTATAAAAATTTTAAAGTTTAAAAACAATTAATAACTTTTTATAAAATGCCAATAACTATTTAAAAACATTTAATAACATTTTTCTGGTTGTAGTTTTTATAAAATGATTTCCCAAAAAAAAAAAAGTTTTTATAAAATGCTAATAGCATTAAACTTTTGTGTAAAAATGACAATTTATTACTTTATGAATTTTCGGTTTCAGCTTTTATAAAATAATAATTTATTACTTTCTTTTATTTAAAAAGTAGAATCTTAAAAACCGTGATTTGATAATCCGGTTTCTTAAGAAGCCGGTTTAAGAAAGTCCGGTTTCTTGAAACCGGAATTTTTTAATTTAGAAATCGTAATTTTGTATTCCGGTTTCTTTTAAAATTATTGTTAAAGTAGAAACCGAAAAATTAAATTCCAGTTTCTATTAAAACCTGATCATGAAGTTTCGTGTTTGCTCCCTTTTAAATTCTTTTGTTAAACTACTCCTTAAGCTAATTTACATTTAAAACATGCTCTTTTTTATAAAATGTCCAAACTAAAAATCAGTTAGATCAGGACATCAGGTCTCATACTGTCATACGAATTGATTAATTTCTGTTAACTACTGTTTATCCAAAAGCTCAATTGGATAAAGAAATCAGTCTAAAAAAGCAATAAAATTGAAGTTGAAATCAATCATTAAAAAAACCTTTCAGATCCTCTGTGCTTAACAGAATCAAACAGCTAATTGCTGTTACTTCGCAAAATTTCGCAATATTTCAATTAACAATCGTTCAAAGATAAAATCAAGCAGAGATTTGACGAAGAACCATCATCAATTGAAATTTTCAGTACCGAAACAAATTTACACCTAACGAAATTGTTGTCATTCAAGAATCTAAGCTTTTCAGATTCCAACAGAAGAATTCTTTTCTGTTCCCAACAACTCAAAATGATCCGAGAGAGAAAGAGAGAGATCGAACGATCAAGATTCAAGAAGAAGGCTAAATCAACGCCACGATTACCGGTGGGCTCTCCTCCTAAAATGCGAAAGAATGGGTTGATAGTAATCATAGTTTTCAAACATGCAGTCCCTGAGGATGCCAGCCAACCACAAGCAGCATTGAGAGTTCTCGCCATTGTAGACAACACGGTGCATACACGTAAACCAACCATTGAAGTAGTCCCTGCATCTGCCTGCCCTCATGTAACCGAAGAATGCGTAATCGAAGGGCGTTGCAGCCATCAGCTCATGCATTTCTTCCGCGGTGAAGATCGCAGGCGGTCCATTGCATAAGGCAGGGGGATTCGTGGGGTTTTCGGAGGATTGGGAATTGTGAGAGAGAGGGTTTCCGTTGGTGGAGGGTGAGGGAAGCACCGGTGGCGGGGGGTTTTGGGGTTTCCAGAGAGAGGAAATCCAACGGGGTAATCCATAACTAGGATTAGGGTTTCGGGATTTTTCTTGTTTGTTTGAGCGTTTTTTTGTCTTTTTCATTTTTGAAAACGGAGGAATTTTTTTTTGTATTGTTTGGTTCGTCAAATTACATTTTCAATAACTCATTTTTTTTCATTTTTCTGCAGTTTTAAGAAAGCTTTTTATATATGCTTCTCCGTTAGAAAACTCTATTTTCTAAACTAATGTTTTTAAAGCTGTCTTTTACAAAAGCACTAAAAAAACAAACGAAGCCTGAATGGGTGACACAAAAAGTACTGCGGAGGAAAGTTGCGTGCATTAAATATTTATTATATATAAGACCATAAGATAAGAGGGGGAGGATTCTTGTAATGGGTCGGGCACTCAAAATAGGACAATTATTTGATATGGACACCGAATGTAGCTCTACATTCGGACGTTAATAATATGTCACAACGTGCTCTTACTCTTTACCGTGCGGCCCGACGACTCGACCCGGACCAGAACCCGGTATTGCTATGTTCGGGTATTGCTAGGTATTGTTCGGTATTGCTAGGTATTGCTTGACAATAACGAAAAATACCGCTTTGTCAAAACCAATACCGAGCAATAACCAATACCGAGCAATACCTAGCAAAAGTGGGTTATTGCTCGGTATTGATAGGTATTGGTCTTGATAGAATGATATTTCTCGTTATTACCGAACAGTATCGAGCAATACCTAGCAATACCCCGGTCTGCACAAATCAGGCAATACATAGCAATCCCGAGACCGATTCAAGTCGGTTCGTCGGGCCGTGCGGTTAAGAGTAAGAGCACGTGGCACCATTTTATTGCTGTCCGAACGTAGAGCTAAGTTAGGACACCAAACCAAATAAAAATTCCTCAAAATAATATTATTAATTTTATTTAAGATATTAAAAATAATGGTAAAATAAAAATTATTTAATTTCAATATTAATTTTGAAAACTAAATGATCTATAAATAACTATTTAGCTTATTATCTTATGAAAATAAACATGAATTGTATAGTATAACATCAAGACCCCAAAAATAATAATAAACTATTCATTAAATGGAGTAATATGATTACTTGAAATATTTAAAATTCACATATCATCCAAAGACTCAAAGTCATCTCTTATAAATTATAACATTTCACATCTTGTTATCATCGATCATATAATTTGATATTTTTCTTGATTGAAGATGAAAATTATTATGAATATACAGTAAATGAGTATGCGCTAAATTTTTTTTTCTACTTTATTTATTAAACAAATGAGCATGCACTCAAATTTCTCTAACAACTAGAGGAAGAAATTTGGTTAGGAAATTTTAAAGCAATTGTTTCAAGTAGAGATACCAAACTTTTGTGAACTAACCATTACATCTTTAGATACATCCTCTAGATATTACTAAAAAATTCTTGATCTATTAATTCTTATTATGAGCTTTCTAGCAAAAATTTTTCTTAAAAATAAGTAAAAATAGTGAAAAAGCCTTATAGTAAAATTCAATATAAATTAAATGAGTATGTGCTCAAATTTTATTCCTTTTTATTTATTAAACAAATATGAATGCGCTCAAATTTCTATAAGAACTAGAGGAAGAAATTTGACGAAGAAATTTTAAAGCACTAAAGAATTATAAATGTGTATGCACTTAAGAAATTCGCCATAAATTTTTTAAAATCAAAGTAGCAATTAAAATAACCACTATGATCTCATCGCATTTACTATAAGTTATTTGATTTTCATCAATTTAGTGCAAGATTGAGAGTATGCATAATATATCTATAGTTATAAAGATGATGTTTTATTGCGCAGTTGTTAGGTTGTACCGTTGTAGTTGCTTCGTTGTGGCATATTTTGAAATTTAAGTTTCTTGCAAGAGGCGAATTCTTTTTTGAATTGAGATTGAGCCTTTGTTTGGGACGGTTAATTAAAAATTTTGTACTAGAAATCTGCTTTAAAAAGCAACAAGAAAGTGGTCCCAAACGAAGCCTGAATTGACAATGTCAACTCCATTTGAAATGTGTTTATTTAAATTGAACTGAACCAATTTGGCTTGAACCTAATTTCCTTGATATTTAAAGGAACTACATAATCTATTAACTTCTATTTTTTTTTACCAAATCCTCAATATTCGATGTAAAATAATGAAATAAAATATATTTAGATTTGATAATTCATGAAAAATCACTTTGATTAGGCATGAATCTTGATGCATGAGAAGGGGTAAGGTGGATCTCTCTACTCCAGCATAAGCCATTTGATTGTTGAAATAAAGAAAATGAGATAGTTTTTTTAATTTCACAAAAGAACTTCGCTTATGTTGTGGTGCTTCTCATTTCAAGAACCGTCCAATCTATTTAAACTCGCCCCCAGCAAGAAAGGGTCGCCATTTTGGCCCCATTCACCTCAATCTCGAAACCCTAATTCGTGCTATGGACCACGCATCCTCCTCCACCCCCTCCTCTGTTCGATCCCCTCGCTCTAAATATACCCAAAACGCCCAAAACACCTCGCAGCAGCCCAACTCCGGCGGCTCCTCGCCGCGTCATTCCCCCATTGCCCCCCGATCCTCCCCCAAATCCATCTCCTCCACCAGCTCCAGTAGTAGAGGGGGATCGGTCATCGTCCACGACTCTGAAAGTAGTGAGGAGTGGGGAAGCTCGGATTCGTCCGAACATGAAGCCTTCCAGTCGTTCTTGAGGAAAAACAGGTGCATGTGGTACTACATGGAATGGAATACGTGCGTCGACCAGGCCATTAGCAATGGGCAAGATCATAGGATTCAGTGTTGCAGGCTTTCCAAAGTTCTCAGAAATTGCGTCAGGCTTTCCTAGATTTCTTCTTCATTTCCCTATCTCTTCTACTTATTAGATGGCAATCTGGAAGGCTTTCTTGTTTCTTCTCTCTCCATCTTTTAATAATTAGTTTCAGTGTTTGAGAACGGTAATTGTGTCAGTTTTTCTAGGTTTTTTCTTGAATGCTTTGTTTCTTCTCTTTTTTAGGTAGTAATCAGGTCTTCGATGTTCTTTTAAGAATAAGTTTCAGTGTTTGGTAACTGAAATTGTAGTGCTACCGTGTTAGAATCTGTAAATCTGAGATTCTTGAGTGGCGAATTAAGGAATTTACTTGCTAGTACAAATCTGTTCTAGTTTTAATTGATGGGTTCTTCTTCTATTCTGCCGCTTGATTCTAATTGAATCGAAGATGGATTCTTCTTGCATTCTGCAATCTGCAATCTGCAGCTTGATTCAATTTATAAGATAATTTTTCTTGTTTTTGAATGGATCGATGATGGCGGTATAAAAAACTGCTTCGTTGTATAAATTATACCATACAAATATGAATGGAGCATAAAATGATAGTATGAAAAAGGCTGTCTATTATTTTCTAAAAAGTCATTTCAATGACAAAAAAAGGTATATATATATATTTTTTATTAAATTAAAATATAAAAAACAATAAGAAATGCATCATAACACCCAATCTTAGGAGGCAAAATTTTAATTAAGAGTATGAGTATATTATATTTAAATAAATTTAAAAAGAATAAATTCGATAAAAGGAGTAAATTAACTTAAATTAAATAAAAGCAACTTAATTTAAATTAAATTTATGAAGGTGTAATTTCGATAATTATTGTATTTTTTTAGAAAATGGAAATAGTTTTTAGTTTTGAAAAAAAAATCCTATATTATTTTAGATTATTCATAAAGTTCAAAAGTCATTTTGAATTTTCTCAACAAATTTAAAATTGTTCTGTTTTTTTTTCGAGGAAACTCAAAATAATATTACACTTTTTTTAAGTTACTTTTTCCATTTTAATTAATTTTTGTCATAAGTTCAATTTTTAATCATTATATTTATATTAAACATATATTTTAATTGCAGCTTAAAAAAAAAGAAAAATAAATAAATTTGATATATATATATATATATATATATATTAAATATATATAACAATATCTTCTACATAAATATTACTTGAAAAAATATGCAAAACATTTTATTTAAATTCAAATTCAGTTCATAACATCTTAAAATATAACTAAAAATGATAATTTATATAAAATATATAATGCGTAATAATTAATATAAAATTTATATATATTTATGTGCATAATGAATTAAAAATACTTCTGTATTTGCAAGAAATTAATTTTGAGTCAAATAAAAATCAGAAGATTCCAAGTCCATAATTTCAAAACATGTTCGGATCAAATTTTTTTTTTATCGAAATCAAAATGTAATGATAAATTATCTTCCAACCATTTATTTGGTTTATGAAAAATTGAGTTAAACTATTTTTTTTATTATTTTGGTTGATAAAATTTGTAATTTTATTTTACTTATAAAATTGAAGTATTTTAATCACAGTGGCCATTAATGATTTTCCTATTTTCACTAGCTTTGAGATGAGAATTGCAACGAGAATATGTAATGGTTAATTTTTAGTTAAATTTATTTACGAGTTAATTACTTTATAACAAAATACCTGATATAAAATAATGTTATTAAATTAATATTTCATCAAGCACGATCTATGAGACTTGGAACATTTATGCTCAAAAAGAGCATTTACACGGGAAAATTTCGTTGAGTTCAACATCACATCACTTTATTGTATTATCATTAAACCTGTGAGATTATCAAAGAATGGCCAAATTTTATAAAGAAGCCAGGTAATGATCAAAATTAGTAGAAGGAGCATAGATTAAAAAAAATTTAATTATGAGCAAATACGCTAAATTAAATGGCGTATATTAGAATACGCTTAAATAAATGGCGCATTGATAACAAGCCATTTAATTTGACGCATTCTCCTTAGCAAAAGAGAGAGAAAGTGGGAGAGAGAGAGGTGAGAGAAAGTAAGAGAGAGATGACAGCAGGGTGAGAGAAGGAAGAGGCATGACAGCAAAGAAAACGAGGAGGGGAGAGAAAGAGTAGATAAATAATTTAAATATTAATTTATAATTTTTTTGGGAAAATATATTAATTTATAATAACTTCTAAGTTTTCAATTTCTGTTTTAAATACTAATTTAATTTTTATTTATTATTTACAGGCCAAATTAAATAGTTTTAAAATATAATATTTATTATTTATTATTATAATACATATATTTAATAATTTTAACTAAATATATAAAACTTATAGTTTTAATTAAATATAATAATTTATAAAAAAACTATTTAATATAACTAAAAAAATTATATATAACTACATATATTTAATAATTAACTAACAAATTTATTTAATTATTTATTTATAAATAATTTATATATAACTAAAAATTTATTTAAACTAAAAATAAATAAAACTTATATTTAATATTTATTAACTTATAATAACTTATAAATGTTCAGTTTTCATTTTTAAAGTACATATACTATAAATTATATAATTAATTAAATAATTATATTTAAATAATTAATTATTATAAACTATTATAAATGAATATTTAAATTCTCTATCCACTCTCTCTCCCCTCTTTTTTCTTTGCTGCCATGTCCCCTTTCACCTGAACCCTCTCCTTCTCTCTCCCCGGTGTCATATCTTTCTTCCTCTCTCTCTCCATTTCTCTCTCCCCCTTTATCTCTCTATTTGATAAGGAGAATACGCCAAATTAAATGGCGCATTCTTACTGCGCCATTTAATTTGGCCTATTTGCTTGTAATTAAATTTTTTTTTATTTATGCTCCTTCTACTAATTTTGATCATTACCCTGCTCCTTCATAAAATTTGGCCATCAAAGAATATTATATGATCTAGGATTTTTTTTTTTTGGATGGGAAATCCACCCGTTGTCACCCCCGAAAGCGCGCTTGACAGCTTGACTAATCCTCGACTGACGTAGGAGAGGCACCTACCCTAGAAACCACCTGACCTGCATTTGATTGGGTCCCACTTAAAAGGCGTTGCTGCTTGAGGGAAATCGAGCATAAATTGGGGGTTCCCAATGAGACTCGCCCAACGAACAAGCAAAGCAATAGATTGTCCAATAAAATATTCAAATTTCTTTTTAAAATGACCAAATTGCCTATCTTCATAAATCTATAAATATATCTAATTTATACGCATTTAGAGCAATAAGAAGAACTTCAAATGAGAGAAGCTAGAGTCTACATGCTAACACTCAAAGTCCACATCACTAATTAGATCGATGTCATGGACATTAACACCGTTATTTTTTTGGCAGAAAAAATTAGGGTCAATCATGTCCAATTTTTATTAAAATGATAAAAATATTACAAATTAAAGGATTACAGCAAATTTATGAAAAATAAGGAAAAAAAAAACTTACAATTGTTGATAAAAAAAATAAAATCTAATCTATCAAGCACTAATTAAAAACTAGAAAAAATAATAAATCTTTCAAGAAAACAACAATAAATAAAAATCCATAAGCCTAATGGGGACTTTAAAGAGCCCGCAGGAATTTTACTATCTATCCCAGGAAGTTCGGCCCGGCTAGCCCGGCCCATTTCAAGAACATCAAATTGCGGTATAAATAAATCCGTACCCGACGCCGGGAACGAAGATCCGCATCTCTGCCCGCCATTGCTCCCCCTCCTCTGTCCTCTTCAAGCCATTACCCCTTTTACCGAAACCCTAACCATAGCTATGGAATACCCATCCTCCTCCTCTTCCTCCTCCTCCTCCTCCTCATCCGGTCATTCCTCTCTCACTGAATATCCCCAATCTACCGAATACTCCTCGGACGATGCTTACTCCAGCGAGTCCTCCGTCAATTCCTCACCACAAAATCCACAGCATTCCTACCACTCCTTCCCTCCTCCCCCCACCCGTCCCCCTCCCCCTCCGCCTCCCCTAGCGGATGTTCGACGATCGTCGCCTCCGAGGTTGGAAGGACCAAGGCGGGAGCGGGCAAGAATGCCGGATTTTTCCTACCATGAAGAATTGGCCACCTTCATGAGGAGATCCAGATGCGTGAGGTATTACTTGGCGTGGAATGCCTGCATGGACGAGGCCCTCAGGACCGGGCAGGACTATCAGCTTATGTGCGCCGCGGTGTCTAGACTGTTCAGAGAATGCGTCAGACACTTTTAGGTTTCTTCTCGATTTCTCTATCTCTAAGCTTTATTAGATAATAATCAGGAAGGCATCTTTCGATCAAGTTGTTGTTTCTTCTCTCCCTCTCTCAGTCTCTTAAGAATAAGTTTCAGTGTTTGGGAACTGAAATTGTAGTGATGCCGTGTTTTAATCGGTAAATCTTTGATTCTTTAATGGCGAATAAAACTTTGATTGTTGGTACTAATTTATTAGATGTAATCTGGATGGCTTCTTACAAGTTATTCTTTCTTCTTTTAGGTCTTTTACGAATGGTATCAATGTTGAGATATTGTAGTGCTGTCATGTTCAAATCTGTAAATCTGAGATTCTTGAATGGCGAATCTGAATTTTTGGGATATTTTTTTAAAACAAATAATTAAAATAGTTATTTAATAATTAAATTATTTTTAGTGTCATTTTTATAATAATTTATTTTTTTTAATTGTCAATATATAAATCAGATTGCCTGAATTTTATGGTTATTTAATATATAGATATAATGCTAGCTGCAAATTATTTTTGTTTAACATATATTAAAATTTATGTTGCACAAATACACCTATTTATGAAGGAGTGTTGTATCCGATACATCGATACGCCTCCAATATGGTACCGATGCGTCAGATACGACAAAGCCGTATCCAATTAAAATACTATTTAATTTCAAAAGGACACGCGTATCGGCTACGTGTCCGTTGAAAAAACAAAAAAAAATATCCGAAAAAATGATCTGTCGTATTTACTTCCGCGGCTGCGAGCGAGGTTCTCTCATTTCCGAGAAGGATTCCAGTCTCCTGATGATATGAGAATATTAGAAATTGCTAATCTTTTACTTGATAAGCCTAAATTAGAAGCTATGATATTTATTGAAGATGATATAGAAGTTCAAAGACAAATCACTGAAGAGGCTAATCATATCATTCCTTCTATTGAATAGTTGAAACTTCATGTGCTAGGCAATTTATGTTTAAGCTTTTGTTGTTGTACTAGACATTTAATGTTTACTTTTATGTTGATATTATAAGCTACAAGGCTACAAAAGATGTTACTTTCTTTTTTTTTTTTAGTTTTAAATATTATGCTTTGATTGTTTTCTTAATTTTTATGTATGATTTATAAATTATAATGTTGTGTGTGCACCGTACATGTATCATGTATTTTTAATAATTGAAGTGTCTCATATCTGTATCGTGTCGTATCTGTGTCGCCGTATCCGTATTGGTGCATCATAGATTAAAATCTACATGTTTAATCTCTATAAGAAACTATATAATATTAATTAATTTTTACAAGATTAGATTAGAGGTGGAGCAAATCTTTAAAAAATACTCATTATATATATATATATATTCATCATAATCAAAGAATTGAATAATGCTTCTATTACATTGTTATTCTCATCAAATATATTTTAAGTAAAAATTCAATTAATAAAATGCCAAATATTTTATTTAAGCTCTAATATTTAAAATGAAGACCTAAGCATCAATTATAATTACTTATTATAAATCTTCCCCACTTGATTTACTATTATGTTGTTGCGTAAACATGATAAGAATCACAATAAATTCAACAACATCGCCAATTAATTCATTTCCTAATTTCAATAATAGAAAACTAATTTCTTTTGTGAAATTCTACCCACCTATTTGTGCGTATTGACTATAAAAAATTTCACTTTTATTATTGATTTTTACACTAATGATGAGTTCTCATCTAAGAGAGATACTTAATCTTCCCAATTTTATAAATTTATTATCTACATATAACTAATTTTATCAATTACTAATGCTAATAATAGAGAGCATTTTCTACAATCAGAACCATCGAACATCAAATACATGATTAAAGCTTCATTTGGGACGGCTTTTTTATTCGGAATTTTAGTACAAAAAGTAAAAAAAATTGAACTAAAACTCCATTTTAGAAAGCAATAAAAAAGCCGTCCAAACGAAGCCTAAATTAGCATAAAAATGTTATAAATTATTGAATTGGTTATATATATTTTTCTATTATTAAAATTAGTAATTGACAACAGACAACCCGCTTATATGAAATTATTAACGTATCACTTTTCTCTCTTAAGCTTATTAACATCATCCAAAATTAAATGATATTATTCATAGATGATATCTCAATAACCCAAAAAATACATTCCATTTGATGATATTAAAACACAAAAAACTTATATAAAATTCACACTATTATTTGCATTTGTATAATAATAAAAATCTTAAAGAATAATTATGTTAATTCTTTCATTCAAATCATAACAAACTACGATGAGGAATTACTTTATCAATAATTAAAATAAAAGATAAATAGGACTACTTTAATATTACTGAAACTATTATGTTTAAAATATATTAAATTTTTTAACTTACCATAAAAATTATGTTGTTGCTAAAACATGACATGAATCACAATTAATTCAACAATTTCCACCAATTAGTTCATTTACTAGTTTCAATAAAAGAAACTAAATTCCTCTTTGAAATTATATTCAACTAGTTGCGAGATTTGACAATAAAAATTTTCACTTTCATTATTAAAATTTAGAATAATGATGAGTTCTAATGTTTGAGAGACTTGATTTTGCCAAAAACAAAAAAAAAAACATAATTTAATTAAAAAAAACATGACTAAGCTACAGGGGGTTTCAATTCGGGTCGACGGGTCGGATTTGGGTCGAGCCCGACTTGACCCGAATATAAACGGGTCAACTCGAATTCAGAATATAAACGGGAAAAAAAAATTAACTTTGATATATATATATATATATATATATATATATATATATATATATATAATATCTTCTAAGTAAATATTACTTAACAAAATTATACCAAACATATTATTTAAATTCAAATTCAGTTCATAACATTTTAAAATATAACTAAAAATGATAATTTATGTAAATTATATAATGCGTAATATAAAATTTTTGATTCAAATAAAAATCAGATGATTCCAAGTCGATAATTTCAGAAAATGACGGGATCAATTTTTTTTTATCTTTCAACCATTTATTTTGGTTTATGAGAAATTGAGTTAAACTAACTTTTTTTATTATTATTTTGGTTGATAAAATTTGTAATTTTATGTTACTTATAAAATTGAAATATTTTAATCACAATGGCCATTAATGATTTTCCTATTTTCACTAGCTTTGAGATGAGAATTGCAATGAAAATATGTATTGGTTAATGTTTAGTTAAATTTGTTTACGAATTAATTACTTTATAACAAAATACCTGATATGAAATAATGTTATTAAATTAATATTTCATCAAGCACTATCTACGAGACTTGAACATTTATGCTCAAAAAGAGCATTTACACGGGAAGATTTCGTTGAGTTCAACATCACATCACTTTATTGTATTATCATTAAACCTGTGAGATTATCAAATAATATTATATGATCTAGGATTTTTTTTTTTTTTTGGATGGGAAATCCACCCGTTGTCACCCCCGTTTCGGGCGCTTGACAGCTTGACTAATCCTCGACTGACGTAGGAGAGGTATGGATCTTGTGCAATTGTTAGTACATCCGGTCTCTCAGTTTGGTTATATGTCAAACAACGACGGATAAGCTCCTGCGAAACGCAAAAACAAACAGATCAAAACATAGTCCTTGCCAATTATTATCTGTGCATATTCATAAAGCCGATTCACAAATAAACCGGATTAAGCTAATGATTATGATGCTTGTGATGATGATGGCCAGGTTGTTCGACCCGTATTTTGATTCATCCATGGCAAACTAACGACAAAATTCATGATCTAATAAGAAGAAATGCAAATAATTTAGAGGACATAACGTCCCACCAAATTCCTTTTCTCCAACCACAAAACAAAAAGCAGGGAGGAAAGGAGAGCCAAGCTACAACACTGGAGAAACTAGATCTCATCCTAAATGAGAACTCAGAAGGAATCTGTTAGACCGGTTCATTGGATCTGTCCAACCGGTACAGTATGGACCGGTTTACAGGAAACAGAGGCACGACGGATCCACATCTGCCTCCTGTATGCACCGATTCGACTGCCCGGGTCCAAGGATACTGTTTAGGAAGGATTTTATAGAGATTTAGGAAGGAAATTTGAATATAGGGACTGTTTAGAGATTTCCTTTTTTATTGTATGCATTTTTTTTATTGCATGCATTTTTTCCTAGGGTTGGGGCATCTTGAATTTGGCTGAAATTTTATATCGCCTAGTTTTTTTTTGGGCGCTAGCGACGTCTAGAGATTTGGGAGAGATAAATCCTCCTCTCGAATTAAGGATCAACTGCATCTTGTTATTTTCTTCCGTTCTATTTGAATATTGCAATAAAATTACCGCTTTCCCAATTAAGGATCAACTACATCTTGTTATTTTCTTCCGTTCTATTTGAATATTGCAATAAAATTACCGCTTTCCCTGGTTTTTATTGGAGTTGGGAGGAAAGTTTTCGCTGATTTATTGATAGGGATTATTGATAACTAAAGCGTTTCCTAACAAAATCTAAAAGCTTCCTGCTCACCTTTGCTTCATTTGAAACGGCAGGCTTAGATGGGAACTCCACCTTGCGGGCATTAATTATAGTGTCCTCCCGAAGAATTCTCTCTTGAGTCTGGTCATGCCCAAATGGTCGCCTACCAAAAAGCATTTGGTACAACATCACACCAGCAGACCAGACATCAACCTGTGTGTATCAGGTCAAAGCACAGAAGTTAAAACTTTACAGCCGAGGAAAAATAAATAGTGTAATGCTCAGTCAAAGAAAATAATCAGAACATTGATGATTGCTTTAGTTAGAGTAATAATGGAAAATAAGAACTTCCTCGTAGCAGTCGAGAAGAACTAATGCAGTCGCATGTAATTTAGTTTTGCATTCTAATGCATTACTGTAAATATAAGTAATTTATTTGTAAGCATATCTTTACAACATCTGATTTTGCAAATGGCGCAATATTAAGATCGAATTAAACACAAATGTTGAACAAAAGAAAAAGTCTATGAAGATGTATTGTTTTTAGAGTTGGAAATTGCTGAAAGATGCTGTTATTGAAACAAAAAAACTATTGGAAGTTGAATGATGCAAAAGGAAATATCATTTCCCAGAAAAAAAAAAAAATTTACACAGATCAATATGACAGTGTTTATAGAACCCAAAAGAAACCTTCACTGTCATATTACCTATCCCCTATGGCCTTCGCTATTGCTTGTAAATTTCCCGCACCCATATTAGAAAAGGCCAAAAAAATCTTAAATAAAATTAAAAGTTTAATTCGTTCATCCACTATTTGCTGGTTCTTGAGCTACCAAATTAAGTTGCAAGATTAAAACTATCTTCCTGCATACATACCTAGTGGGTAAATTTAACTAAAATTTACTCCAATAGTGGTAAATACTTGAAATTATTCAAATTTCACGGACCTTAGATGATATTAATGGTGGTGTTTTGCTCAACTCAAAGCATTCCGGTGGCAGATACCTGATAGCAGAAAGCATGATCAGCAACCCAAGATTCATAATTGGATCGAAATGCTTATGATTCTTAGGAATAAAAATATTAAGAACAAAGCATAATGAATTTTTGAGAAGTTTCAGTTCTTTTTCCCCGTGCAATAAAAAAAGAACTCCAATACTGATAAATTGAAGGGATAAGTGGAAAAAAGGAATAATATTAATTATTAAATTTCCATGCAATAGCCAACATGTATCAGCAAAATATGTTTAACTTAAGGATTGAAAACATAAAAGAAAGAAAAAATCTTGTATTTTAATCACATGAAGAAAACTACTAGCCCACAATCACATCTGAGCCCAAACCTTCCATCTAAGCATATTGAAGCTTGCCTTTTTAAAAGATGAACTTCCGCTTAAATACTTTCGGTAGGTTCTGTCACTTTGCTAATATCTAAACCAGCTCAAAAAAATTCAATTCCCAGAACAAGTTGACACATATGCTTTAAGAATGCTAATTTCTAAATATATCCACCAAAAAAGTCTCTCTGTGAGTAGAAGATACAGGAAAGATGCCTATTAAGCTTCATTTGTCTTTTCCAAGTCCTATACGAAGTCAGTAGCTACAGTAATGACATTAGTGAAGTATACAGGAATTATTAAAGATTTTAGATTTGCATTGATTCAATATCAATGTTCCCTGCCCATTTCAAAGTTCGTTCTATCAGATGACTTAAAAATTGGTTTAGACATATTTTAGATTAACTTAAGAAAGCAGTAAAATTATGAAAAAATTACCAGAATAAATTGCAAAAACATAGAATTAGCACCATAAACAAAGGATAAAAATTCCACAAGCTGGACAAATCAATAAAATAAACAATGAAGTAAAAAGTATTCACCACGGCACATGTCCATATGCATGCACCAAATCAAAGAACAAAATTTACACTTATTGTCAGTAATCTGAATACAGAAGCAAGTGGATACAGATACAAAATCAGTGTTTTTCAGTTAAGAGCGAATCTTCAAAGGTCAATCACCCCAGTTTTGGATTAAAATCCCAAAATAATTTCATCATAAAGCATGGTCAATGAGGAAGTAGGAAGAGAAGTTCAACATTCACGAAAAACGTGTTCCTAATTTTGGAAACTAATAAGTACATGGAATGATTTATTCATCTAATAAATTGCATAGTTAAAACATGCTACCACAAGGAAACTGATCAATTTGATATTTGAAGCGTCAATGAAAGAAACTTTATGAGGATTGAATATCCAACAACTACATTTAAGAGTATCTCCATAGTTTCAGCTTGCAAAAGGTAAATTACTCAGAAATTCTGGCAAAATTATTTCACTCACCAATATGTTCCTGCACCCTGGGAAGTAAGCTCCATTCCCTGAGATCCGACATCATCTTCAACAATCTTACTAAGACCAAAATCGGTCACTTTGGCAACTCCAAGCTCATCAAACAGCACATTTCCGGGTTTCAAATCATAATGGATAATCTTTTGAGCTCTTTTATTCAAGTATATGAGGCCTTGAAATATCTGAACAATAATAATTCTAGCTTCTTTCTCTGGAAGAACAGGTGTTGCTTTGAGAACTGCATCAAGATCTTTCCCTGATGAAATAGGAAAAAAGTAAGAATCAAACTGTCCCAAATTGCCACAAAGGAGTACATCAAGAATCTTCCTCCAATCAAAATATTTTGAAAGCTACAATATAATATAAGAACAATAAGCTACATATTTCATAAAATAGACGAACCAAGATAATGGCGACCTAACTACGCAATGTACAGCAAATCTACTTCCCAAGTAAGGAAATAGATTCACGCTTAATGCAAGACTATCGAGCACATGGAAAAGTTAGTGTTGGAGACTGCAGTTATAATTCTTGTTTACAAACTCAGTTGCAGCAATTGAGAAACCAAAATCAAGTGATTTGAATCCACTAATCTAACAACAAAAGAAAAGTGAGGTATAACAGAAAAAAAGTTCACAAAATCCATTTCCATATGATAAAGAATATAGCTTTGGCCAACTGATAAGACAAAGCAATCAGCTTTATTTAAGGAAATCACCAAAAACAGTAAAAATGAAAGCTAGTTTACCACTGCAGTACTCCAAGACAGTACAAAAAGTATTATGATCAATCTCAAATATGTCCCACAGCTGCACAATACGAGGATGAACCAGTGTTTTGTGTATGTTGTATTCCCGAACTGCATGGCGTATGTAGCTCTGTTTTTTCTCTTCACTCCACTGAACATTTAGACCATGAAGCTTACATGCAACAAATCTGTTCTCCACCAAATCAAAAGCCTGCATGACAGTTCCCACTTCAAATCAATGAGAAAGGGTTATGCTTAAAAAGCTGAACAAAGCAAAAAAATCAAAAGTTAATGAATCCCATTTTAATAAATTTTAAGAGGAATGCTTAGAAGAGTTTATAAAGTTTGGTTGCAGTTGCTCTGTTTTCAGCCCTACCACATTGCCAAATTTTGTGGCATTTCATACATTTGGCTGATTCACAACCCCTGTATAAAATCTGCAGTTTATTGAACCGGTGGGCGAAAAAACTATGCTCCTTATCTACCAAACGAGAATAGCAGCTCACTCGAATCTTCACTCCTTGAGAGGAGAGCACCAAATAATCCCGAGATAAGTCTAAAATTGCTTTGTTGATAATTTTAAGAAATAGAGTTGCGGACTTACTTTGTAAACCTCACTGAAGCCACCCTTTCCCAGAAGATTTAAAAGAGCATATCGTTGGTTAAGAACTTGGAAATTATTAAAGCGTGAGCCATCCTCATCCCTTACTCGCTTCATTTCGCGAATAAGCCTTGCCTTCTCCGATTCATAACGGTCCCTCTCCTTGAGAAAATTTTCTTCCTCCTGTGTGAAAGAAAAGTAACATTAATAACAATTCGACATAAAAAAATAAAGGAAAATTACAAATGACATGTAATGTGAAATTATATAATTCAAAATTTTCAAATAGAAAGAAAAAAAGTGTTTACACATCTGATGCTTGCTAAGCGTGATTCGCAAATTTCATCTTGTATAAGAAAATCTTCTTCTGACATTCCAGTTTCAATATCACTTCCATCACACTTGTCTACAAACAAAAAAGTCATGTAGAACCGTAACTTTAGAATTAAAAGAAAAATAAGATAGCAAATTATAACAAAGTTTATCACTAATGAATAACAAATGAATAGAAAAATGGTTGGGAGATATAAAATGAAAGATTTCTATGGAAAAATAAAATTGAATGGTTTACATGGCCAAATAAAAAAGGTTAGCATATTTCACAAAAAAATGTAGTAGAATAAAAGCTAATGTTATGTATATGGAATAGCATAATCATAACAACATGTCATACTCCGCATCATTAACATGGCAACAAGTGAATAAATATAACATATTTTCCATAGAAATGTTCGCCTACTTTCAAAACACATTATATGATCTTCATGAATGCATCAATCAAAAAAGTCAATAATGAATCTAGGAAGAACAAAAGTATTACAGTTGTACTTTCAAAATTATGAACATTCTTACAATTTTCTTTTCAAGAAGAAAAACAATATCAAACATTATAGAGAAAGATGAATTACGATAAGTCGCATTGCAAAGACACAAAACAAGAACAAAGTATCCACAATAAAAAATAGCAATAGGCCAGTATGAATGACATTACAGGCCCTCGTAAAATAGCGTGCACTAAAACTCATAGCATAACGTAAGTGTACTTCCTGTGCTTTTTTGCATGGCAAGGTGCAACAAAGCAAGTTAGTATGTTATGTGAATTATGTATTTCTTAAAGGCGAGTTAAAGCGCATAAGACATGCAATATAACTATGCATTTTAACATAGTGCAAATGGCTATTTTGTTTTCTAGTTCATTTTTTTATTTTTTGGTTGATTAAATTATTTAAATTACTAGATTGAAAAGTAAAGTGTGTTGGAGTTTGATATAATATGAGTGTTCTATTTATTATGTTTAGCTCTCATGCAAATATATTTTTTACTATCTAACTGAAGCAACATGCAGCAAATACAAATATTTATCTTCCTTTACATGTAGGGTTTTAACCTACAATGCTCAAGTGTTATTTAATAATCTGTCAAACAAAACTTAAAGAATGGCTATACAAATATCATTGTAATTTTTTTATGAGCAAGGTTGTAACTAATTGTTGGTGTACATATTAGGGATGTTTTTATCCTTAATTTGAGCTTATTGTATGCGCTTTTCATTATTTCTCTCTTTTCTCCAAAATAAATAAATAAATAAATGATTTTTTCCATAAAATATTTTCTTTCTAATATAATTTAAAATTTTTTGTATTTTTTTTTCCTCAGTCATCTAAATGTTCATTAATCTCTCAAAAGCTTTCTCTCTTACAAGAATGACTTTCCCACTTATATGATCATTTACGTCTTGGTTAGGGCCTATGAGTGCCTAGGAATCACCATTAAAAGTAAAAATACAGTCAGATATGATAGATAAATCATGACATCCTTTTCAAAGATTAGCACATTTTATTTATGATTAATAAATGGTTTGATGACATTTTATTCATGATTTTATACAGGAGTTGTGAATCAACTACATGTATGAAATGCCACAAATTTTGGCATTATGATAGGGTTGAAAACAGAGCAACTATAATTTTCTTTTAATATATTAAGCAAACTTTTTTTCTTCTTTTTATATGACAATGATATAATTTTTTCTTATATTTTTAATAATTCATTCACCATTTTGTAATGTAAAGTGCTAATTTTAAAATAGTATGGGCTACAATATGAGGCATGACTTCACAGGACTTTTGAGCTATGATAAGTTATCCACTATTGACAAATATGGACTCCCCCATGGTGTTTAACTAATGCCCTAGGGCCAAAAGGCACTTGGGGAATCAATTGTACATCACAGCTTAAATCGACTATGAATTATTAGTTGTCTACAACTGCAATGGATTGTCAAATGCACCATCACAGAAATGGTGTCACCCTAGCATAATTAAAACTCCTATCTAGACCAGTAACTGCGTGTCAAAAATTGCTAGCACTGCTTCAATCACATGCATTGCACTGAAAAATAAAAAATAAAAAGCATGATGAGACAAGTGATCCAAAATTCTTACCAGGTTGCCTCTTCTTGAGTGATTTTCGGTACCTATCAATAGCTTCTTTTGTCTCCAACAAAGATTTCTAAAACAAAAATTTTCAGATTTTTATATAAAATCTAATTCTCAAGACACAAAAAGTCAAAAAAAAAAAAAAAGCTTAACTTAATCGCATGGAAAGATATCCAACTAGAATTTGAACCAAAATAATGTGCATGTGCAGAAGAACATGCTTTAATTAGCTCACTTCTCCAAAATGTCCACTGCAGAAAGCTTGGCCAGCTCAAACAACTAAGTTTTGTTAGCTAAGTCTATGCTGGTCAGCATTGATTAAACTACTTAAAGATAACAAAATGATGGTTGAGCATATTGCAAGCTTTAACCAAATCAATTTGACTGTACATTCTAACTTCAAAATTTATTTAGTCAACTAAATTCAAGTCCAACATAGTATTTAGTTAACTTCATAATGATAAAATGCACCTTTATATTGCAGGCCAAAGCGCCTGATTAAGTTATCTTTAGCATAATATGTAAGTCCCAGGTTATGATTTCAGCTGCCTATAATAATCTAGTAAACACTGGAAATTGCACCAGGTAATTTAAATACAGGGACCTTGCAATATTTTAACATGAATTAGTAGATTAATTCAAAGAATGGCCATAAGTTCATATTACTTTTTTTGTTAATCATAGAAATGCCTGCAAAAGATATTCCTCGAAACTTGCCTTGGTGCACATATGAAAGTTACAAATAATGTAAAATCTATTGAAATAAGAAAAAAAAAAAAAAACTGAGGAAATATTTAGAAGATAGAGCTCTTGGAAAAAGAATAAAAATTGTATATAAGATATACAAATTTGGTGGATAAGATAAAAGCAACTATTAATCCATGTGATTAAAAGATAAAATTATATCAAGGTGCGACTTGCTAAATGGATAAATGTCTCTAAAGTATTGTGCAATAAGAGGATATCATGAAGAATTGAAAATAAATTCAACAAAACTATAATTAGGTTAAGGATGTTGAGTCTGGTCATAAAGCAGTCATTGATATCAAAATTAATTATGGCACAAATAAGAATACTAAGATTGATGCGTGATGCTAAGAAAAATAAATAAATAAATAAATATATCAGAAAATTTTAGTGACCTCTATTAAAGATAAAATAAATGAAAATAAATTTATGTGGCCTGGACATGTACGACAAAAGGATAAAAAGGCATTGATTGCATGAGCAAATAAAATTAATATCAAAGGGTTAGAGACTAAAAAAAAATTAGAATGTAGGAAATATGGATAAAAGTTATTCAAAGTGATTTTCAAAGTATATGTTTAACGCCACATGCAGAATAGAAATATGAGCATTCATAAAGTCAAGCCAACTAGTAACGTTGATGGATCCTTGATATTTTAACCATCGTTAATTTACTAAAAAAAAACATCTTCATATAAGCAAAAATTGTTCTACTGTTATTTGAGCTAAAATGAATAAATAATTGAAACAAAATAAAAATCCTACCAGATGAGCATTAATATCCTTCAGCATTTGACCATCCTCCCAAATCTCTGAAATGACTGTTCCTGCTCTGAAGATTCACGATACAGCAAAAAAAGTAAGCCATAATCAAAATGATTATGATATATCATATGTAATCTTAATATGTTCATGAAACATTTATGAATAGAAACATCCGTGGTGGAATGTCTGAATTTGTAATGAAGCTCATAGGAGAATGGCATGGCCTTGCAAATTTATGCATCAGAAAAATTTCCCAGGAGGAAATGAAATTAAATTATTGCATCAGAAAAATTCTTGGCTTCATGTTGTATAAGAGCAAGTCTTATATGAGATAGAGATAGACCAGGTGGGGAGAAATCTAGAAAATTTCCTGCTTTTTCAGTAGAAGCATAATCCAAAGGATCCTTCAGTCAAGATAAAACCGTAAATCACAATTCAAAGTAATAAATCTAACTAATGAGATGAGAACTAATAAATTGTAGATGAAAATAGGGGTGTCAATATTTGACATGACACGAAAACCCGACCCGGACCCGACCCGGAAAATCCGTGTTGGACCCGACCCGAATTCAAAACGGGTCGGGTTCGGGTTTAAGAAATTGACCCATTTAAAAAACGGGTTCAGGTTGACCCGGTGGGTTGCCGGGTCAACCCGCGAACCCGTTTAAAATCAACTTCCCGCACTGCCCGCGACGCTGCCCTGCACGCACTCGCGCAGTAGCGCTGGCCCGCGCGCTCCCCGGCACCCGCCTGCCCGCGACGCTGCCTCGCGCGCACTCGCCGCGACGCTGCCGCCCACGCGCTCTCCTGCGACGTTGCCCCCCGCCCGCTCGCCTGCCCGCAACGCTGGCCGCCGCTCGCTTGCGCTCACACACGCGCCCGTTAACGCTCTCCAGCGCGCTCCACCGCGCGACTGCAGGTGATCGCCTGCGCTACCGCTCGCGTTCGCGGCTCGCTAGCGTCCGCTCGCGCTATCGCGCAAGAGTTTCGGGTCAAACCGTGTTGGGTCGGGTCAACCCGGCAACCCGCCGGGTCGGGTCCGGGTTCGAATTTTCGACCCGTTTGTCTACCCGGGTCGGGTTAGGGTCGACCCGTTTCAACCCGGGTCAGTTCCGGGTTCGACCCGAACCCGACCCGTGACCCGAAATTGACACCCCTAGATGAAAATAAAAAAACAGAATAAAACTAATGCACGTGGAATGGAATGGTGCTTGCATGCTAATATACTGTTGAATTTCTAATTGAACTAAAGCACACAGAATCAACAATCCTTACTGCAGATATGAACCAAGAAAACTAGAAGAAACAGGTGAATTTGCTTAAAATAAGATGTTTAGAAGCATACAAACCAAAATTGATGTGCCTTCGGGTTGCTTCATTGCATACAAAATTAACTTCTTAATCATCATCATCATGAACCTTATCCTAGCCAGTTAGGTTTGGGATTATGAATCCTTAATTTTCATTTTTTAAGCATTGCCGACAGTATTAAATCTATTATATGCAAATCATTTTGACCAAATTCTGCCAAGGTAATCAAAGATCTACCCATTCTTTCTTAATATTGTGGCGCTAATTCTATTGCATCATCTAATGGGTGCATTTTATACTCTTCATTGCTCATATCCAATTCACCCAAGTTTATTTTCAGTCACCATATTTAGGAGATGATACTCCAATATTTTCAATAGCACAATAATTCCTTAATTCATCCAAACATTCTTACTTCTATCACTAACAACTTAAATATCAATGTCTTTTTTACAATACAATATTCAAATCCATATATCATCGTCGGTCTAATTGTGTCTTTATAAAATTTACCTTTAAGCCTATATGATATACTTTTATCACACAACTCCTGAATCATTCTTTCAATTTAATCAATAAGACTTAACTTTAGAAGTTACAACCCTATCTATATCTTCAATCTACCATATAATAGATCCACAATATTTAAACTTATCATGCATAGGTATCACCTTATCATCCAATAATATTGAATTACAATTATAAATCTCATGCCCACTAAGATTATATATCATACATTTAATCTTTGTTCTATAATTTAAGGTCTCTATCTTCTAAATATTTCATCCATTGCTCAAAATTTTCACTAATATCATAGATTTCTCACTAATTAAAACTATATCCGGTACAAAAAGTATTATCAAGACACCTTGCTTTAAATACTCTTTGTAAAAATCACCATAACCAATGCAAAAATATATGAACTCGATGTTAATCATTAGTATAAACTTAAGATAATTGAAAACTCATATATCACTTCTTAACTATTTTTAAACTAGTCCGTGTACCATAATGCATATCTTTAATAATTTTGATATATCATTGACACAACTTCTGCCCAAAAGCACACCAAATAAATTTTATTAGCACACGATCATATGCCTTCTCAATAATAAAAATCATACGAAAATCATATTCTCATTCTTTATATTTCTTTCTTTATTATATTAATACAAATTACTTCCATAACAGATATTCCAAGCATAAAACCAAAATAATTCTGCAAAATTAATATAATTTTCCAAAACCTATATTCCTTTACTCTTTCTCATCGCTTCAACATATAACTAATAAGTTTGATGCATCTATAATCAGCACAAACTTAACCGTCACCATTATTTTTTAATATTAGTACAAAATTCTTGTTCACCAATTTTTTATTATCCTCTTTGTAGAAACATAGAATTATGATAAAAATTACTTTAAATTTTATTGCTTATCTTATGTACACCTATTGGAGGTCTTTTTAGGCCCCTCCAATGATATTACATATGAAAAAGATAAATGAAATTTATACAAAAAAAATAAAAAATCTCCAAAAGAAGGCAGATGATAGGTGTAGGGAGAAGGAGCACATCAACTGCCATTCAAAGGTTAAGAAGGAGATTCAATGGCTAAGCACTTATATCTATGTGTTCAATAAATCAGATTATGATGGGCTGCATGGTGGGACCTCCAATTGTTCTACCTAGGAAGAAATTTTGGATTAGATGGATGCCGGAAGTAGGCAAAGGAATTGGTTCCAAATTGTGTGACCTCAGGATTTTCAGCACTTCCCCTCAAAGTAGTGGTATAAACCTATCATTCCATATAAAGCTTATAATATTCTTAAACATGGCATTGTAGAGTCCGGTGAAAATTTGACAAATCATTTCTCTGTTGATACATATAGAGTGCAAATCAACCCACTCTTTAGCATTTCATGCTTAGTATGATTACGTTTTACTTGATTATAAGATGTGCAATGAAAAATCAACCCAGAGCTCTTCTACCCAGAGCTCTTCTACCTAGGCGGATGTGGGAAGTAGGCACGGGAATGGGTCCCACACAATCTTCACCATTTTCATCTTTGACGTTCTATTCATGACATTTTTTAACTAAAATACAACAATATCCCTCGTAACCCTCCAAATTTTAGTATGTGCTACGTTGCAATGAAGGACCACTCAGGGGAATTGCATGGGAATCACATAAGAGCCAATTTACCCATCCAAAATAATATGTATTTAAGTTGTCAGCGTCATTTGATTGATCGATGCCTTTCCTTAGTAACTAAATGTCTTGCCGATTTAAAAAAAAAAAAAAACCCTTTCAATTATGGCACCAACTAAAAGAGCTTTGGTTTATGCACATTCCATCTAAGTTGCTAGATGATGTATTCACAAAAGCATGCTATTAGTTCACATATTATTTGGGTCAGTATATTTTTAAGACCAAAATGGATATTAATTAGTAATGAAATAAATTACATGAAACATATTTGTTAGTATGTCCTGAACCTTAAAAGTTGGAGGCCGCATATTTCTGCTTAGCTATAGTTAGCTCATCTATTCGTGAAAAATTGATGAGTTGAATTTCAAATAGATAATCCTGCAGCAGAAGCTAGGTAATTGTGATGGTTAGCATATCATATTCTATCATTGTTCATATTCCAATATAGTGATGTATAGTTTAAAATTGTGACATACCGAGAAGTTCAATTTGTATGCTACACAAAACTTCAAATGAACAGTAAACCTACATGCATAATCTTAAATTTCCTGAAGAAAACCGAGTTCAAGTAGAAATTGGCCACTTTGATTAATTCCATTGTGCATGTGATGAAAAAAATCTTCTAGAAATGTTATATTAGATGCCAACCTGATAATACTAACATTGCCCAGCCTCAAGGATTCTTGCCTTATTTTCATCCTTGCTTCTTGTCTCTCAACTTTAGAGACAGATACCAGAAGATCAGATAGAACCTTTAGTTGCTGCATTAGAATAATGATAGAGATAGAAGTTAATTGGAATTTTATTTTAGATATGTGTTATATGACAAATGAAAACATAAAAGCTTAATACCATGTTCCAGCAGGCGCTGCATTACAACATATTATTTCACGAGTGGCAAAGCCAACAAATAAAAAATGTTTCTTAGAATATATGAACTAATCAATCATATATTCAGATTATAAGAGAAAATAATTTTAATTTCAAATATTTAAATATCCTATTAGAAAGGGCTGCCACATATTCTTATGGTGCGTTTTTTCATCAACGCAACAAAGTTTAGCATGCTACACCTATTGCATCTAATGTTAGTAAGACTACAATTAATAAGGATAGCACAAAAAAATCAACAGCAGCATCTGCATGGGTTAAATTTTTTTTGCAAAAAACAAGTTTAAAGTGTCGAGAGCTAGTCATTATGCTAGTGAGTGTCCCACAAGGAACTTACATAATGCTAAGGATGATGATGCGGACATCGACACGAAGATCTGACGCATCTATCACAGGGGGCGTCGTAAATCGACGACTCTAATTTAAGTTGTCATTTATGAATTATTTTCTGCATTCTAGTTTCTATTTTATGTTATTTTCTATTTTACCCCTAGGTTAATTTATTTGAGTGTTGTGGCCCAAGGGGCATTTTTGTAATTTTCTATTTTCTCATGTCATGGCCTATAAATAAGGGCCTTAAGCTATTGTAATGGATGATTGATTGATATTAAAATTTGTTTTCCACACTTGTGTTCTTCTTGTGAGAGAGCGTTAGTGAGATTCCTATGAGAGGAATCGAAATTTTCACCAGCCGCAGGATGGGTCCGGGCTCATGATTTGAAGTCCCTTGGAGAGGGCAAACGAATCACCCGTCAGTCTTCGGAAAAGTCTAAGGCTCGCGGTTTTTTATGTTCTTTCAATCATTTTTATTTTTCGTTTTATCTTTGTTTTGAGTTCTTCCTTCTAATCCCTCCCCGTCATCGTTTTCATCTTCTTCCTCCATCAACCTCACCGGCCAAACATCCATAACAAGCTCCAACAAAATTTCCCCATAGCTGCGGGCCACCTTCCCCCATTAGCTCCTCCACTGCCGGCCTCCCTTGTTTGTCTCCATGAATGAGGAGTCATTACCACCATAATGCTTACCTAAAGAGTTCAAATAATTTAGGAAATTATTTTCATCATTTGAAATTCAAATTTTGAATTTCAAATATTTTCCTAAATTAAAAAGCTATTTTAGGAAAGTATTGAGTCTCATTCATGACGTAATTCAAATTTAATTTGGGTGATTTAATTTTAGGGCGGTTTTCAAAATTCAAATTCAACTAATTCGACATTTGAATTCCTTCCTAATTCATCATTCAAATTTTGGAAAGTTACGAAATCCATTTTTTTGAATTTCAAATTCAAATAGAATTTATTTGTTTCTTTCCTAAATCCTAATCCCAAATTAAGTAACCACAATTGAGTGCATTAAACCCATATTCTCCCTTGGATGCTGCCGGCCCCATTACTCTCCCTCATTAAATCATTGTCCAATTATTTCCTAAAACTCCATTCTAGCTCTAGGAAATAATTTCAGAATCCTGAATTTCCCTTAGCCGAGAATTACCACTTCACTTTAGGAAGTAATCCCACCGCCTCAAGAAACAGTTTTCCTGGACAGAAAACTGTTTCAGTTTTCCTGGACGGACAACTTGAAGTTCCGCCCCCTCATCAATCCCGTAACCCCCACCTGCTTGTTTTTGGAATTCTTTCCTAAAACCTGGTTAATTCCTCCAATTACAGGAATTAGGAATTTAATTCATTTCCACCTTGGCATTCACTCACTTTTATTTCCCTTTCCCCCTTTTTTGCTCCAGCCAAAATTTTCAAAGTCAATTCACGGGAGAAGGCAAGAGTTGGGGAAAGAAATTAATGTGTTAATTGTGTTGCTTGGTATTTACTCAGTTTTATTTCCTAGTTTATTGCCCAAATCAGTTCACTGATTTTGGGATTTGAAATCCATCAAATCCTTGTCATCTTATCGTTCCCTTCCTCTCCAAATTGCTCCAGGTTTTGAACAAAAACCTGAAGAAAATTTTCAGATTTTGTGAGCTGGGATAAATCCATATTTATTTTAGTTTTTGCAAGGAACAATTTCAGATTTTGGAGAGGAGATCCTCTCCGTAGCAAAGCCGGCGTTCCCATTCTACATCAGATGATGATATTGCAATTAATGATTTTGATGATTTCCATGAATTTGATGAAGAAATAAGTGACCATGAGGATATGTTATGGGACAATTCTTTGAGTGATATTGATGCGGACATCCGACGGTGGACGTTAATCAAAGGAAGAGATGAAGATTGACGGCTTAGATCACTCCTTTTTTTATCTAAGTTTATTAATTGTATTTTGATTTAATTTTGCATTTCTCATTTTTACCCTTATTTAAGAGTCTTGTCTTATGTAAGCCCAAGAGGAAAAGTTGTCTTTTAGTTTCTTTTAAAGCCTATATATATATAGGCTCTTGCTTTTGTATTAGATCAATGATGAATTAATTAAAAAATTGTTTATACACTTTGTTCTTGAGAGCGATGGGAGTTCTTAGGAGAGTGAAAGTCCCTATGTGAGGGCAATGAAATACCCACCAGCCGCAGGATGTGTCCGGGCTCGTGGTTGAAGTCCCTTGGAGAAGGGCAACGTAATACCCGTCAGTCTTTGGAAAAGTCTGAGACTCGCAGTTTATTTTCTTTCTTTAATCCCTCACCTCCTCCTTTAACCGTCGGCTAAATCTTACCCTAGCCGTCGGCTTTTTGCCTCCCATCATTTTCCCCACCACCGGCCACCCACCCCCTTTCCTTTTCACCCATCGGCCACCACCATCCCCTTCTTCCAACCTCCGATCACCTCTCCATCTCCACCCTAAAACCCCACACCAAATCGCCACCTTCTCCACCAAGCCGCCACATTCCTTGGCCCTCTCATCCTAGTTTCCTTCTTTCCTTTTGGGATTTATTTTAATTTTGGAGAGCTTTTGAATTTAAATTCAAATGAATTTAAATTCAAATGAATTTAAATTTCAAATCCTTTCCTAAATTAGTTATCTTATTTTAGGAAAGTATTTCAATCAAACCTATTTCAAATTAAAATAGGATTTGATTTAAATACTTCTTCCTAATTTAAGATTCCCCATTTGGCAAACCTTTAAATCACCTCCAAAGGCCCACTGAATTTTGAATTTCAAAATTCAAACCATCCTTAATTCCTCTAAAACAAGTCTTATCAATTTGGAAAAGAAATATATTTGAAATTCAAATTTGAATTTCAAATATTTTCCTAAATTAACTAAGCTAACTTAGGAAAGTTCCAAAATTAAGTCTAATTTGATCTTAAATTAGATTAGATGTAATTACCCTTTTCCTAATTTAGAATCATGATTTAGGAAGTTTAAATTCCCTCCGAAACCCCCTCTTTCCTTAATTAGATTATCATTAATTTGGAAAAGAATTTAAATTCAAATTAATCCAATTTGAATTTCAAATCCTTCCTAATTAATTACTTTAATTTTGGAAGCTTCCCTCATCCTATTAATTAATCAAATCTGAAATTGATTGATTAATTAATCCCTAACCTAAATACTTAGAACCTAGACACCCCTCCCCTTTCCATATTCCCTCTCTAATTAATTTCCCTCCATTAATTAATTCTCTAATTAGATATCCCATTATGAGAATTAAATAATTCAAAATCCAAACCTCCTCCTACCCCATACCCGTTCTACGTTAGATATGTACTGCATTATAGCTACTCCTACGATTGAATCTTAATTGGTAGAGAACTATAATTTTTCAAACTAATTTTAAACATGGAAAAAAAGCTTTGTGAGCTTATAATTGATAGAAGTTGTATAAATATTGTGTCTAATTTAACATGCTTGAATTTAAAATCTAAAACCTCATTCACAACCATATAAAATAGCAAAAGCTGCCTATAAAATGTGCATAATTTTGATTCAATTGGCTATCTATATAGATAGAATCTAATGTCATGTGTTGCGACTATTGCGCATAGATGAGCATGGTTTTACGATCTTGATATTACTAATTTAGGAGATAAAATGCATATGCTTTTAAGACTAATGGGAAGAAGAGGAAAGTCCTGAAATCTACAAGCCAAAGTAAAAACCAAAAATCTAAATCTACGCAGGAATCTAGTCCCAAATAAGCGATGAAGTCTTTGAGCATTGTGAGTAACCATGCATTTGAAAAACGATATACACAAGGAGTGATCTATGATATATTGCCTAAGGATGCTAAACAAGTATTGAATGATATTTCAAATATTTTCATGATGAACATTTAAATCAATTACCACCGCAGAAGGGCAAATATATAGCATGTTATTAACTTACTTCCTTAATCATCATTACATAATTTGCCTCATTATAGAATGGATCCATCAAAATAAGTTTAACTAAAAAAATAAGTAGATGGGTTACATAAGAAGAGCTGTACTAGGGAAAGCATGAGTCCTTGCATCGCACCTACTTTACCTGGGCCTAATAAAACTAATAGATGGAGAATATGGTTATACAATAGGGTCATCAAAAAATCACCATCAAATATAAAATTTATATACCTTGTTGATGACTTGTTGTATATAATGGTGTTGTGATACTGATGAGGACATCAGATTTCGACACGTGTAGCATCGCCGGAGACGCAGATCGAAAGCTTATATACCATCCAGAGCCTCTACTTCTGCTTTATTTGCATTTTTATTTTATGCTTGTATTTCTTGTTTCCTAGTTTGCCCCTGTGGGCATTGAGTCACTTATGTAGCCCGAAAGGGCATTTGTGTCATTTCATTTTTATTTCAATTTGGCCTACTTGTATGAGGCCTCATGCATTGTAATGGCTAGTTGATGATGAAATGAAAAGCTTTTGCTTCTAGTGAGTTCTTTGGGAGGAGATAGATCTCTTTGTGAGTTCTAGGTTTTCATTCCAAGTTTTCTTCGTGAGAATTTGGATCGAAAACAATTGAGGTGAGCAAATCCGTGGCCATCTAAATCTCTAGTTGGTTTTCTCTTAAAACTGAAATTTAGGCAATTGTCTTAATTGAATTTCAAATCCAATTTGAAATCCAAAACATTGCCTATTGTTTACATTCAAGAAAGGCAACTTTCCTTTATGTTAAAATCTGAAATTGCTACAAATTTTAATCAAATCTCTTAATTAAGCATGTGGGCCCCACTTAATTAAATCCTTTTCCCCTCCCTCTCCTCTATTTTGGCCGGGCCCTTCATGGGCTCCTTCTCTCTCCCTAATTAATTCCAATTCCCCACAAAATCAGCCCCAAATCCCTCTCCCATTACCTCCCCTCTCCCCCTTTTGGATTAATTTGAATTTTCAAATTAAATCCCTTCCCAATCCACCAAAATCTGAAAGAATTTGAGATTTCCTACATTGCCTTTGGGTCTTCCATCCTAGCCGACCCCTTCAAGCCTCCCGCCGACTCCCACTCTCCTCCCTCCAAGCCTCCACTCTCAATGTCTCCTCTTCCTACTGGGACTCCCTCAGCGCGTCAAGGATGCATGGCGGATCCTGAAGTTGATAGCGAATTCGTACTCGACGCCCACGGAGACATCCACATCACTCGATCACCATTCTTCGAGGTCGGGTTTGATTTTGACGACATCGTTGAAGATTACTTGAACCGGATCCTTCCCCATCTCGTGGACATCCTTGACGATCAATTCTCGAACTACGAGTGGACCATCAACGGCCATCCACCCGCTTCTCCTACTCCCTCTTCTTCCCCAGCGACGAGTCCTCTCGGCATCACTTGTGTAATAGTGGTATCTCTAAGTTTGCTTACGATCCTCTTCCGCTAACCGCCACGTTTACAGGATCTCAAGTGAATGATCTATATTTTAAACGTGTGACTTTGTTTATCTTGGCTATTTGCATTATTTAGATTTCTTTTGGTTATTCATTTGCAAAGCTCTTGTAATCTCCAAGTGTAATTGAATGCTATGACTTAATTTCTCATGACATCTTCTTGAACTTCTACTTGAGTATGCTAGACTTTATCATTAGTAAGCAAATTTAATAACTTT
Organism: Dendrobium nobile; assembly: GCA_022539455.1. Classification (NCBI taxonomy): domain Eukaryota; kingdom Viridiplantae; phylum Streptophyta; class Magnoliopsida; order Asparagales; family Orchidaceae; genus Dendrobium; species Dendrobium nobile. The sequence continues at coordinate 70,121,161 of CM039734.1, forward strand.
TATTAATCTCTTGATTGGCAATTCTTGTATTCACTTGGTTTCACATCAGATACTTTCTGAAATTGACATGAGGGATTGATACCATCAAGTTAGAATTTAGAAAGGAGAAAGAAAAATATTTATAAAAATCAGTATGGCTTATATGAGTGCATGGTGATGCCTTTTGGATTAAACAATTTGGCTCATGTGCATAATGAATCATATCTTGCTATCTTCCATAGTAATATTTTAAGTTATTTATTTCGATAGTATTTTAATTTATAACAAAACATAAGATAATTATCTGATGCATCCTAAGTAGACCTACCTAACATGAACTTTATCATGCGCATAAACATAGTTCCATACGCGTGATACTCATGTTTCTCAAATCAATTTGGATTCATGCCACGTAGGTCTACTATGGAAGCTATACATTAATTGACAGGTTTGATGGAGAAGTATAGAGAGAATATACTTGAGTTTAAGCACAAGGTGGCTTGAATAATTATTTTCCTATTTCACTTAGATTACAACAAGGATCATCTTTAAGCCAATATCTTTTTGATTTAGTCATGGATGCTCTCAATAGACATTTGCAAGAGGATGTACCCTAATGTATGCTTTTTGTTGATCATATTCTTGGTGTTGATAAGACAAGAGAGGGAGCTGATTGAAAACTTGAATCATGAAGGTAAACGTCTAAAAGTTTTTATTTGAGTAAATCTAATTGAATGCAATTTTAGTAATAATAAATCTAGTAGGGGAGTTATAAATTTGGGCAATCCATTCATCAAAAAAAGCACACATTTTAAATATCTCAGGTCTATCGTTCAAAGTGATGGTAAAATAGATGGGGATATTATAAGTAGAATTGAAGTTGGATGGTTGAAGTGGAGGAATGCATTGTGTCTATTGTGTGATAGAAAAGTGCTCGTCAAAATTAAGGGAAAATTCTACAAGATGGTGATTAAACCTGTAATGCTATATGGAACAAATGTTGGCCATTAAAAGAGAAGCAAAAAATTAAGTTAAGTGTTGCAGAAATGAGGATGCTTAGGTGGATGAGTAGAGTTACTCTTAGAGACAAAATGCAAAATAAGTATATATGTGAAAATAGCTCCAGTGGCAGATAAGATTAGAGAGAGTCACCTTAGATGGTTTTGATCACGTTAAATGTAGACGATCTTCTGATGACTTCGTTGGGAGAGAAGATGTATTAGATCTGGCCTATGACCTAAAAAGACTTTTTTAGAATATATTAAAAAAAAAACCTTTTCTTATTAGATTAAATGAGAATTTTACTTTTAATAAAATACAATGGAGAAAATGGATTTATGCGGTCAACCCCACGTAATAGGATAAAGGCTTCATGTTGTTTGTTTTCATACTTTTATAGGAATTTAAACCCCACCAAAATTTGCTTTGAAATTTAAAAGCATTTTTGTAATAATATCTCCTACAAGTAGGGGTATGCATAATTTGTATAATATCAAAAATTGAACCAAACCACTCTTATTTTAGTTAGTTTGGCTCAACTGTTAAAATATCAATTCAGCTATAAATTATAATTTGAACTTTCTTTTGATTTTTGGTTAATTGGTTCTATTTTTACTTTTGTACAACCGATCAAATCAAAAATTGAATCAAACTAGTTTTTAAAATATTAAACTAATAAATTTATGAATTATAAATATATAAGTGATAGAAAAATGTACATTTATGATCTTTATATACTTATTTGAAATAATTCTTTGATTTGATGAAGCAATATTATTATCACTTTAAAATTCAATTTATTCTTAGCTCAATTTGATTCATATGTACATATTGTTTGGCCGTCTCACTTTTTCAATTTAAGTTCCAAAAGAAATTAATTTTATGAATCTATTAACCAATCTATCCAAATAAATTGAATGAACAACCATATCTTCATTTGAGATTTTCTACCATCTTTAGGATAGGTTGTTAGAATTTGATTGTTTCAAACATTATCAACTTCATCTTCTTTCTTACAAAGGACCGGATTTGAAAATTAACTTTAAGAGCTGCCATATAAGCAAGAAGGCTTCAAGAGTTAGCATATCGCAATGATTGTTTTTTTTTTTCCCATAAGAAGCTTTAAAGGGCTTATGCAAATATAAAATAAAATCTTTCTGAATTTTATGGTTATGTGCTCATTCATGAAATTGCTTGTTACAATTAGAGCAAGATTTGAAAGTTTTCCTCACCGTAATTATTTCAAATTTATTGTGTGGACATTTGTCATGGAATTCAAGTCTTGTCAACTCTAATTGTTGGGACTTGAAGAATAGAACTTGAAAAGTGAGACTTTACAACCCTCCCCTTTAAGCAAGATAGCCCTCTCAAGAGTGCAACACAACAATGAGTTTGATATTATAAAAGAATATTCAAAAAATCCTCAAAGTGATTAAACAATCATTTTTAGGGCAACTAAACAATTCTTGGATTATCACAAAATCCTATTTCTTCCTTAACTCTTTTCCCTAGTCATCACCTAAAATACTAACTAGCATGCCCAACAACTATTAAATTGAATGGCCATATTACCGTGATTGTTCATAGATTTTAGAAAAGCATATCATTGACACAAAAGGCTACATTATAGGAAGAAAAGCTGCACCTGCAGAGAATGATCCATGCTATAATGAAAGGAAGGACATTTGAAATGTTGACAAGAGAAGCTACCAGGACATCTTCAGCCTTCTCAAGTCTAAAAATTGATCAAGTCGTTTCAAGAACATCAAGGTGGTCGGCTGTTGCAAAATACAGCAATGAGTACAACTCGATATTTATAGAGCTTGACAATTGTCGGCCAAACAATATATCGTGCCCAATAGATATTGAGAAACAAAGCAATCTTATTGAGAATCTTACCTATATGTTTCGTGCATGCTTGATCACAGTTCAGATCAAGTTAGTAGTGGTTTTTAGCTATTTTTCCTTAACCAAACCTAGAATAAACCTACTCAAAAGTCCATTGTGAAGTGCAAAGACAACTTCCATGGGAACTAAAGATCATTTTGAGGCTTCAGCTTTTAATATTCAAAAGGACAACTCCTGATCTACATATTATGTTCCTTTCGTGGCTTCCTTGAATTTTTTCACTCAGTGCAGAAGCGCATTACATAACATAGATGTTTACTGGAAAAAGTATAGCTATCCAAAGTGGTTGGAACTTAATCAAGTTCAACGACAAAACAAGAAATTTGCCAAGGCTGCTGTCATAGACGCCCTGCATCTTTTGCTTCTCATGTATCTAGAGTATCTTCCGATGAAGATGAACATAATTTTACCTTCATGTCTACTTTCACTAACAGTTGGGTTATTGATCGTGGGGCCACTGATTATATGAATAATAATTCTACTTTACTCTCCAATACATTCACATTCTAAGTCCGTTCAAGTTGTTGATGGGACCCCATCTGAATCACAAGGACAAGGAATGTCTCACTTTCATTCTCCAAGCCTTTTGTTTATTGGAACATAATATCTTTAATAGTCTCCTCTCCATATGATCACTAAACATCTTAATTTTTAAGTAACCATACATTCTACTCATTATTAGCTTTAGGATAGTTTAATGAAAAAGATGATTGGCATTGGCTAGGGAAGGAAGGGTATTTTCAAGGGAAAATGGAGATAAAATCTTAGTGTATATGTGGTTTTCAAGTAGCGAGAAGAACATCAGATAGAGAGAAGATTTATTTGCGGCATTTTCATTCAGGTCCAAAATCCCTCTCTTATTTAGAGCCTTCCTAAACTATTTTGGAATGTTCAGTTTAAGGTGCGCACAATGCATTTAGGGTAGAAACGATTGAGTACATTTTGACAAAGGCTTCAATAAAAGTCTCTCTTCCTTTGACGTAAATTTACATTGATATTTGGGATATTAATTCTATTCCTTCTATCACCAATCAAGAGTGATGATATAGATGTTATTTCTCAATTTTCAAAAATGCTTGTCACACAGTTTGAAGCTCCAAGCCATGCTTTTCACCCTAGTAATGGGTGGGAATTTCTGAATCAATCACTACTAAATTTATTCAAAGAGCATAGCATCCTCCAAAAACTAACATGCATCTACATACTGCAACAAAATGGCATAAGCCAAAAGTATGAACCAATATATCCATGAGGTGGCTCTAGTGCTTTGCGATGAATGTTCCTAGACTCTTTTGGGGCTGAGTTTGTCATAGTTATTGTCTTCCTTATAAATAGAATGCCTTCTCATATCATTTACTATCAAGTTACATTGAGGATGTTGTCGAAGCATCATATTATTATTTCTTCAGCCTTAAATCTTTGACCTAGTTGTTCCGTAGTATGTGCTAAGTTCATGTGCACTCTTATTTTAGGTATAAACTTGAGAGTCCTGCACTTAAGTGCATCTTCCTTCATTCACCTATCCTCAAAAATGCTAAAAAAGATGTTTCAGGGGTAAAGATATTTCTAATCAACATAAGTGACAAGAAAAGAAGTTGCTAAAACATGAGATGCAAAATATTAAAATGCAACCTTCATTTTCATTTGTAGATCATGCTCTTTTAGGTCCTTCAATTCCTGAGAAAATAAATAAATAAACCATGTTTGCAAAACATTAGTCAAGAAAGAATACATTCATATTATCAAATACACTCCACCTTTTCAAATTGGCGACAAAGTTGCTGACTATCAACATTTTCTTGGTGGGATTTTCCAAGTTCCGCTTCCAATGAAGCAACTCTACTACGTAATAAATGCATCTCCTCCTAAATTCATATTTAAAAGAAGTTAAATAAGAAAATAGTTTGACACAAAAAAGGCAATAATAAACCCCAAAAAGGTAAAAATTTACAAGAATGGTGATCAACCATGCTATTCTGAAGGAAATGCTTAGTTAAAATTATTCTATAAGACGCAAATTTTTAAGGTTGAATTAAAGCATTTATTTTACTTTTTTATCCCATTCAGATTGAATAGACATTATGATGTGAAACAACATGCGGTGACACATGAATTGCACGTTAGAGATTAATGAGAGTTTAACTTTGCAATGTTAACGATAAAATCTAGCTTACTCAAGTTGGATTCAAGAAAATTCGTGATAGATTAAGTAATGGCAGTGATTACATTTAAGAATTACAAGAGTCTTGCAAAAGATAACCAAAATAAACTAGATAATGCAAATAGCTACTACTAAAGCCACACGTTTAAAATTTAGATCGTTCACCTTGAGATCCGTCACTCGTTTTGACAGTGGTGGCTAGCGGAAGAGAATCGAAAGTATACTTAGTGACGCCACTAGTAGACAAGTGATCTTGAGAGGACTTGTCGCCGGGAAGGAGGCCGGGTTCGAAGGAGTGGGTGGACGGTCGTCAATGATCCACACGGAGTCTGGGCGTTGCTTGTCGATGACGTGTATGAGCGTTGGTAGGATTCGATCCAAGTAGGCTCCAACAGTATCTTCATCGGAATCAAATCCCGCGTCGAAGAACGGCGATCGATGGATGTCGAGGTTGCCGTGAGCGTCGAACACAAGTCCTCATTCAAGCTCGGGGTCCGCCATGCATGGTGGCAAAGAGCGATGAAACCCAAAAGGGGAGGCGACCAAGTGAACCGTGAGTCAATAGAGGGAGGCCGATCACAGGCTGTAGAGGGGCTGCGGGTGGGAGGAGTTATGGGGGAAAACAATCAAAAAAAAGAAATATGATTTTGTAATTCAAATTTCTCAATTGGGAAGGATTAATTTCAGTTTTGAAATTTCAAAACTGAAATTAGTCTAAAAGGGAAATAAATAAAGGGAGTTACAAGGGTGGATACGGGAGAGAGAGAGGAGTATTTGAATGGTTTGTAGTGGGCCCGGCTGATTAATAAATGGCTAATTAAAAGCTGATTGAATCATCAAATTGGGATTAATATAGAGAGCTGCCAGTTCACGGTTTAGAAAAAAAAAAGGCAAGCTTTTCAATTTCAATTTATTAGGATTTGAAATTCACAAACAGATTTTAATTAAAATCTGTAGTAAATTCATTTTTTTTCCATAAAAGAAAAGTTCCCTTTCATGGGTGTATGTGATAAGCAGCTTTTGAATTTCAAATATAATCAAATACAATTTGCTTTAATGGCTGATTGAAAGAGCCATTAATCAAGCCTTAAATGCTTGATTTCCACTGTTTGGGCAACACAGCAAGTAACGGCTGTGAAGGCTGCAAGGGAAAATCGGTGATCTGAGGAGGGGAAAAGGGTTCACGGCTTGGCTGTGCATGGGGTGGAGGATAGGCTGCAGGCTTGGTGGCTGGGAAGGTAGTGGGTAACTGGGCCGGCCAAGGGAGGCCGGCGGTGGAGGGCCTGCTGCCGCCGGTGGGGAGGTGGGGAGGGGTAGACGGCGTTAAGGCCAAGGGGAGGAAAATAGGGAAATTTCCAAGGAATCAAGTGGCGATGAATTCGCTAACCTCAATTGTCTTCAACCCGGATTTCCGCACAATAAACTTGGACGAAAGCTAGAACTCACAAAGAGATCTAATTTCTCCGTCGAACTCGCTAAGAGATCTAGGAGAAGTGCACTCACAAAGAGAACAAGAAGCAAATATTTTTTTCATTCATCAAAAGCTATCTATTACAAGAGAAGGGCCATATAAATAGGCCTCACAATGACAAAGAAAAATAAAAGACTAAATTGCCCCTTGGGCTACAATAGCTATCAAATACCCATAAGGGCAAAAATGGAAAAACATAAAAATAAAATTAAACTACTACATAAAATGAAAAATAAAGATCATGATCGTGACCGTCGATCTCTGGCATCTCCTGAAGAGACGTGTGTCAAAATCTGATGTCCCCATCATTCTCCCCAGGTGGGAGAAAACTCGACCCCGTCGAGTGAGTGTCTTTAGAAGCCTCGTACCACTTCAGCAAGTCCGGGTGCAATCTCTGTAGCTCACCTCGGTCGATCCACACGTTCTCCGTCTCCGGCTTTCCTGCCCATTGAACCAGATACCTTCGGCGACCACTGTCCTTAGTGGAAAATTATGTCATCGCTAAGTATTGTTTCAATCCTCTTCGCGGTAGGTAATGTGGGGATTTTTAGGAGTGGAGGTAGGCTGGGGATCTCACCAGGTGGGGACTCACAAGGCTTATCATGTAATGGATTGGTGGGGTTAAACTCTGGTCCCTCATAGGTTACAAGGTCTTCAACGTTAAAAGTGGGGCTAAAGTTAAGACCTTCGGGAAGGTCTAGCACATAAGCATTACTGTTAATTTTGGAAATTATTTTGAAAGGCCCCGCGCTTCTCCCGTGTAATCTCTTAACGGTTCCTTGTGGGAACCGCTCCGGACGAATCCGAACCATCACATAATCTCCCACTTCAAATTCTTTAAATCTTTTCTTGAGGTCTGTGTTAAGTTTATAGTCAGCATTGCTCTGTTTAATTCTTTCATTAATTTCTTTGTGCAATTCATGTAAATGTGATGCAAATGCAAGAGATCGGGTATGCAAGACGAATGACAAGACTCATGAGCTTACAAAAGTTTAAAGCATAGACAAAAGGAAGACAACAGACTACAACACACACAACATACTAACTCACACGACACATTGCTAGAACAGGTGGATGGGTCACAAAAGAGGGGTCTAAAGTGTTCGGTCTAAAGGAATTGGTGTGGGGGGAGCAATGAAGACATCCTTCGCTAAAAGGACATTCCTATAGGAAATTTCAGTCAGGGTCGTAGGTAGTCTCCTAGGGACACTAGTGTAATCTAGTAAATTTATCCCACTAGGAGAGAGATGGTCTTTAACAGGGAAGGACAAGACTATATCGGGCAACACGAATGAATCAGGAACAATATAAGGTGGTGGCTCCTGACTCACAGTCATAATGGGATAGCCAAACGAGTCACCAGCAGGTATGGGACTTAAGAAATTGGGTATGGTATCCATACCAGAAGTGGGTACGACAGTTAAAGTGGTGACATTAAAGCATGGGCTAAGACTCTCTCTAACGTTGTTGTTGGTATGAGGAATGGTGAGATAAGTCCAATCAAGAGAAACACATTCTTTCAAATGCAGATCTAAAAGGGCCACTCCTAACATAGACTCCAATAATGCAAGAAGAGACTCATTATTCAACTTAGGCTCAGGAACTTTCAGATTCCAATTACTATCTTCCAAACTCAAATTACTATCCTCAAAAGGATCAGGTTTGGTTATAGCCCTAAGATCAATGGATTCGGGGTCACTTAAATCAGGACTTAATTCAGGTAGTAACTTCAATTTCCTCATTTCCAATTTGAAATTATCCACATTATCATCAGAATTATTCAATATTAAATCCAAATTATTCGGAGTCATCTCAGTAAGCAAATCAGAGTCTTCCAATTTTAATTTCAGTGCGTTCAAGGTCAGATCAGTTTCTTTCAAGATCATATTACCATCGTCCAGGCAGACTTGATCGAAAGAGTTATCCTCGAGGAGACTAGTATCAGGGTGGGCTAAGGTGTCGACTTTTAAAGGTTCTAATTTTCCTAGCTCAGGATTTAAGTCATGCTGGGAGTCTGATTCGTTCACTTTTGTTTCATCCTCAAAGAATTCTTCGTTATCGATAGTATCCACGAAATGAATGTAATCAGGTTCAGTAGATTTCTTCTTTTTACTGCAATCCTTTATTAAAATAACACTTGTAGGGTCAAAGACTGGGGAGGTTAAAGGTTGACTGAGCTGGCCAGAAGTAGATCCAAGTGGGGAGTCATAAGAGATCGATATATCAGAAGATCTAATAGAGGATCGGCCATTAAGGTTAGGTGAAGACCTACAGGGTGGGGCAGCAACCCTGATGTTATTAAAGGAAGGTTGGTTTCGACTATAGTGATGTCCATGGTTTATCCTACCAAAGGAGGTAGGGTGATGTTCTAGATGACGGTCACTAGTAGAGAGTCGGTATTTTAAATTAAGATCTCGCCTCATGTCTTTCCAATTAGGGTACTCACCGCGAGACTCCTTATGATCTTCCAATTTCATCCAAAATTGAAGAGCTCGACCTTTAATGTGAGACCTAGCGATGCTAACCTGGTTGGGTTCAGGGATATGACATGATTCAAAATAGTCATCTAGATGTCTAGCCCATTCCCTAAAGTAGCAAGGGTCCGAGGAACCATCAAAGGTGGGTAAACGGTAAGGTGACTCTAAGTTAGGTCTTTGCTGCTTAGGATTAGGTCTAGGTTGATAAGTTGAGTGGGGCATCCTCCGACTAACATGATTGACCGACAGGGACACGTACCTAGAGTGGGGAGAGTCAACAAGTTCCTCATTTGTGGTTTTCGTTAGCGAGCCTACAAGACTAACTAGGTCGTCTAACCTCTTTTGAAATCCTATCGAGTCCATTTGAAACTGCTAAGTGAAGTTTAAAGAAGAAAGGGCGTATGAGACATCACTTAGAAACCAAGTTAGGCTCACTTAGACTCACTATTGGGTGCAGCAAACGTTTGGACAGCAAACCATAACAGTTGGTGAAGAAGCTTAGGTGAATAGGATGGATTTTGGGATATGGGCAGCACCTAAACACTAGGGTAAGATGGTCCTAAGGCCTCTATATGCTGATGGAATGCTGAGGACAGCAACCTAGCACAAAGGTGTAAGTTGTCTAAGTGTTTAGAGTGGGTGGTAGAGTGTGGACAGCAACTTAACAAAGGTTTAAGGGCACCTAAAAGTCACTAAATAGTGCAAGAAAAGTTCTGGACAGCAATGATTTTAAGTGTAGCAAGTGACTTTGGTGAAGCGGTGGGTGGAAAGTGACCAACATAACACTTAGGTAGCTAAATATGCTTGATTACAATGCAAATGGCATGCAGAAATTTGATGGACAGCAAAGTAAAACAGTGAATAATAGTACCTAGATGATGTTCTGCATGTAATTGATGAATGGCAATGTAAACTAGACTCCTAGGATGCATCTAGCACAAACAAAGCATGCTAGCCATGCTCTGATACCAAATGATGTGAAACAACATGCGGTGACACATGAATTGCACGTTAGAGATTAATGAGAGTTTAACTTTGCAATGTTAACGATAAAATCTAGCTTACTCAAGTTGGATTCAAGAAAATTCGTGATAGATTAAGTAACGGCAGTGATTACATTTAAGAATTACAAGAGTCTTGCAAAAGATAACCAAAATAAACTAGATAATGCAAATAGCTACTACTAAAGCCACACATTTAAAATTTAGATCGTTCACCTTGAGATCCGTCACTCGTTTTGACAGTGGTGGCTAGCGGAAGAGAATCGAAAGTATACTTAGTGACGCCACTAGTAGACAAGTGATCTTGAGAGGACTTGTCGCCGGGAAGGAGGCCGGGTTCGGAGGAGTGGGTGGACGGCCGTCAATGATCCACACGGAGTCTGGGCGTTGCTTGTCGATGACGTGTATGAGCGTTGGTAGGATTCGATCCAAGTAGGCTCCAACAGTATCTTCGTCGGAATCAAATCTCGCGTCGAAGAACGGCGATCGATGGATGTCGAGGTTGCCGTGAGCGTCGAACACAAGTCCCCATTCAAGCTCGGGGTCCGCCATGCATGGTGGCAAAGAGCGATGAAGCCCAAAAGGGGAGGCGACCAAGTGAACCGTGAGTCAATAGAGGGAGGCCGATCACAGGCTGTAGAGGGGCTGCGGGTGGGAGGAGTTATGGGGGAAAACAATCAAAAAAAAGAAATATGATTTTGTAATTCAAATTTCTCAATTGGGAAGGATTAATTTCAGTTTTGAAATTTCAAAACTGAAATTAGTCTAAAAGGGAAATAAATAAGGGGAGTTACAAGGGTGGATACGGGAGAGAGAGAGGAGGAGTATTTGAATGGTTTGTAGTGGGCCCGGCTGATTAATAAATGGCTAATTAAAAGCTGATTGAATCATCAAATTGGGATTAATATAGAGAGCTGCCAGTTCATGGTTTAGAAAAAAAAAAGGCAAGCTTTTCAATTTCAATTTATTAGGATTTGAAATTCACAAACAGATTTTAATTAAAATCTGTAGTAAATTCATTTTTTTCCATAAAAGAAAAGTTCCCTTTTCATGGGTGTATGTGATAAGCAGCTTTTGAATTTCAAATATAATCAAATACGATTTGCTTTAATGGCTGATTGAAAGAGCCATTAATCAAGCCTTAAATGCTTGATTTCCACTGTTTGGGCAACACAGCAAGTAACGGCTGTGAAGGCTGCAAGGGAAAATCGGTGATCTGAGGGGAAAAGGGTTCACGGCTTGGCTGTGCATGGGGTGGAGGAACGATGGAGGATAGGCTGCAGGCTTGGTGGCTGGGAAGGTAGTGGGTAACTGGGCCGGCCAAGGGAGGCCGGCGGTGGTGGGCCTGCTGCCGCCGGTGGGGAGGGGTAGACGGCGGTAAGGCCAAGGGGAGGAAAATAGGGAAATTTCCAAGGAATCAAGTGGCGATGAATTCGCTAACCTCAATTGTCTTCAACCCGGATTTCCGCAGAATAAACTTGGACGAAACCTAGAACTCACAAAGAGATCTAATTTCTCCGTCGAACTCACTAAGAGATCTAGGAGAAGTGCACTCACAAAGAGAACAAGAAGCAAATATTTTTTTCATTCATCAAAAGCTATCTATTACAAGAGAAGGGTCATATAAATAGGCCTCACAATGACAAAGAAAAATAAAAGACTAAAATGCCCCTTGGGCTACAATAGCTATCAAATACCCATAAGGGCAAAAATGGAAAAACATAAAATTAAAATTAAACTACTACATAAAATGAAAATCAAGTTATATTGAGGATGTTGTCGAAGCATCATATTATTATTTCTTCAGCCTTAAATCTTTGACCTAGTTGTTCCGTAGTATGTGCTAAGTTCATGTGCACTCTTATTTTAGTTATAAACTTGAGAGTCCTGCCCTTAAGTGCATCTTCCTTCATTCACCTATCCTCAAAAATGCTAAAAAAGATATTTCTAATCAACATAAGTGACAAGAAAAGAAGTTGCTAAAACATGAGATGCAAAATATTAAAATGCAACCTTCATTTTCATTTGTTGATCATGCTCTTTTAGGTCCTTCAATTCCTGAGAAAATAAATAAATAAACCATGTTTGCAAAACATTAGTCAAGAAAGAATACATTCATATTATCAAATACACTCCACCTTTTCAAATTGGCGACAAAGTTGCTGACTATCAACATTTTCTTGGAGGGATTTTCCAAGTTCCGCTTCCAATGAAGCAACTCTACTACGTAATAAATGCATCTCCTCCTAAATTCATATTTAAAAGAAGTTAAATAAGAAAATAGTTTGACACAAAAAAGGCAATAATAAACCCCAAAAAGGTAAAAATTTACAAGAATGGTGATCCACCATGCTATTGTGAAGGAAATGCTTAGTTAAAATTATTTCTATAAGACGCAAATTTTTAAGGTTGAATTAAAGCATTTATTTTACCTTTTTATCCCATTCAGATTGAATAGATATTAGTAAATTTCTTTTTAGGGCAAATAGAGTTCATGATATAGCAAATAGCAAAACAGAAGGCACGTGCAATAGCACACTAATATAAAATTATTTTTAACCAAAGAAATATTCTAGCAATGTGCAGGGAAAACAGAAAATAACCTTAGCCTTTGACAAAACATACTTCCCACAAACTTAATTACGTATCAATAACTCTAAGGTGCAACTAAAAGAATGCAATCACTTATTCACTCGTTAAAAGAAAATAGAAAATAACCTTAGCCTTTGAGAAATCGTACTTACATATCAATTACTCCAATGTGTCACTAAAAGAATGCATTCATTTATTCACTTGTTAAAGAAACATGCATAATGACATACATTTATGATTTCTAGAGCATCTTGTTAAAAAGTCAAGCTAAAAAATCAACCAAAAGATACTCAATAATAGCTATATAATAACGAATAAACATGAAAAGCAAATTCTTTTGTAGAACGTATATAACAAGTTGAAACAAAAAAAGTCATAACATTTACCTGTAAAACAAGTCTCTCATCAATCGCAGGTTGTTCACTTGACCAACTCTCCTGCCCAAAAATAAAACACAATGATCTAAAATATAATAGTGCTTTCCTTTCCAAGTGATTCATAACTGTCTTAAAAAAGAAAGATGGGAAATAAATTTGTATGCTATTTAGATGGTGCAAGAGAGACAAGAGAGAAAAAAAAATACACAAATGAACAAGAATAGACATCATAAACACATAAAAACCAAATAAGTTAAAATAAATTGCAATGATTCTATCTTTGAGATGCAAGCTAGGTCACATTAATTAATCAAGTTAAGATGGAGTGACAAAATAAAGGTTACCATCTTCCCAAAAAAGGAAAAATACATTTGGCAATTAGTTTGCACTGCAATGCGATATGAAGAGGGTGTCCGTCTAAAACCTAATATCATTGTCCATCTAAAGCATCGAATATTATAAGAAGCCTAAATCTCATCCTTTGCTTTAATTGTAGTTGTTACGTTGCTCGCTACATCTTTTGCAAAACCCATAGCTCATACATCAAGGACCAGCCTTAAGCCCGTATCTTTTTGCTTTAGTCGTGGATGTTCATGCTAGACATTTGCAACAAGATATACCCTGGTGTATGCTTTTTGTTGATGATACTCTTCTTGTTGATAAGATTAGAGAGGGAGTTGAACTTAAAATTGAATTATGGAGGTCAACCTATGATTCTAAAGGCTTTCATTTTAGTAGATCTAAAACCGAATACATGAAGTGTAATTTTAGAAGTAAAAGATCTAGTGAGGAGATTGTGACTTCGGGCGATAAAGTCATTTAATAGTAAATATTTTAGATATCTCGGGTCTATTGTTCATAGTGATGGTGAAATAGATTGGAATATTAATAGTAGAATTTAAGTTGGATGATTGAAATGGAGGAATGCATCAAGCTTGTTGTGTGATAGAAAATTAACATTCAAACATAAGGAAAAATGTTATAAGATGATAGTCAGAATTGCAATGCTTTATGGCATAGAACGTTGCCCATTAAAAGAGAAGCCTAAAATTAAGCGTTGAAGAGAAAAGGATCCTCAGGTGGATGAGTGGCTTTAATCTAAGAGAAAGAATACGAAACAAGCATAAATGTGAAAAGGTTTGAGCAACTCCACTGGTAGATAAAATTATAGAGTCGTCTTATATGTTTTGGTCACATAAAACACCGGTCTTTCGATAACCTAGTTAGGAGAGTAGATGAATTAGATTTGGCTTATATCAAAATAGGTAGAGGTAGACCTAAAAAGAGTTGGCTATAAAATATTAAAAATGACCCTTATTTTTTAGATTTAAATGAGAATTTGACTCTTAACATGATACAATGGAGAAAAATGATTCATGTATCCGACCCCACTTAGTATGATAAAGGCTTGATATTATTGTATTTATTGTATAAGCCTCGAAGTACTTAGTTTTGTCATAGTAAGCGAATTTCTCTTAATAACATTTTATACCTTTTCAATCCATCAATCTCCTTATTTCCTTATAAATAAGAGATATATTTAGATATCCAGAAAGCAAAGCTAATGGGGAAGAGAAAGAATTTAGATAGGATCGCAGCATAAATCTCATACTTCATAAGCTGGTGAGTTGCCTGAGCACAAATAATATACTAAGAAAAACCACAAAAATCAGCAAATTCACAGGCAATTATTCTTGGGTTTGGCATTGATTAGGAAGTTCTCAAAGAAAGATAATAATCCCTGCTGCAACAAGATTTGATATAGCTTACTTGACATTGTAGAGTGTGTTGAAGACCAGACATTCTTTTGAAGCTATATTTACTTTGACCAAGTGGCAATGTTGTGCTTAGGAAAAGCTAGGGGAAAATAATTTAGGAAAATTATATTGAATGAAAGATTCTAGCAGAGTGTATCATATATGTTAACAATAGCTAAGCAACTAGTTCATGTATTGAGGATGATTGATGCTAAGAAGAAGCTTGCATTGGGTTTTATATATGATAAAATGGACGGAGCGAAGTAGCTGATTTCTTATAATTTATGAGGAGAAAAGAATAACTATAGGAGAATATAATATATTATTGATAATAAGTGAAAGCTACAGCTTCATCACTATTTATGCATGCTACAATTTGAATCCTCAAGTTTAATATGCAAAAAATAAATCAACAAATTCGAGATAAAATTGAATTTTATCATCGCATGGATAAGCTTATTGTTGATGCATCTAAAAGACCAAATGTTGATAATTGATATGCACCCGGCACCTTTTAGAAATAAGGAAGGCTTTTTGGGCTTCAAAAAACAAAAGACATTACTTCAAAACATTCTCCAGGTAAATTGTTTTGTTTATATTTTATTGGAACTATTTTTTTGTTTTTCAAATTATTTCTTCCAATTATACTTGTGTCTTCATACTTCAATTGAGTGAGTGGAGGATTCAATTTAGTGATAGTACTTCAAAGCTACAGTATTTTGATGTTAAGGTTTTGGAGTTAACATGCTCTTCATCCAGATGTGAATGTAATCGACACATGTATAATCAAGTTTATACCAAAATGAAAATTTTTTAAAAATCTTAAAGATGAATTCCTTGGTGAATATCATATAAAACAAGAGACTCAATGACAAATTTTGAAGAAGAAAGGTTTTAAGGATAACACTATCCATTGCTTTGTTAATGGCATGCCTCCTAAACTTAATGGATTGGACATTTGCAAAAACCTACATGTCCCCCTTAAGTCATGATATGCAGTGGACATTCTTCATACTTCAATTGAGTGGTGGATTCATTGTAAAGTATAGACTACATGAAAACATTTACATCTATGATAAAATTGAATATTATTAGAGTCTTATCATCTATTGTAGCAAACCTTGATTAGCCTCTCTAGCAATGGTATATCAAGAATGCATTCCTCAATGGAGATATAAAAGAAGATTCTATGTGGATCCTCTTATATTTGAAATAAAATTTAACTCAAAAGTATGCAATTTGAAAAAAAGTCAGTATATGGCCTCAAACAATTCAAGGGCATGATTTGAAAATTTCACTTAGTAAAAAAATAAGACTACAATCAAGCTAAGGCTGATCATAGTATGTCCTTGAAACACTCAAGAGAATAGAAAACAACTATCTGTATTGTTTATGTGGATGATATCATCTTCACCTATCATGCTATTAATAAAATGTATGAGATGAAAAATAGTCTAGCAACAAAATTTCAACTTAAGGATTTGGGAGGTATTAAATTTTTTCTTAAGATGAAGAGATTCTTAAGATGAAGAGAATAAGATCAAAGAATAACATTATGGTTTCTCGAAGGAGGCAACTTTTGGATCTTCTTAATGAAACAACAATGAGCAGTTGTAGTTGATCAAAACATAAAAATTAAAAAGACAAGAATGGAGAACTTGTGATGTCACTTGGTACCAAAACCATTACAACAACAACAACAACATCATCAAGTCTTTGTCCCACTACATGGGGTCGACTACATGAATTCTTTTTCGCCATTGTGTCCTGTTAAAAGTCAAATTCTCATTTAAATCTAATAAAGAAAGATCATTTATAATATTTTATAACCAAGTCTTTTTAGGTCTACTTCTACCATTCTTAACATAAGTCAAATATAATACCTCAACTTTCCTAACCGGGTCATCGAAAGGCCTCCGTTTAATGTGGTCAATCCATCTAAGGCAACTCTATCTAATCTTATCTTCCACTGGAGCTACTCCAACCTTTCACGTATATGCTCATTTCATAATCTATCTATAAGGGTAAAGCCAGTAAGCCACTCATCCACCTAAGCATCCTCATCTCTGCAACACCTAACTTAGTATTATTCTTCTCTTTTAGTGGCCAACATTCGGCATTATAAAGCATTACAGGTCTCACCACCATCTTATAGAATTTTCCCTTAAGTTTGAGGGGGCATTTCTATCACACAACAAGCCCGATGCATTCCTCCACTTCAACCATTCAACTTGAATTCTGCTGATAATATCCCCATCTATTTCACCATCACTCTGAAAGATTAATTTATTAGCTCGATAAAAGAGTTAAATAGCCTTTGTTGTTAACCTAGTAAGTCAATTATGCATTCACCACAAAAAAAAAAAAACATCTAAAGCCTACATACAAAATCTTGAGGTACTTAACAGCCGTAATAATGAAGCTTATACAAATGAATATTGGGTAGGTTCCATAAAAGACAAAAGATCTTACACATGTCATTGTACCTATGTATGGAAAAACCTTGGAGTAATGCCAAAACTAATATAGAGTAATATAAAATGCAATATATGATGAACTATTGTGGTTACAACAAGTGTTGATGGAATTACAAAAACTATCAATTTTCCAATGAACCTATCTTGTGACAACAAAGCTACATAACAATAGCTCATAATCATGTCCAAAATAGTAGAACCAAGCATGTGGTTGATCGTTATTTTAAAATGGAAAAAACGTAAGCAGGAATCTGATACGCCCTAGGGTTTCACAATTTCGGTTTTGCCCTAATTTCCCCCAAAAGAGAGGAAGTTCTCCACCAAAACCAAAGAGAAATAATCACAAGATTGTTTGGATGAAAAATAAGAACCTTTGCATTAGAAATCCAAGAGAAAACAAGATAAGTTTGTCCACTTCGAGAAGGATAAGATCTCCCACAAGAAAACCCTAGAAAAGAACAAGAAGGAAACTAGAAGAAGAAAACTAGAAAGAGAATACACTTTTCATAATCCCCCAACTAAACCCTAATGGCCCCCTTCATACAATCCAAAAGTCCCTCACATCCCCAAATTACCCCCACTTAAGTGGGTGGGCCCCTTTTTGTCCAGCCGGTCCGCCCGCCTCCCATAGACCTGCACGGGTCTAGGATGGACCGGGTGAACCGGTCCATCAGAATCATTTGTTTACTTTTGATTCCAATGTCTAAATAAATTGTAGATATTCTCACAAAAAGGATTGCTCAAACCTAGTTTTGAAACCCTCACTAGCAAGTTGAGGTTGAGTGATATCTACTCTCCAAATTGCAAGGGTGTGTAGAAATTGTAGGAACTCCAAATGGGATCCCACACTAGCAAGACGGGAAACAAGTTATTGCAAGTCAATTGGATTATAACAATAAGGAAGGGGATTTGCTGTATGGGAGTCAAACCCTCAAGAAAGATAGGAAAGTTGGATATCACAATTATTTTGAATATTCCAATTGTTCGAAATTCAAATTTGAATCTAGTTTTAGCAAGCTTGCTTTGGCAAGTTATCATGTAATTATGTGTAAGGATACTAAATATCCTATAAATAATTGCACCATTTTTTTTGTGTTATGAATCCCAGAAAATATATATTTTCTTTCTCCAAATAGACATTTATTTGCATGAAAGGACTAGCATCTTACTTGAAGGAAAATAATATAAATATGCACTTATAAATTGCAGCTATGAACTTCAAAATATTAAGATGGACACAATTTACTCTAACCAACAGCAAATGCACACCATTTTAGGGAAATCAGGCTGAAAAACTATAAACAAAGATGCTATAATTAACTACTCATTCAAAACTTATGATTATTATTTCCACAATATAATTCAAATTTCAAGAATAGAAAAGGAACAGTAACTTTTGTATTAATATGATTAAATATGCAAATAAAAACCTTTTGTGATGCAATCTCATTATGGCCATTGGATAGTGGAACAGTTGAGAAAGGCACGGACCGTATTTGATCACTAGACTTGGAACCACGACCCCTGCCTGAGGTAGAGCGGCCTCTACCACGGCCTTGCCGCCTCTTGTTGGAGTCATCAAAGTTGGTTCTAACTTCAGTTGCTTCGGTAACTGCTATCTTTTCATCCATTGCTCCCTGATAAATTTCAAAGCTGGCACAAGTCACAAAAAGATACAGAAGACTTAAAAAAAGTAGTATAACTCCCTGCTTGGGCACAGCTTTTGCTTGCCTCTGTCTAAGATATCAGCAATCTTCTCAAGTCCCTCCCACAGCTTCATGCCCAAAACAATGATCCAAGAGAGAGTTTTGAGAATATGTTTTTTGAGGAGGATGAATGATTATTATAGAAGGAACTTTCTTACGACTTACCAAATATTAAGAATCAATAAGCCATTGCCCTCCTAATGAGTAAATATTCCCATTGATGGAATGTACCAGGCGCACTAATGCCAACATGATTTAAACTATACAACTAATAACTTGGCTAATAAAAACTTATTAATGAATTCTCAAATTTGAACATGGATTCCCTTATTTCCTTTTTTAACAAGTGAAAGGAAGTTATTGTGGTGTTAAAAACTTACAATGCTTTAAATGCCTGCACGTGTCACTTTTGATACATTTCAAAAAAGAAAAAATGAAGCTGACCAAGAAAACAATTTGTTCATAGATTAAAAAAATATTTGGATCAAGATCAAAGGAATGAATTCGCAGGAAAGTTGAAAAACAGTCTAAAATAAGATAAAATCAGCAAAGTCCAAGGTGAAATTTCATTTAGTGGTTTTCTATTTTCTTGCAATACATAAATGAAGTACTGATGCATGCAAATTTCATTTTTTATATTGAAATCTAAATTTAATATGTTTTTTTTTTCCCTACCCTATGATGGAAGGCAACCTATGATCATGCGTAGGTTGTGCTTTTGGACTTGCAATGCCTTGGGTGTGCTAGTTTCTTTGGTGCCATGGTTGTTGGGCTGACTTGGTTCCTTGGTTTGGCCTTGGTTGTTTCGGGTTTTGCTGCTAGTTGGGGTGCTGCTGTGTTCTGCTACCTTTTTTAGCTCATTATGTGAACTGCTGTCTTTTTTAGCTCATCAAATTGCTGGCCGGCATTCCCCCTCTATTTTGGCCTTTCGGTTCTTCCCCAGCCCGGTTCTCTCCCCCCTTGCATTGGTTGTTCGTTGGTTGTGTCCTGCTGGCTTTTCGGGTGATGCTCCCTTTGGCTGCCTTTTGGCCTTCTGCCTCCCCTTTGCTGATTGGATTCATTGGGCGGCTGTTTGGGATATTTGGTTCCCTCTCCTCTCCTATATATAGTGGCAGATTTGAGACAATTTGGAGCTGATTTTGGTGAGTAAACATATCTAAAAACCTGAGGGTTTCTTCTTAGAGAGCTTGCGAGCTATTTCCACTTCTCTTCTCCTATATTTGATTTCGGCTTGGGCTTCTTAACTACTTCTCTCCACAAGTTTCCACCCCATTTGTATCTTCCTTCTGAAGCTCTTGAAAGTGTTGTTGGCCAGTTTGGTAGCATTTGCCGGAGGAGTCTTATGGTGGATGTTGGCCCAAAGTTGTTGTGGTGGACCTTTGGTTTGCATGTTTTTAAGCACTTATTATCTTACCTACTATTTTTTTGCATGTGAGGTGACCACTAGTTGGTTGTTCTGATGGTAGTTTGTTTTATTTTTATTTTAGTTACGTTTTTGTCTAACTTTCGTTTGTTTTGTGGTCTGTTTGGTGTTGACTTTCTAAAACTTGAATCGAGAAAAGTTCTACTAGCCATTGTGTTCTCTGTTTTGGTTTTCTATCTAGTTGTCTGCATCAAGTACTTCATATCATCACAAAGATGGACAAAATATTCGGCAAGTGCATTTTTCAGGCTTGCTAAGCAAGGCCGGGCACACGCCTAAGTGGTGAACTGGTGGGTATACATTGTGCTTTCCCGTGCCATTTAAAATTATAGTATAGTGGATTTTTGAACATCAGCAGAAGAAAAGACTAACCAAATGAAGCTCCAGTTCCAGAAACTATAAAAAATTTCATAATCAGAAAACATAACAGCATGTAGAAAGAAAATATATACGAAGTATCCTCCGAAGTCCGAACAATCTTCTTTTTTTCTAGTTCATCCGACCACATATAAATTTTTGCATGGAATTGCTTAAATTTTAAAAAAAGTGCTTCCAAATGAAAGAATTTGATTGAACAATAAAAAGAAACAAAACGAAAACTACCACGCTAAACCTGCACTAAAGTTTCCTACTTCCTCCAAGTACTAGATTTTGGCTAAAATCTTCTCACCATCTCCTTAGTGTATAAGATAGATACATGCATTTCAATCAGGTTCATATATATATATATATATATATATATATATATATATATATATATATATATATATATATATATATATATATATGGTTATTTACGACCACATATCACTTTTGCAATTCATATAAAGTCAATTATGATATAAAACTTATGGTGTCCCTCTACATGACTTAAAGTAATGAACCTAATGACATTAGAAACTTTATTCACCTATTCATATTCTTAATAAGTTCTATGCAATCGACTTAATGAAAAAAGTATCATTACTTAGTGTGAAACCATCGACTCTTTCATTCCCCTTCATTGTTCTAGAGCTCCTTTAAGAGCAAATTCCCATCCTCATTTCCCAGCGTACATCAAAGGAATGCCATCCCAATTACCAAAGGGTTTTTTGAACAACAAACAAAGGTAGAATAAGTTTTTAATTACTGAAGGAGAAGAAAAGTAATCAGAAGGAAATAATCAAAGCAGGAGATAGTGCATTGAAAACGAACAAAAATGTCAATTTATGATAAGGCACAGCAACAAATGCCTGCTGGAATTTTAAATATTAATTGCACACGTGTTGAGAAATGTTTAATCTTTGTGACAAAAGCAATGTAAAGCATGGGGTTCATATGAAAATTTTGCACTTAAAACAAAAAAATGGCAAAGGGTATTTTTTGCCAAGGCAGATGAAGTTATGAAACATAGGTCCAACATAAAATATTGACAAGAACTCGAGTGCGCTACTCGGACAAAAATAAATGCCCAAGTTGGAACTAGAAAATATTAGAAATACGAGGATGATAAATTGCAGGCATAGTGCATATTAAACAACCGAAAAGAATTATATCTTCAAAGCCAAAAAATGAATCCGAATTCAGATAAAACCAAAGTAGCCCTACACATAGATACATCATAGAACCAAGCATCGTAAAAAATTTTATATGCATAACATTATGTAGAACTAACCTCAGACTGAACTAATACATGTTCATCTTCCAAAGCTCTTTGACGCTTCTGAAAGTTCCTTTGTATCAAGTATGCTCCACCATTCTATGCAGATAAGCAGATCCAATATAGGTTAGGCATCATTTGTCAATTAATCATAGCCTAATCTAAATACATTTACCATTGTCTCGAGAAACAGATATGTGTTCATTCACAACAAGAATAATCTAATGGATTAGTTTCAATTGAAAAGACCAACCCTTAAAAACTGAATATAAGTCCATCCTCAAGATATCATGGCTGTGAATATGAGCAATAATTCCACTTCATGAATTCCACAAAAGAGTGGACTCACAAAACTCCTATGGTGGCTTCCATTTTAGATTTTAATTGACAGCGGGCATTGAAATCTTTAATCTCCGCATCAGTATATAATCATGTCCGAAAATCCAGAACATAATATAATTCATCTAGAGCATAATACTCGGAAAATAACCAATAGAACAAATATTATAACTCACATCATCGTCTGAATCGCTTGATAACGATGAAGCCTGGAAATCCTCTAAGCCAGCGTACTTCACCGTAGGAGCTGACTGCCAACCCGCCTGCATCGAAGGCGAAGAGGAGCTCTTACCGACCATCCGGGCCTCCAACTTTGCAAGTTTAGATGGAAGCGTCGGGTCCGAGGAGTTCGAGTTAGAGACAGCATGGTGCACGCAAGCAAACCAACCATTGAAGCAGTCCCTGCATCTTCCTTCCCTCACGTAACGGAAGAATGCCTCATTGAAGGGCATTGTAGCCAACTGGTCATGCATTTCTCTCGGGGTGAAGATCGCAGGCGGTCCATTGCAAACGGCAGGGGGATTCGTCGGGCTTTCGGAGGATTGGGAATTTTGAGAGAGAGGGGTTCCGTTGGTGGAGGGTGAGGGATGCACCGGTGGCGGGGGGGTTTGGGGGTTTCCAGAGAGAGGAAATCCGACGGGGGAATCCATAACTAGGGTTAGGGTTTCGGGATTTGTATGAATGGATGACAGAAAAAGCACTGCGAAGGAGAAAGTGGCGATGTTTCTGTGCGACAGGCGTCGATACCTGCATTATATATTTATATAAGACTATAAGCGCGGAGTAGTATTCATATAATGGGCCCGGCAAATTATTGTGTCTGGTGTCCGGATTCGTCCGGATGTCAATTTGGTGTCGCCACGTTATCAAAATACAACGGGATTCAGTGTATTTGAGTGACGTGGCGTCACGGGATTGGATGTCGGGACATCCGGTGATCGAACGCAATAATTCGCCCCGGGATTGGGCCGCGCTGTCCAAATGTTTTGAAGAAAGAGCCTTGATAAGTTGTACGGAACTCTTCCATATATGAGGGGAGCATGTACATGTGACCATGGAATATATGGAATAAATGAATTGAGCACTTATCGGCTCGATAAGATATCGTTCATATTTATTTGATAAAATAAACAAATGAGCTTGAACGTTTTTTATAAATATTCGACACCTAAACAAACGAGCTTGAATAACGTTAATGCTCATGAACATTATCGTTGCTCGTTTAAAACCTCGATTAGAGCACATTTGGAAGCTTAAAAATAGAGTTTTAAAAATATTTTTAATAATCATGTTTAAAATCATTTAATATTTTTTTTTTTATTTTTCACATCTGCCTAAAATCACAAACTAGTTCTCTGAACAAATATAAGTTATAGATCTTTTATTCTTGAATGAGCACATTTGGAAGGTTAAAAATACTCATTAGACATGTTTGTGAACGAGCTTGTTTGATAATTTAAAAATTTTCACTAGATATAATCACGAATAGGCTTGATATAAATTTTGAGAAAACTCAAAATAATATTAAATATTTTTAAAGTTCTACTTTTTCATTTTAATAATTTTTTTTATTTGTTCATGTTTTAATTCATTATATATAATATCTTCTAAGTAAACATTAGTTGACAAAATTATACCAAGCATTTTATTTAAATCCACAAACAGTTCAAAACATCTCAAAATATAACTAAAAATGATAATTTATATAAAATATATAATGCGTAATATAACACTTATATTTATGTACATAATGAATTAAAATTAATTTTGAATTTGAAAGAAAGCCCAAACCAATTAGATTTAAATCATGCATTAAATAAAACTCTAGAGATTATCAATTCCAAAGCATACAAACTCTCCTAAATTTGGGGTGTCAATTTTTTCATGACAATGCATCTAAGCGAGACATACATGCAACTAGTTACAATCCAAACATATGCATCATCATTGACTTTGAGGTCAAATGATAGCGTCTACCCTAGGGCATGATTGTAGGCGACGGATTGGGCACAACATGAATGTTATTACATGCATTTGGGGGGGTGTTGGATACCAATCCAACACTCCTACGCGTATTGACATGCCTCTTTGGCTCTCACAAGAGAGCAAACAAGTGAAAAACACTAAATTTTCACTGTTTTGCGGAGAGGACAGCCAACGAAGGGTTTTGCGGGACCAAAAATTAAAGTTTCTAAGGACCTGATGTCACGACCCGACCCGACGGGGACGGATCCCGCCCGAGCCGGATCGCGACCAGCCAAACAGACTAACCAGGATCTGGCTTTGGAATTTGCTTACTGAACTGAATCTTCCAAAATATTATACACAAAACAAACACACAGAGCTACTATAGAACATCAAATGCAGCGGAACGAATCATCTATATTTTTCTTTCTTTTCCTCAAAACAATCATCTACAAATACAGTGCATGGCTGACAGAAAATAAAACAGAAAGAGCCATGACTGTACAAAAATCAAAAAGTACAACAGATACCTAATCACAGATCAGACTCTGAACGCTAGTCCAAGACCTCCTTCCCTTTCCCAGAACCTGAAAACCACCAGAAAACAAGAGTGAGCTCAACAGCTCAGCAAAGCAACAAACCTCCAATCAAAATTCTCAGAATCCAAAACCAAACTCATCAAACAGAAATCCGTACAGAAGTCAGAACAGAATCGTATCTCGAATCAGAACAGAATCCAAATCAGAACTTATACGGACATATATCAAATCAGAATCAGAGTCGTACAGATCATATCAAATCGGAATACAAATCAGAACAGATTATCATCAGAGTCAGAATCGTACAGAAAGCAGATATTCAGATCATATCAGAACAGAACAGAATCGTATCAGAAATCAGAAATTGCAGATCATATCATATCAGAATCATAATCACTTACATTGCTTACAGAACGGATACGAAAATCATAATCAGATCAAATCAGATAGCAGATATCAGATATATATTTTTCATAGCTAAATTCCCTGACACTGACTGAATCTCATAGGATCCAGGCCCCTTATGCCTCCCTTGTGCTCACGGCACCAGAACAGATGTGCTTATCGCACCATAATACATATATAGTGCTTATAGCACCTAAACAGATTTCCTCGGATCCGGAACAGAACAAATATCAGATTTTCAGATTTGAGCTCATTTCAGATTTCCCAGACACTAACTGAATCTCATAGGATCCAGGCCCCTTATAGCTCCCTTTTTATAGCATATACAGATATCATATCAATTCAGAAGAAATCCGGGCAAATCAGAAATCAGACAAAAATCGGACAGCACAACGGTAGTATACGGAATTTACACAATTTTTCCTGAAAATCAAAATTCACCAAATTCGCACAGAATGTAGATAATCACATTTCAGAATATTTATTCTACTACAACGAAAATTTCCAGTTTCACAGAAAAATGCAGTCGACTAAAAACACCGCCAAATCAAAAATACCCTAACGAAAATCTTCGGAAAATAACCAAAATGTGCACACTCGGCACGTCAACCATATACAAAAAGTTACGCGGTAAAAACTGGACCAATCAAAAGATACGGACGAAAATCGTTAACGGAAATGAAATCCGGACAGAAAATACCGCCAAACACGACAGTTCTGAAAATTGAGAAAGGCGGAATGTGCCTTACCTTGCGTACAACAATATCTCGAACAGTCTCCTCGTACGAAAACAGCTCCGCGTCGTCCGAAAATCAACTTTTGCAATTTCCACCTCGACTTTCTCTCTCCTCAAAAGATATTTTCGTTTTTATAAAATTTTCTCTCTCTTCAAAACGACTGAAATCAGCTTTATAATCTTCAGATCGGCCCGGCCGATCGCCAGATCGTCCCAGGACGATCAGACCAATTTGGATCGTCCTGGACGGTTCCCAGAACTAGTCTCAGGCCGACATTTTCTACAGTGACGATCGGCCTGGACGATATCCTCAATTGGCCTGGACGATATGTACAGAAATTCACCTGGAACAATTCTGGGCAAATTCTGGAGCAGAAATTCAACTGATCGTCCCAGGACGATCCAGATCGTCCTGGACGATCCTGGAGCAGATTTTTGATATTACACCTAAGGCTTTGAATCGTCAACCACATTGCAATTGGCCTTGGGAGCCTTAAGGTTTCGCCTAAGTTTTAGTGGTATACCTTCCCCGGGTTGTCCAAGCTCTCCTATCCAAGTTCCAAGCTTTGTCCAAGCTCCGCTCCAAGCTCCAAGCTGCTGTCCCAAGTTCTTTGAAGGCTCCAAATTGCTGTCCCAGGTTTTCCCAAGGAGGAAGACCTCTGTCCAAGCCTTTCCGGATCGCGTCGTTGCTGTCCAAGTGCTCCCAAGCCTCCCAAGCACTGTTTGAAAGTTTCCAACAGCCTCCAACCTGCTGTCCAAGGCGTTTCGAAGGATAATTTTGCTGTTTGATTGCTAACGGAAGCTGTCACTTGTTGTCCAAACTCTCCAAACAGCAGCTTTTACTGTTTGGAAGACTTTGGAGGTTGCGTTGCTGCTGTCCAAGCTTTTCCCAACGTTGTCGCTACTGTCCAAGGCTTTCCGGAGAAGGAATTTGCTGTCCGAACCACTCCGGACAGCAGTTTGCTGTCCAAGAACGCTCCAAACAGCAGTTCTCGTCGCTTTGAGGTCACCAGCGTTGAAGAAGATGAAGGAAGAAACCTTCACCTTCACCAAGAAGCAAGGAAATGAGGCTATGGCAGCAGGAGAGAGCTTCTTTTCAGCCCAAGGAAGGAGAAGACATCAGCCATAGCATGCAAGATCTCCTCTTCACTCAACTTCAGCTCCCAAGAAAGTGTATGGAAGGAGGAAAAGGCTTGGTCGGGAGCAGGAGCCGCAAGAACTACAGGGGGGCCGAACGGTTCGGCCCCCTCTCTTCCTCTTTCGATTTGGCTGGGACGGACAAGCACGCCAGGGGAGCCGAACGCTCCCCTCTCCTCTCCGCTCTGTCTGGGACGGAACAAATGGGGGAGCCGAATGCTCCCCCTCTCCCGATCTCTCCTTCTTTCTCTCGCTCTGGGTCGGGGCGGAAAACACAAGGGGAGCCAAATGAGCTCCCCTCTCTCCCTTGCGTGCTCTTGGAGAGCACGAGCAGTAGCAAAAAGCCACCGCCCAAATGGAGCAATCCCCCTTCTCACACGTGGAATTAGCATTTAGGGCAAGATTTCATGTAAAATCTCAACCCTAGATTTGGGAATTTGATTTGAAATTTTGATTTAGCCCAATTGATGAATTAGGGCTGAAAATTGAGCCCAAATTGGACCCGACTCAAACCGATTTGAGTCGGTTTGGGTCCGATTGGTTCCGATCAAGCTAATTTCATGAAATTAAACTTGAATCGGCGTCGAAAAGCGTCGAATTGGGCTCGACGACGCTCGACGGGGTTTGAATTGGATTGATTTGATTTAAATTAAATTAAATTGATTTAATTTAATTAAATCGAGGCTTAATTTGAGTCAATTTAGCCTTGACGATGATCAATTGAGTTGATCGGGCGAGATCGAGCTTTGTCGGGCTCGATCGGGGTCGAATCGATGCGAAAATATTCGTCAACAAAAGGACCCCCAATATGTGTGGTGAACGAAAAAAAGTACGCCACACATATTGGCGTTGACCAACTAATGATCAAACGAGATCTTCCAAATCAAATAGGGTATGATTTGCAAGAGAAAGAGAGATCTACGAAAGTCTAAGCTTAGATTTAGACAAGATCTACAAAGGCAAGGAGATTTCTATATATCACCTTAAGGAAAGAGTTTTAGATTGCTCTTGGAAGAGTGTTTAGAAGCATTTTGGCAACTTCTAAAGAGATTCCTAAAGACATTTGGTATCTTTAGAGAGGATTTGATAAGAATAGAAGTATTTTGCCAACTTCTAAGAAGAATTCTAGAGACATTTGGCATTTCTAGAAATGATTTAACTTGATTAGAAGTATCTAGATAGCTTCTAAGAGGCTCCTAGAGATGTTTGGTATCTCTAGAAAGATTTTGGATCAATTAGAAGTATTTTGACAACTTCCAAAAGATATTTCTAAAGATATTTGCTATCTTTAGAAAGAATTTGATTTGATTAGAAGAAATTTGATAACTTCTAAAAGAGCTTAGGGATATCTTTCTATCACCTAAAAGCTAGGAGTATTTTAGCTACCACCTACAAGATTTTCAAGGATATTTTGGCTATCACTTGAAAAGAGATTAGAGACATTTGGAATCTCTAAGAGGGTCTTAGGGATGTCTTGCTATCTCCTAAAAGTTAGGGGTATCTTGGCTACCGCCTAAAGGGTTCTCAAAGATATTTTCACTATCATTTGAGAGGGGTTAGGAACACTTGTTGTTTCCTAAAAGTCAAAAGGCATTTGGCACCTATTGAAAAGCTCTAAGAGGTCTTTTGGCAACCATCTAGAGGCAGAGCTTATCTTATTTTGGTAAGATAAAACTCAAAAGGTTAAGGCTAAGAGTATTTTGGCTACTACTTAAGCCTTAAAGGTATTTGGTGTAAGGCTATCTATTTTGACTAGATAAACCTTAACTTTTGGGAAGACTAAAGGGTATTTTGGCAACCACTAAAAGTCTAGATTTGGATAGATCTATTGATGTTCAATTTGGGTAGAACAAGATCTAAAATAATGAGCTAGGAGAGACCTCAAAAGGTTTGAATTCTACCTAAACTCAGAAATTGATAAGAAGACTCCTATTTGGGGATGTCTACACTTAGCATTTGATACTAAGATTTGCATTTGACTTTCATTTGGAGAAAGATAAATTTGAACTTTCCTTTGGGGGAAAGAGAAGATGAACTTTCACTTGGAGAAAAATGAACTTGATTTCTTTTTTTTTTTAGAGAAATTTGGATTTCTTTCCTTTTGGAGAAACATGAATTTTCTTCCCTTTTGGGGGAAAGATGAATTTTCTTCCCTTTTGGGGGAAAGATGAAAGATTTGAAATCTTAGACAAAGGTTTTGGTATTTCGGACCTAGTCCACAACCGGATCGGATGAACATTTCTGCTAGGAACTCTGCTTGAGCGGCACAAAGCATTTTTCTGTTTCTTTCATTGTTGGGTTTGGGCCAACAGAGCTTCAAGAGATTCATTTGACATTGTAGTGAAGAGAACTAACAGCCTCCTTAGGGAAGGAGCGGCCAGAATAAGTGGAGACAAGAGATAGCGTTTTATACTATCAAAAGCCTTTGATGGATATCATCCAAGTAGGATTTTGAGTCCTTCTTTGAAAGGGCTACAATCTACCGGACAAATTGAATAAGCGTCTCAGATATGCCAACCTACCTAGAAAAGATCTTAGTTGAGTAAGACTTCAAGGAGGTTTCATTTCTAATATCGCTTTGATTTTAGTAGGCATAACTTCAATTCCAAGGTGTCGAACAACAAACCCAAGACAATTTCTGAAGTCACCCCAAAAGTATACTTCAAAGGAATCATGTTGAGGTCGTACCGACAAAGCCATTCGAACATAACCCTTAAATCAAACAGGTGATCCTCTCTCTTTTTTTTTTTTGCTTTTGACCACGAGATCATCAATATGACATTCAATTTTGTCATGAAGGAGCACATTGAATATTCTAGTCATTGCATGCTGGTAGGTCATACCAACATTTTTAAGGCCAAAAAGACATGACCTTAAAACAGTACATTCCAAAGAGTGTTCTAAAAGCAGTATATTGCTCGTCCTCCGGGGCCATTTTTATTTGATTGTACCCCGAGGACCCATTAGTAAAGGAAAAGAGACCATAAGAAGAAGCAATGTCAATCATGAGTTCATGTATAGGTAAACACGCTTCATTCAAGTCTCTAAAATCAACGCATACTCGAATCTGTCCGTTCTTTTTCTTAGCAAGGACAATGCTAGCCAATCAAGAGGAATATTTTTCCTCTTGAGTAGAACCAGCCTCAGTTAATTTTTGTTTTAATCACTTGTTTTTCAATGTTCAAATGCATCCTTCGAGGAGCTTGTTTGATTGGAACAATATTTGGTTGAATGACAAGTTTATGGACCGCTATATTTGGATTTAAGCATGGCATTTCATCATAATTTCATGCAAAACAATCCTTAAACTCTGTCAGGAGTTGTACCATACCATTGGCATCAATTTCATTTAACAAAGCACTTATAAAAGTGGGGCGTGGATTTTCTTCAGTACCCAAATTGATTCCTTTCAATTCATCAATCGTTGATTTGATTTCTCTTCAAACTTAAGGGGTGCATCCTTAGTTTGAAGGTAATCCAGACCGTTGCTAGACTCTAAACATGACCTCCCAACAGCGTTGTAGGTCTTCATAAAGATCATATCAACATCCAGATTGTTGGTAATAACCAAACAAAAATTTATCATCCATTGGTCCGATAGTACCAAAGCCAACACATATCTATTTTTCAACTTATTTTTTGAAATTTCATAAATTTTCAAGGTGTCAAGCTTCGCCCTTGGACCACATAGAAGGAGTTAAACCTCTTTTGATTAGGTTTCAAAAACAGGTTGGAGTTCTACCATTTCTTTTATGGAAAGTTGTCAAGTTTACACCCACTTTTGGACTTTAAGGAAGAGGGTATGCCATGAGAGACATACTCCTTCCCTACATTTTTTTATTTGAGTGTAATGCAAACATTCAACTCTTTCACTTGTACTTTTTTTTTTACAATGAAGTTAATGCTTCTACACACATTCATTCAAATTTCTTCTCTTTTGTTTTTTAGTGAGATTAGATACCTCCTCTTTGTTTGAGAGTTATCTTCATCACATGGAAGATTTCTTTTAATGTTCCAAATAGGCTTTTCAGCGTCTATCCATTCTTGAAACTGCATCTTTGATTTGTTGAAGCTTCTTCGTTGCTTTGTCAAACTACCCATCAAAATTTGGCTCAGCCTTTGAATCGGACCCTGAGCCTACATGGGTGATGGGCCTCCTTGGAACAAATGGTGGAGATGGGGCTTTGGTACCCCTCACTTTCCACATTCTTAACTTTTGTTATGAACTGTATCACGAACTCATTGTGTCATCCTACCTCCTCATTGTGTTGAAGGAGGGGCAAGATTCCATTGGATCTTTTCCTCAAGCTCCTCTTGAATGTGCTCTTGGATAAGTGTTGGAGACTTTGTTTTTAGTGTACTGATTTCTACTTGCTCTTTAGTTGGTATCACAGGTCTGAAAACACTGATAGCCTCTTTGGAACATAACAAGAAACATCTTCATATTTCTCGACTTCATATACACTAAATGGTTTTTTAGAACTCCCTTCAAAAGTGAAGGAGTAATTAAGCCTAGGGCCCTTTGTCCCCCTCTCTCATTGAAGCCACGCAACATCATTTTGTCAGAAGTTAATTTATGCGTGTCAATATTGAGGTGGGTCAAAGTTCCAAGATTCATTATGTTGACCCATGCACCTGGGCCAACAAGCACTCCTTTCATCAGAAAATGTTACTCTAGGTATTCATTGAAGTGTAAAGCCTTCTCAAAGGAATCCTCTACAGGTTGAGCCAAACAAATTTCAGGATCAAGTAGAGCCTTGATCAAAGCCGCTCGCATTTCAGGACAAAGTACGAGTGCATCATATATACTCAACCTCACAAGGAGTTTCCTAAGGTGAGCTAATACATTATAATCCACTTTTGGTGGTCCACCACCCACTTGGAGCAAGTGTTGGTGGAACCACACCCTCATTTTGATTGATAAGTTCTTTTCATTTATCTTGTTTGATGCCATTGGAGATGGTACAACACAACCACTTCTGAAATTTACTTCTGTTATTTGCTCAGACTCAGAAGTTGAGGTCATATCAACCAAAACTTCAGAATTGATTCTTCTTTCACTTGATTTGCTTCTAAGTCAAGTGACTCATGCTCAATGACAATCTTTGCTCCCTGCATTTTGTGCATAGGTAGATTACCACCAAAACTTACTTCACTTGATTCAAAGAATTGGAAAGATTCATTTGTAGTTTGTTCGTTATTAGATTCAGAACAGACAGATTACACGTACGCTGAAGGATCGTTCATTTCATCAACACCCTTTGGAACATACATGAAATCAGAGAGAGATAGGCTTTGGGGGATTTCCCTTTGCCATTTAGAAGGATAACCTATTTGATTTTGGAGGTTGATTCTTTCTTTTTTTCCCTTCACCATTGAAACTCTCTTTCATGAAGTTTCAAGGTTGAAGGACCCTTTCCACCCATTGAGTTATTTAAAGGAGCATCAAAAGAGGCCTTTTTTGTGGGCATTTGAGTTCCTCTTGGAAACTCTAATGGGATTTTAGGTAGTTTGTTTGCAATCTTTAGGAATGGTTTACACAAAGACAACTGTAAACCATTTACAATTGTAAGCAAATCACAAATTGTTGTTCTTTATGACCACACACTACTGAAGGCAAAGAAGCTGCACTTGTTGATTCTTCTTTCTTTGTACTAGTAGAAGGCTCAAATGTTATGTTTAGGACCTTTTGGGGTCCCCAAAACTGAGTAGTAAGAGTTATCAAGACAATGTCATCTTATCCAACCTCTTATCCATCTTTTGCTTTAAGTTGTTGTAGAGCACAAATTTAAGGATTTTCACTCCCTTCCCCCATTTCCAACAACTCATTTGCACGAGGGTCTTCTGAGTGAGAGGATCCTCCTATGTCATAGTGAATAACAAAGATATCCTCCTCATCTAAGAGATCATCCTCATCAGGATTGAAATTCTCAATCAACTTTTTATAATTCTCTTCCTCCTTTTCCCTCATTTCATCCTCATCAATTCTCTTGAGGCTATCTTTCAAGTATTCAATCATTTCTTCAACAGTTTTACCTGTTGAGGGATTGACAGGAGAAGGGTAGTATTCTTCGTATTTGTTAATTTCCATGGGTGCTTTTCCTTTGTCTTTGGAATCAACACAACTAGGAGGGGAATGTACCACAGATGGAACCACCACCTTGGGTCTCCATTCTTCCTTCACCCCAGATGAGGAGGCATGGGATTTTTGGCGTCCCACATTTACCTCATCTAAAGGTGGAGTCTGAATGTGACCCCCAGAGTGTGGCTCATCAAGAGGACTAGAAGGTTTGTTTTCTCTGGGAGACCTTCTAAACCTAGGAGGTATGTCAGATTTACTAGAAACTGACAAAGAAGACCGAGGGACCACTTGGCGATCAAGGTAATCAGCCTTTGGTCTGCCATAGATCTTAGGTGGAATTGCTGAACTATCAACTAGAACTATCCGCTCACTGACTGCTCTTTTCTGGCGAGGTTTAAAATCATAACCATCAACCAATGCTGACACAGCTGGCTGACGGGCAAACTGTTGCATATCTTTCTGCGATGGCTGAACAATCAATTTGCTATCCTTAGGATCTTTGTTCTCCCTAAGGATTGTATCAACACGTTTGCAAATCACATTCTTCATAGCTTTAATTACCTTCTCTTTTGTTGAGCGGGTTTTGTCAGCTACTCTTTGGAAAACATTTTTTATGTCATTCTCCCACTGCTTTACCCTTTCCTCGGGTATGCTTTTGGGAACTTTAGTTAAATGTCTTGGAGATGATGCAACTATTTTCTCAACATCTTCTTCACTCCAAAACACAGGAAGAGGGTAAAATTCATTACCCTCAACAAGAGGAGAGAGCTCCATCATCTCAGCCTCTAACTCAACTTGCTCCTCCTTTTCCAACCTCTTTCTAAGTCTTTTGTTTTTATTTCTTCTTTGAGACTTGGTTAGAACATAGGTGGAACTAGTTCCTTCTTCATATTGACTGGACTGAAACAATTTTTCATGCTCTGAGTGGCTTGGGACAATTGCTAAAGACTGAACTGTCTCACACTGTCTCTCAACTGTCATCTCCTTAGGCAAAACTGGAGTTAAGGTGCTTTGTCTTTCACTAGACTTTTGAACCTTAGGGAAGGTCAACCTACCACATGCGGAAGGTTGAGAGGCTAAGGCTTTTGGAGTCACCCTCTTCCTACTGTTTTGAGGAGGTGACATCTGTGAGAACTCGTTCCTTCGATTTGCTGTCTGAATCTGATTTTTTCTCCCAGGATCATCCGGAACGATATTGAGATCGTCCAGGCCGATCAGTGCATTGGAAACGGCTGATTTCTGGAGTGTTTTCTGGAATGATTTCTGGACTGGATCGTCCAGGCCGATTTTGGATCGTCCTGGGACGATTAGATAAGACAAAAATCCCGAGAGCAAGGGTTTTTATCGTCCGAGAAAAATTAATTATCGTCCTGGACGATTTGATTTTATTATGATCGGCCAGGACGATGTGGCGATCGGCCGGGCTGATCAGACTAATGATATAAGGAAATCAGCTCGATTTGAGGAGAGAGAAAATCATTTTATAAAAACGAAAATATCTGAGGAGAGAGAAAGAGAAGGAAAGCGAAGGAAAAGTTCATTTTCGGAGGCCGCGGAGCGCTTTTCGTCCGTCGCCGCTGTTGAGCAATTTGTTTATCTCGCTGTAAGGACTCCGAATCCTATTTCTGTTTTCACATATATTGATTTTTGATCGAGTTGTGCACTGTTTTGTGTTTTCGTAGTCGGATTTTGGACCCGGTTTTGTATTGACGAAACTTTCACCGCACAACTTTTGATATGTTATTGATATGAGTTTTCTACATGTTTTGAGTATTTTCTGTAACGATTCTACCGGTTATTTTGGGTTATGTGCGGTTTTGATCGAATAGAAAAATATCAGGATGTTTATTGATGTGGCTTTAGTAGAATAATAGTCTTATATTGTTGTTGTGCATGTTCTGTGGTAATTTGGTTAATTTCTGTTTTGGTGATTTTTGTGTAAATTCCGTATACTGCCGTTATGCCGCTGGATTTTCGTATGATTTCCGATTCTCCTGAAATTGATAAATTGAATGCATATGAATGTGACTATCTGATTATTGATGCTGAAAGACAAGTGGGAACCTGGTTGAACGTTGGTTGGAGATTGACTTGACCTGTACAGGATGGTGGGCCGACGGGCTTTCCTTTAAACATCGATTATTGATATATGGATGGGAGTCATAAGGAGTTCTTATAGATATGCCGACGGGCAATAGAGTGACGACTCTTTTTATTGAAACCAACGTATGGATATCTACAACAGCAATATGGATTCTACAACAGCAATATGGATTCTACAACAGCACTATGGATTTCTACAACAGCACTATTGATAATAACTAGTGTTTGTGCTTGTCCAGTAAGACCATTGTATGAAATTGCATATGTATGAAATTGACTGATTGGATTTCCTGATATGCATTGACCTGTTGATTTCTGATTGATTTATTGATTGACGGATTTATTGTATTGAATTGACTTATTACTGATTGGATTTTCTTGACGGATTTATGGATTTACGGATTTATCGTTACTGTACGGTTTCATTGATTGATCGCTGAGCATTGATACTATTGAGCATTGATATGGATATGGATGGATGTTGTAGTGATTGATGGATAACGACACCGCTATGGTTATAGATGTTGTATTGATTTGTGGATATAGATATCGACATTATTGATTCATCGATATTATAGATTTATTGATTCACGAACATGATTGATACTACTGACACGGATATTGATATAGATCCACTGATACATTGATTCATCGATATTATGGATTTATTAACTCACGGACATGATTGATACTACTGACACGGATACTGATATAGATCCACTGATACATTGATTCATAGTACCTATCATTGAGTGATTGATTGATTGGATTGATTGATTGTTTATTGATTTATCGATTTGATTGTTGTATAAGATTTTATTGCATTGATTGATTTCAATTGTATTTGCCGATTGTATTGATCATGCTCTTTCGCTGTATTAATTTGATCGTTTATTGGGATTTTGAGTCGATGGATATTATTGACCGGAAGTAATTGCTTTACTGAATTGATTGACGTGATTTCACTGTTGTAGCATCGTTCGTGGTCTTCAATGGATTATCCTCTTTATGGATATGGATACGCTGCCGTACTGACAGGAAGTAAGTTAGATTGAATGATAGATTAATTTGCAAGTGTATGTGCTGACATGATTCCATTCTATTGTGACTGATGTTATAGACTGATACGATAGATCAGATGGCTAGGCGACCATATTGATGTAATTGATGTTATCGATTGCTATGATAGAGATTGTAGAGATTTGACTAACGCATTGATTTCTTGAGCTTTATGGATTCTCTACTGTTCACTGATTTTATCGACTTCTGTTCCGTATTGATTTCCATATCTGCATTGACTCATTGATCATGTGCGACTGATTGATTTGACTTGATTTGATTGACCTGCATATTGTTTCCAGTGTCGTGCTTTGATTTCAGTTGTAGGCTTTGGTGACCTGCTGGGCTATTTAAGCTCATTATATGTTGTTAATATTTCAGGTGCAGAGCCTCCCGCGTGAAGCTTCTTCGATCGCTGTAGCTTTGTTTGTTTTTGTAGCCCTTGGTAGGCTTTTGTTTTGTAGCCGTATGGCTATTGTACATATTTTTTTGGACTCTCTTTGGACTGTGTATATGTTGATATGTGGATTATAGTAGATGTTGTATTTCTTTCCTGTAATGCAATTATCTCTGGATGACTATATTGATCTGAGCAAGAAAAAAAGATATATATATATATGGATAAAGATTGTCAGATGAATCCTTTCACTATTGATATCTGGGACGTCACAAGATTTTTGGTATCAGAGCGAGTGTAGTGAAAGGATTTGCTTATATCCAGAGGGATAGTGATAATTGCATTATTTGATTTGTTTGGTTTTTGTGTTTGATTTCCCCGATTTGATTTGATTCCAATTTTATTTGATTCGAATGATTTGTATTGACCAGGCCAATGGATCCGAAAGGAAAGACAGTTGAGTCTGCTACTGATCTCCCGCTCACATCTGAAAATATGAATAAGTTTGCTGACATGGTCGCTCAGATGGTGAGTGACAAGTTAGCAAAACGATCTGGACGTAGCAAGAAAAGTGGGGAAGGTAGCAGAGCAAGAATTAATGTTTGTACATGTTGTGGGAAAATACATTTGGGACAGTGTTATCGGAGAACAGAGCAATGTTTCCGATGTGGTGCATATGGACATAGAATGACTGATTGCCCAAGTTCTGGATTTAGGCAAGGACCTGTTCCGAATGTTCAGACTGAAAATGTACAAGCAATGGTAGAAGATGTTTCTTCAGTGCCTGCTGATGTGACTGGTACGAGTTTAGTTCTTGTCTGTTCCGATGTGATTTGTACGATTTTCCGATTGATTGGATTTGTTTTGTTTCGTTTTGCTCCGGACACCTAAGGGAAATGTCGAGACGACATTTTTCTAAGATGGGGAGATTGTGAGAACTCGTTCCTTCGATTTGCTTTCTGAATCTGATTTTTTCTTTCAGGATCATCCGAGACGGTATTGAGATCGTCCAGGCCGATCAGTGTATT
Organism: Dendrobium nobile; assembly: GCA_022539455.1. Lineage (NCBI taxonomy): Eukaryota > Viridiplantae > Streptophyta > Magnoliopsida > Asparagales > Orchidaceae > Dendrobium > Dendrobium nobile. The sequence goes on from CM039734.1 coordinate 70,158,918, forward strand.
GGAAACGGCTGATTTCTGGAGGGTTTTTTGGAATGATTTCTGAACTGGATCGTCCAGGCCGATTTTGGATCGTCCTGGGACGATCAGATAAGACAAAAATCCCGAGAGCAAGGGTTTTTATCATCCGAGAAAAATTAATTATCATCCTCAGATATTGTCCTGGACGATTTGATTTTGTTCTGATCAGTCAAGACGATGTGGCGATCGGCCGGGCCGATCAGACTAATGATATAAGGAAATCAGCTCGATTTGAGGAAAGAGAAAATCATTTTATAAAAACGAAAATATCTGAGGAGAGAGAAAGAGAAGGAAAGTGAAGGAAAAGTTCGTTTTCGGAGGCCGCAGAGCGCTTTTCGTCCGTCGCCGCTGTTGAGCAATTTGTTTATCTCGCTGTAAGGACTCCGAATTCTATTTCTGTTTTTAGAGATATTGATTTTTGATCGAGTTGTGCACTGTTTTGTGTTTTCGTAGTCGGATTTTGGACCCGGTTTTGTATTGTTGAAACTTTCACCGCACAACTTTTTATATGTTATTGATATGAGTTTTCTACACGTTTTAAGTATTTTCTGTAACGATTCTACCGGTTATTTTTTGTTCTATGCGGTTTTGATCGAATAGAAAAATATCAGGATGTTTATTGATGTGGCTTTAGTAGAATAATAGTCTTATATTGTTGTTGTGCACATTCTGTGGTAATTTGGTTAATTTCTGTTTTGGTGATTTTTGTGTAAATTCCGTATAGTGCCGTTATGCCGCTGGATTTTCGTATGATTTCCGATTCTCCTGAAATTGATAAATTGAATGCATATAAATGTGACTATCTGATTATTGATGCTGAAAGACAAGTGGGAACCTGGTTGAACGTTGGTTGGAGATTGACTTGACCTGTACAGGATGGTGGGCCGACGGGCTTTCCTTTAAACATCGATTATGGATATATGGATGGGAGTCATAAGGAGTTCTTATAGATATGCCGACGGGCAGCCGACGGGCGGCCGACGGGCAATAGAGTGACGACTCTTTTTATTGAAACCAACGTATGGATATCTACAACAGCAATATGGATTCTACAGCAGCACTATGGATTTCTACAACAACACTATTGATAATAGCCAGTGTTTGTGCTTGTCCAATAAGACCATTGTATGAAATTGCATATGTATGAAATTGACTGATTGGATTTCTTGATATGCATTGACCTGTTGATTTCTGATTAATTTATTGATTGACGGATTTATTATATTGAATTGACTTATTACTGATTGGATTTTCTTTACGGATTTATGGATTTACGGATTTATCGTTACTGTACGGTTTCATTGATTGATCGCTGAGCATTGATACTATTGAGCATTGATATGGATATGGATGGATGTTGTAGTGATTCATGGATATCGACACCGCTATAGATATAGATGTTGTATTGATTTGTGGATATAGATACCGATATTATTAATTCATCGATATTATGGATTTATTGATTCACGAACATGATTGATACTACTGACACGGATACTGATATAGATCCACTGATACATTGATTCATCGATATTATGGATTTATTGACTCACGGACATGATTGATACTACTAACATGGATACTGATATAGATCCACTGATATATTGATTCATAGTACCTATCATTGAGTGATTGATTGATTGGATTGATTGATTGTTTATTTATTTATCGATTTTATTGTTGTATAAGATTTTATTGCATTGATTGATTTCAATTGTATTTGCCGATTGTATTGATCCTGCTCTTTCGCTGTATTGATTTGATCGTTTATTGGGATTTTAAGTCGATGGATATTATTGACCGGAAGTAATTGCTTTACTGAATTGATTGACGTGATTTCACTGTTGTAGCATCGTTCGTGGTCGTCAATGAATTGTCCTCTTTATGGATATGGATACGCTGCCGTACTGACAGGAAGTAAGTTAGATTGAATGATAGATTGATTTGCAAGTGTATGTGCTGACATGATTCCATTATATTGATTTGACTGATGTTATAGACTGATACGATAGATCAGATGGCTAGGCGACCGTATTGATGTAATTGATGTTATCGATTGCTATGATAGAGATTGTAGAGATTTGACTGACGCATTGATTTCTTGAGCTTTATGGATTCTCTACTGTTCACTGATTTTATCGACTTCTGATCCGTATTGATTTCCGTATCTGCATTAACTCATTGATCATGTGCGACTGATTGATTTGACTTGATTTGATTGACCTGCATATTGTTTCCAGTGTCGTGCTTTGATTTCAGTTGTAGGCTTTGGTGACCTGCTGGGCTATTTAAGCTCATTATATGTGATTAATATTTCAGGTGCAGAGCCTCCTGCGTGAAGCTTCTTCGATCGCTGTAGCTTTGTTTGTTTTTGTAGCCCTTGGTAGGCTTTTGTTTTGTAGCCGTATGGCTATTGTACATATTCTTTTGGACTCTCTTTGGACTGTGTATATGTTGATATGTGGATTATAGTAGATGTTGTATTTCTTTCCTGTAATGCAATTATCTCTGGATGACTGTATTGATCTGAGCAAGAAAAAAAGAAAAAAAATATATATATATATATGGATAAAGATTGTCAGATGAATCCTTTCACTATTGATATCTGGGACGTCACAACATCTCCCTAACAAGTAAGCTAACTTCAAGGACCCTCTTAGGTGGAGGTTGGCTTTCTAAGACTTTCACTTCAGAAGGGGTTAGGCTTTGGAATAAGACCTCCACACCCTCAAAACCTTGTCCAAATTTTATCAGATCTCCTGGAGCAAGTTGAGATTGATCAAAAGACAACTGAAGGTGGTTACCAATTTTGAAAACCAATTTGCCTTCCATCTCAGCTTTGTTAAAATCACAAACTTTAGAATTTTCCTGAAAATCAGAATTTGCTGTATCAACTTTTCTGTTGTACTTCCTTGAATCCAATTATCATAACATCAACCAATCATTACACTTTTTGCTGGGTTTTCTGACCACTGACTTGAATCATTGACCACCCACAACTGTGACCCGAATTTAACGGATGAAGAATGAATTTGTTTGAGTTTTGAAACCTCACACCATTTGGCATTGTTTGGTTGTAAATTTCATACAACCACAATAATTATGGTGAAGAAAAGATTTTAAAATTGGATATTTGAGAATGTGAATTTTTTTTTAAAATGATTGATTTGAAAATCAAAGTTCATCTTTCTCAACTTTTGAAAGTTATTTGGAAAGTTCATCTTGATTTGCATTTGCTTGTATTGACATCACTCAACCCAAATTTGCTAAGGGAGAGGCATACAATACAAAATTTGATTTTGTAAATGTCATTTAGCCAGCATTTGAAATGACTAATTGAAAACCACTAGTTTAGATGAAAAGAGACATCCTCCCCAGCGGAGTCGCCAGAAAATCTGTTGGAGAATTTTTGTATCCTAAAATGGATTGCATATTTTATTATCGAGCACGACATAAGAATGATGATATAGTACCCCGGAGGGTAAAAATAACATTTCCTTATGGTCTCAATAACAAAATTTACAATTATTTAATAGAGATTCCCCCACTCAATGTTTGGTTGAGTGGGGTTTATTTATTTCTGGGGTACAGACATCCCATAGGGGCAAGCCCCTATGGTTAATTACATCACAAGTTTGATTTGGGAACACTTTTGATTAAACTAGTGGTTTTCTTTCTTTTTTTTGTAGTCATTTAAACATTGGCTAAAGTTTGATTTTGTTTTGTTTTAAAATCCGTGAAAGTCTTGCTTAAAGGTTTTTTGGCCCTTAGGAATTTTAAGGAAGAGGTTTGATCAACTTAGAATCAGATTTTTGGAGTGAAGTCCAAGAGAAGGTGAAGTAGGAGCACTAGATTCTGAGGGAAACTCAGAGGTGCTCGAACTATCCTATGTTGGGCTTTACATTTTAACAATCTAAATTTTTGTTTAAGTTGAACTTTTTATTAGAATGTTGGGGCTTATATTCCTTCAACACTTGCTGGAGGAATTGCCTGAAAGTTGAGGGCTTATAGGGTGATTTGGAATCAACCCGTGCCTCGGACCCTAAGACTAAGGTGAGGACTACCGACAGGTAGTGCCTCGAACCTAGATCTAACGAGTGCAAAGAGGGACTTACAAGCTACACCTCACCAGAGGCATAACCTGCCTGACCTCTGGATTTATTGTCCCGCCTGGAAGGGACTACCAGCTAAACTCCCCCTAATCACTTTTAAAACCATGTTATTCGGTCTCAATGCAAATGTAGAGTGGTAGGGTTGTTTTTATTTAGAAGGTATGGCTTATAGCTTGGCTTTGAGGCCAAGATGCCTATTTATGTGGGTATGCAAATGCTGACTCGCAAAGAAAAAGACTTTTGTTATCTAATCCTTATATGGAGGCATTCTATATGCAACATGCTTGGGCTATGTATGATTATTTTCAATTTTGAAAACTTGGCTCCTTGAAGGGAGCCATGTAATTTTTCTTACTTGAAAGACATGGAGCCTAATTTGATTTTATTTTTAGATTGCTTACATGTTAAGGGGTAGAAAACTTAGTTTTTATCCTAAGAGCCTAACGTGATCAAGTCCAGGCCACACCCACAAAAATAAGAGAATAAACCTAGGAAAGACATGCATTTCTATTGCGCACAACCAGGTAAACAATCAAAGCATGCTTTTATTTATATCAAATGCAAGGAAATGTAAAGAGAGTCTACATTATTACAACCAGAATTGGCAGCTGAGTTGCCTGCCATTATACAACCCAGTCAAATTTACAGACTCTACTTGTGGGGTTCTTCAGGCTCTTGACTTTTGAATGGACATTAGGCTTCACCTTTGCAGGTACATCCTTCTAGTCCACTTCACTCTTTTGCTCCAAACCCCCACAAGTTTGATTACACATCCTAAATCTATCAAATACATATTTGAAAAGAAAAAGACTCAAACCTACAGTGGATTAGAAGCAGTTTATATGATAAAGCATTGCATCCAGAATTTTGTTTAGAACTTAGAGTGCCAAATAATCTATTTCTACCCTATTGGCCACATCTTTGGGGGGTTTTAAGCAGCACCTGTCATGCAAGCAATTTTTTATTTATGAGCGCCCCCCTTTTAGATATGGCCACCTGCAAGAAGAACATGTATATTTCTACACTATCCACTTAAGGGCAAGTACCCACAACACAGACAATCCAAGGGCAATCACACCACAACATCAAACACATGCGCAGAAAAGAAAAATCCTAATCCTAGCATGCCTAAGGGGCTGTGCACCTAAGTGTGTGAGGCTTGTGTAGCATGTCACACTAAGGGTATTTGGTTTTATTTTGGAAGGAAGATGTTTAATCTTTATCCAAGGGTGATTTCACTTTAAGTTGTTTGTGACTTAAAGATTTTATTTGATTTTTAAATGTTTCATATTTAGGAGGGTTATGAAGAACCCATAAAGTAACCACATGCTTGCTTTTGGGCAAGCCTGTTACTTATGAATCCTAAGATACAATAATGTAGGCATCCCACCTTTTGGGGGAGATGATTGATCATTGTATCAAAAGGGAGCCTAAGTAATTTTTAGATGTTTTTTGGAGTTCTCTTAATGTTTGGATAAGAGAAATGTCTATCTAATAGGATAAGATAGACATGCCTAAGGGGTTTCACTTAGGACTTGATGAAATTCATCCAATAGGGTAGGATGAACTTCAATGGATTGAATAATTTCTAAAGACATCTATAGGTTTAGCGTTTTAAATGTCATAGAAAAAATCATTCAATTTGAGTTGAGTGGAGGAGGTTACTTAGATTTTGGGTCTAAGAAAGGTGTCCAACATGTAACTTTTGGGCTACATGTTGGAGAAATCTCCTTAGCTTTTGAAGCTAAGAGGAGAAAGATAGGAATCCAACATTTAGCTTTTAGGCTAAATGTAGGAGAACTCTCTCTAACTTTTGGAGTTAAAGAGAGAAGAGATCTCCTACAACTTTGGAGTTGGAGGAGAAATGACCTATAGCTTTTGGGCTAAGGTATTTCATTTTCTAAGGCCTTTGAAACCTATAAAAGCAAGGGAGATTAGTAGCTTTAAAGCTACGAATCAAAAGAGTGTCTCATTGAATTTTTGTATTCAATGAGTTGGATTTCATCTGCTTAATTTGGATTAAGCAAACAAAGGTGAGTCACTTATTGAATTTAGCTCAATAAGTGAGAGAGATTTGTAACTTTGAGGTTACAAATCAAGAGAGATTATCATTGAACTCTTATATTCAATGATGGGTATTTAGTTTGCTAAGTTTGGATTAAGCAAACATAAAAAAAAATGATGTGTAGATTTGGCCTACACATCAAGGATTCTTTGAAATTTTGGGTGTCCAAAGAGAGAAACTCATTCACCTGATTTGGGTTAGGAGAATGAAAGAAAGCTAGGATTTGATTCCTTTGCTTCATATGGAATTATTTGTTGAATTTAGTTCAACAAACAAATAATTTTGGATTGAATTACTTGTTGATTTTGATTCAACAAATAAGAGATTTGGGTGAGACTTTCATACAACCTTTGAGTTGTAGAAAGAAGAAGAGAAGATGCAACTTTGGGTTGCAAGCTTCTAAAACCTCTTTAAACACTTGGAGTTCAAAGAGGGGAATTCATTCTCCCAATTTGGGTTTGAGAGCATGAAGATGGATTTGGAAGCTCTCCTACAATCTTGACTTGTAGGAAAGGGAAAGGGAAATGCAACTTAGAGGTTACAAATTCAAGAACATTCTTTGAACATTTGGTGTTCAGAAAGAAGTGTACATTCTCCCAATTTTGAGTTTTAGGAGAATGAGAGGGTCTTCCTACATCGTTTGGGTTGTAGAAAGAGGAAAATCATGTGCAACTTAGAGGTTCCACATTCATGAGTGCCCTTGAACATTTGATGTTCAAAGGGGGATAATTTCATTTGCCTAATTTGAAGCTAGGCAAATGAAGGGGAATTTGGGGGTTTCCTACAATTTGGGCTTGTAGGAAAAGGAATAGTCCAAAATGCAACTTAGGGATTACAAATTGGAGGATTTCCTTTAAATGTTTGGTGTCTAAAGAGGGGGAATTCATTCCTCCAATTTGGGTTGGAGGGATGGAGAAGAATGAGATGCAACTTAGAAGTTGCAAACTCTTGAAGGTTCCTTGAACATTTGACATTCAAAGAAAGATGTACACTCTCCTACTTTAGGTTAGGAGAATGAGGAGATCTTTCCTATAACCTTTGGGTCATAGAAAGAGAGCTTCCTACCTTCTTACAAATGTTTTGGGCTCATTTGAAGAGAGGAAGGATGCACCTTAAGGCCTTGGAAAGGATTCCTAAATCAACTTTGACATAATTAGGAAACTTGAATGGGAGAGGTTCACTTGTTACTTTTGTGTTATCAACAAGTGAAGAAATGACTTAGGATTTTGATCCTAAAGTGAGAGGATTCATGCAATGAAATGCTTAAAGGCTTGAGGAACCTTAGGATATTTTGCATAAGAAGATATTCGTTGGTTTTATGTGCCAACAACGAAGATAGGAGAACTTGGGATTTGGTTCCAAGTTGCAAATGACTCATGCAATCTAAAACTTGGAGCTTTGAGAATGCTCCAAACATTATGCACAAAAGGGAATTCCCCACCTCTCCATGAATGTTTTGAACTCATGGAAAGAGGAGATGCATGCATGAAAGAAATTTCCCTACGTCCTTTGAGTTTTGGACACAATTAGGAGAGGGAAGAATTGATTTTCTACGGTCTTAGGAGAGGTTTCTAAACCACTTTTGGGCATGATTTAGAAATTTGGATAGGAGATATCGATCCCTATGACTTCTAAGAGATTTAAGATCAATTTGGGATATGATCTAAGAAGAACCTAGAATGCATGCATGTGTAGATGATTCTTCAAATTAGGGAATTTGATAATTGAAAGCAATTAAGTATTTATTTTACACAATGTTGTAAATGAACTTAATCAACAAAACATTTTGTGGGATCTACAACATAGACTTTGAAAAGTCTATGGGAGACCTCACAATAATTTGATTTTCAATGGTTGATTAAATCCACATTCAAACATTCACAAAAAGCTTTCTAGAGTTCACAAACTTCCACATGTGCACACTCCTTGCAACTCGTTAGTCACTTCTGTCATGACTTGTACTTGAAAGAAGGGTGCATACCATTTGGATGGATTTCAAGTTTATGAATGTTTTCACATACTTAGATCGCTTTGACAAACAATCAATTCAAGATTGTCAATCCACACTCTAAGTTTCATGTGATGCAAAACATAAATCTAATTGATCATTAATGTAGTGATGTTTACTACATAGACCCTTGAAAGTCTATGTCTCACAACGACTAGAAAGCCCAAACCAATTAGATTTAAATCATGCATTAAATAAAACTCTAGAGATTATCAATTCCAAAGCATACAAACTCTCCTAAATTTGGGGTGTCAATTTTGTCATGACAATGCATCTAAGCGAGACATACATGCAACTAGTTACAATCCAAACCTATGCATCATCATTGACTTTGAGGTCAAAAGATAGCGTCTACCCTAGGGCATGATTGTAGGCGACGGATTGGGCACAACATGAATGTTATTACATGCATTTGGGGGGGTGTTGGATACCAATCCAACACTCCTACGCGTATTGGCATGTCTCTTTGGCTCTCACAAGAGAGCAAACAAGTGAAAAACACTAAATTTTCACTGTTTTGCGGAGAGGACAGCCAACGAAGGGTTTTGGGGGACAAAAAATTAAAGTTTCTAAGGACCTAAGGCTTTGGATCATCAACCATATTGCAATTGGCCTTGGGAGCCTTAAGGTTTCGCCTAAGTTTTAGTGGTATATCTTCCCCGGGTTGTCCAAGCGCTCCTATCCAAGTTCCAAGCTTTGTCCAAGCTCCGCTCTAAGCTCCAAGCTGCTGTCCCAAGTTCTTTGAAGGCTTCAAATTGCTGTCCCAGGTTTTCCCAAGGAGGAAGACCTCTGTCCAAGCCTTTCCGGATCGCGTCGCTGCTGTCCAAGTGCTCCCAAGCCTCCCAAGCACTGTTTGAAAGTTTCCAACAGCCTCCAACCTGCTGTCCAAGGCGTTTCGAAGGATAATTTTGCTGTTTAAATGCTAACGGAAGCTGTCACTTGTTGTCCAAACTCTCCAAACAGCAGCTTTTTCTGTTTGGAAGCCTTTGGAGGTTGCGTTGCTGCTGTCCAAGCTTTTCCCAACGTTGTCGCTGCTGTCCAAGGCTTTCTGGAGAAGGAATTTGCTGTCTGAACCACTCTGGACAGCAGTTTGCTGTCCAAGAACGCTCCAAACAGCAGTTCTCGTCGCTTTGAGGTCACCGGCGTTGAAGAAGATGACGGAAGAAACCTTCACCTTCACCAAGAAGCAAGGAAATGAGGCTATGGCAGCAGGAGAGAGCTTCTTTTCAGCCTAAGGAAGGAGAAGACATCAGCCATAGCATGCAAGATCTCCTCTTCACTCAACTTCAGCTCCCAAGAAAGTGTATGGAAGGAGGAAAAGGCTTGGTCGGGAGCAGGAGCCGCAAGAACTACAGGGGGGCCGAACGACTCCTCCCCCTCTCTTCCTCTTTCGGTTTGGCTGGGACGGACAAGCACGCCAGGGGAGCCGAACGCTCCCCTCTCCTCTCCGCTCTGTCTGGGAAGGAACAAATGGGGGAGCTGAATGCTCCCCCTCTCCCAATCTCTCCTTCTTTCTCTCGCTCTGGGTCGGGGCGGAAAACACAAGGGGAGCCGAATGAGCTCCCCTCTCTCCCTTGCGTGCTCTTGGAGAGCACGAGCAGCAGCAAAAAGCCACCGCCCAAATGGAGCAATCCCCCTTCTCACACGTGGAATGAGCATTTAGGGCAAGATTTCATGTAAAATCTCAACCCTAGATTTGGGAATTTGATTTGAAATTTTGATTTAGCCCAATTGATGAATTAGGGATGAAAATTGAGCCCAAATTGGACCCGACTCAAACCGATTTGAGTCGGTTTGGGTCCGATTGGTTCCGATCAAGCTAATTTCATGAAATTAAACTTGAATCGGTGTCGAAAAGCGTCGAATTGGGCTCGACGACGCTCGACGGGGTTTGAATTGGATTGATTTGATTTAAATTAAATTAAATTGATTTAATTTAATTAAATCGAGGCTTAATTTGAGTCAATTTAGCCTCGACGACGATCAATTGAGTTGATCGGGCGCGATCGAGCTTTGTCGGGCTCGATCGGGGTCGAATCGATGCGAAAATATTCGTCAACATGAGCCAAATAAAAACTTATCATTCTGGGTCGATAATTTCAAATCATGTTGGAATCAAAATTAGTTTTCATTCACGCATTTATTTGGTTTATGAGAAATTGAGTTAAACATATTTTTTATTTTTTTATTTTATTGATGTGTATATATATATATATATATATATATATATATATATATATATATAATATATATATATATATATATATATTCTTATAAGAATGAAGTATTTTAATCATAATGGTCATCTGACGGAATTACCAAATCTAAAAATGTTGTAGTCTATGAGTCAAAAAACTTTGGGAATGGACTTGCATACTTTTGGAATTCTGTTTTCAACAAACTTATAAGCAAAATAGCTATTTTTTATGATAAATCTAACAAAAATAAAATTTATCATGATTTGACAATAACCAATTTATTCATTTCTTACTGCCGCTCGCTGCCACTGCCCACCGCTGTTTTAAGATTTGTTATTGCCAACTATGTATCACCATCTCTGTCGTCGACTACTCCCACCACTGTTGGCGACATCGGTCACCGGGCACCACCATCGATGGCCGCCACCGTTATCCTTTCATTTTACTTCAATCCAAATAGCTCTAAAATATTTCAAATATAATGTATTAATTGTATACTGTTGTTGCGGACTAGAATATACGAGGCAGTAGAATTAAAAAGTATTTGTCTTAGCGTTGCAAAGATAAAATAACACTAGAGATTTTTACATGGAAAACCCTTGAAAGGGGAAAAACCACGGGGTCAGCCCAGTTGAAAAAGTTCCGCTAGTATTTGCTTGGAATACAAGAGACTGACTCGTCCTTAAAATTTAGAACCATCATATTACAATAAATCTTTTCAGGATTGAAAATAAACTACAACGTCGGGTAGAGTTCCGGCGTCGTTCTGAAGTTGAGCAGAATTTCGGTGTCGTTTGAAAGTCTGGTAGAATTCTAGTGTCGGACAGAATTCTGGCATCACTTGGGAAGAAATTCGGCGTCACTTGGGTGTCCGGCCAAATTCCGGCGCCACTCGGGTGTCTGGCCAAATTCCGGCGTCACACGGGCGTCGGGCAGAACTCCCGCAGTGGTCGAGGAGGAGTTATTCCCTCCTATCATTCCCTTCTCTTCTTCTCTTCTTCTTTCTTGGGTCTCCTCTCATGAGAAATGAGAGGTCTATTTATAGATTTCCTGGAGTGGCATAGCTTGTAAATAGGTGTGAGATCAAGGGCCGATGGTCCCGGAACGATGCTCTGATACCAATTTGATAGGAAATACTTAGATCCAAGTATTCCTATCTCTCCACGTGAAGAAAACAACAAGAAAGTTGCTGTTTTCTACAGGAAATCAGCCCCAAACGTATGAAAACAGTAGAAAATTGTAGGAAAACTGAGAGAAAAAACGCTTAATGGACTTATATTCCACTAGTAGATGATCAATGCAAAAGCAAGATACAATGTTCTTCGATTCAAGAGGAAGAACAACTCTCCGATCTTCTCCGGCAACGCTAAGAGCCCAAGCAAGAAAACCCTAGATCTCAAATTACATTCAAATTCAAGATCACCTCCTTTCTCTCCTAATCCCCCTAAATAACCATAATGGATTATTACAAATTACCTAAAAAGCCCATGACATTCAAAATTTTCCCTCCCACCTCATCAATTCAATCCCAAGTGGGGCCCAGCTTGTCCGCCCCTCCCTGGCTGGGTTTTCCGCCCCGCCTGGAATAGACCCGGGTTGGCCCGGGTCTAGCCGGCCCCTCCTGGGCCGGTTCACGCCTAACATTAATGTTAGGCCATTAATGTTAGGATCTAGGGTTTTCTTGCTTGGGCTCTTGGCGTTGCCGGAGAAGATCGGAGAGTTGTTCTTCCTCTCGAATTGAAGAACATTGTATCTTGCTTTTGCATTGATCATCTACTAGTGGAATATAAGTCCATTAAGCGTTTTTTCTCTCAGTTTTCCTACGATTTTCAACTGTTTTCATACGTTTGGGGCTGATTTCCTGTAGAAAACAGCAACTTTCTTGTTGTTTTCTTCACGTGGAGCGATAGGAATACTTGGATCTAAGTATTTCCTATCAAATTAGTATCAGAGCATCGTTCCGGGACCACCGGCGGCTGAAATTCTGAAATTTCAGCAAGTTTCTTGTCTCCGGAAGAAGTTTTTTGTGGATCCGTTAGAAGGACAATGGCCGGAAAGAAGGTGGATGTCTTGGAAGGCGAAGTCGGTCAATTAAAAACCGATTTGGAGGAAAGATTTTTTGATTTTCAAAATCAAATCACCACCAACAACGAAAGGTTGGAGGGAAAATTCACGGCCATGGAAGAGATGATGAAGAAATTACTTGAGATGAAGACTAATCTGACGGTGTCGGAAGCAAGAGAGACTGTCGGCGACCATGGCGTAGGAGGAAATCCGAACCCGCTTCGGGGGAGGAGGAATCCGGCTGTGGAGATCCTTGAGGGAGACGACGACATGCCACCTCTAGAGCCACTTTCTAGAGAGGAGATGAGCCTGGGGAATGACCGTCGAGGTGCTGATTTTCAGCGTCGAGGTGCTGATTTTCAGCGTCGAGGTGCTGATTTTCAGCGTCAAGGTGGGGATTTTGAAGGCCGGAGGGGAGAATATGAGGGAAGTGCAGATTTCGGCGAAAGAAGTGGAGAATATCAGCGTCGAGGTGCTGAATTTCAGCGTCGAGGTGCTGATTTTGAAAGGGGAAGAAGGGATTATGACGATGGACTCGGATACCAACGTGGGAGGGAGGACCGGGATACTTGGGGAGCACCTCATCTTTGAGGAATGGGAGGTTATGGAGAGTACCGAGGTAACGGAAGGGATCCGAAGGTGAGGAAGTTGAAGATGCCCATCTTTGAGGGGGAAGATGGCCATGGCTGGATCTACAAGGTGGAACGGTATTTTGCAGTCAACGGGTTGACAGAGGAGGAGAAACTGACAGCGGCAGGACTGTGTTTGGAAGGGAAGGCACTGGCATGGTACCAGTGGCGGGACATGAGGCGACCTATTCGAAGCTGGAGGGAGTTCAAGGATTGCCTACTAGAACGTTTCCGAATCAGCAGCGGAGGGGATTTCTACGAGCAGTTCTTTGCGCTGACACAGGAGGGGACAGTAGCAGAGTTCCGGGACCGGTTTGAGTACCTAGCTAGCAGGTTGGATCGTCTTTCTGATACCGTGCTCGAGGGGAACTTCATGAAGGGGCTCAAACCAGAAATCAGAGCAGCCGTTAGAGTAATGAGACCACACGACCTGGGGGAAGCCATGGAGTTGGCACAGTTGGTCGAGGACCAGAAGCATCTAGAGAGGGGGAATCGAGGCAGCAGTTCTGGGGGATCCCACCGGATGACGACCACGTTCTTAGCTTCCAAGGGAGCTGCACCGGGGGGTACACGAGAAGTACCAAAGGAGAGATCTGGAGGAGGGCCTGGGGGAAATTTTAAGAAGCTTACTGATAAGGAGATGCAGGAGAAAAGGGCCAAGGGATTGTGCTTTAGATGTGATGAGAAGTACATGCCAGGGCATAGGTGCAAGGACCGGACTCTTCAGGTTCTCCTTGTTTGCGAAGACGAGGAAGACGAAGAGGTAGGTGGGAGCAGGTCCGAAGGGGAAGAAGAGGAGAAGTTGCACCTGGATGTGGCGGAAGTCTCTCTGAACTCCGTAGTGGGATTCACTTCGAGTCACACTATGAAAGTGAAAGGGGTGATAGCCGACCACGAGGTGGTGATTCTGATAGATAGTGGGGCAACTCACAATTTCATTTCCACTCAGTTGGTGGAGTTGCTGGGAATGAAATTAGTGGATACGGGAGGCTATGGCGTGATGATGGGCACGGGAAAGGTAGAAATGGGTAGAGGAGTTTGTAAGGGAGTGGTGATTACCATCCAGGACATAGAGGTGAGGGAGGATTTTCTTCCTTTAGAATTGGGGAGTACTGACGTGATTTTGGGAATGAAGTGGCTGCAGACTTTGGGAGAGACAAAGGTGAACTGGGGGGAACTGAGGATGGAACTGGTAGTGGGAGGGAGGAGAATGGTGATACATGGAGATGTCGGCCTGTCTAGGACGGGGGTGTCTCTCAAGTCCATGATCCGAACCATTCAGGAGGTTGGGGGTGGATATTTGGTGGAGTTGCAACGATTGGAGAAGGTCAGTGTGGGGGAAGAGGGAGACATTCCTCTGGAAATGCAACCGGTCATACAGCAGTTCAGGGAGGTTTTTCAACCTCCACAGGGTTTGCCACCTCAGAGGGAGTTGGAGCACGCCATCACTTTGAAGGAAGGGGAGACACCTATCAGCGTTCGCCCTTACCGCTACCCCCAGATCCAAAAGGATGAGATAGAAAGACTGATACGGGAGATGTTGGAGGCAGGGATCATAAGACCAAGTGTAAGCCCTTTCTCTAGTCCAGTCCTCTTGGTCAAGAAGAAGGATGGGAGTTGGAGATTCTGTGTGGATTACAGGGCTCTGAATAAAGGCACTGTACCAGACAAGTTCCCAATTCCAATGATTGATGAACTATTGGATGAACTATTTGGGGCAGTGGTGTTTTCCAAGCTAGACTTAAAATCCGGATACCACCAGATCGGAATGAAGGAGGCGGATGTTCCAAAGACAGCCTTCAGGACACATGAAGGGCATTATGAATTTCTGGTAATGCCCTTTGGTTTAACTAACGCTCCTGCGACATTTCAGTCTCTGATGAACAGGATCTTCTGGCAGTACCTCAGGAAGTTTGTACTTGTGTTCTTTGATGACATATTGGTGTACAGCAAAACTGAGGAGGAACACTTAGAACACTTGAAGGTGGTTTTGGGAGTATTGCAGGAACATCAGTTACAGGCCAATCTGAAGAAATGCAGCTTTGCACAGGCCAGGGTGGAGTACTTGGGACACGTGGTATCCCAAGAAGGAGTAGCAGCGGATCAGAACAAAATAGAAGCAATGCAGAAGTGGCCAATTCCTAGAAACCTAAAGGAGTTAAGGGGGTTCTTAGGGTTGACTGGATACTACAGGAGATTTGTGAAGGGATACAGTGCTATCGCATGGCCCTTGACGGAGCAACTGAAGAAGGATGGATTTTCTTGGGGGGAAGCAGCAACGCAGGCATTTGAGAAACTAAAGGTAGCCATGACTACAGTTCCAGTGCTAGCACTTCCTGATTTTAGCCAAGTCTTTGTGGTGGAGACAGATGCTTCAGGGTATGGGCTGGGAGCAGTGTTGATGCAGAACCACCAGCCAATAGCCTACTTCAGTCAAGTACTTTCAACCAGGGCTAGATTGAAGTCAGTGTATGAAAGGGAATTGATGGCCATTGTCTTGGCTATTCAAAAGTGGCGGTCATATCTCTTGGGAAGGCACTTTATCGTGCGGACAGATCAGAGGAGCCTGAAGTATTTGCTAGAGCAAATGATGGTAACTGAAGAGCATCAGAGGTGGCTATCCAAACTACTAGGCTATGACTTCGAGATTCAGTATAAACCAGGGTTGGAGAACAAGGCGGCCGACGCTCTATCCAGATGTGTGGGGGAACTCCATGAGTTGGTGCTGTCTGTACCCTTGATGGTAGACTGGAGAGCCATCAAGGAAGAAAGTATGCTGAATGAAGAGTTGAAGAAGATCAGGGAAGAGCTAGGGAAAGACAAGAGTAAGCATCCGGGCTACTGTATTGAGGGGGAGAGACTATTGTATCAAGGGAGGTTTGTGATGCCACGGACTTCCATACACATTCCCCACTTGTTGCAGGAATTTCATGGCAGTGCAGTTGGGGGACATTCAGGGGTTCAGAAGACTTACAGGAGGCTAGCATCCGAGCTCTACTGGAAGGGGATGCATAAAGATGTGGAGGAGATGGTGGCCAGGTGTGAAGTGTGTCAGAGAAATAAGTACATGGCCATGGCGCCAGGAGGATTACTGCAACCGTTGACACTTCCAAACAGAGTCTGGGAGGAAGTGTCCATGGATTTCATTGATGGCCTACAAAGATTGGAGGGGTTCACAGTCATCATGGTGGTAGTGGACAGACTTAGTAAGTATGCGCATTTCGTTCTCTTAAGACACCCATACACCGCAGTGTCAGTAGCGGCAGCTTTTATCAGGGAAGTGGTGAGACTACATGGGGTGCCTGAATCGATTGTGTCTGATCGGTACAAAGTGTTCCTCAGCCAGTTCTGGAGGGAGCTGTTCAGGATGCAGGGCACAGTTCTCAAGAGAAGTACCGCCTATCACCCACAGATAGACGGACAAACGGAGGTGGTGAATCGAAGCTTGGAGACCTATTTGAGGTGTTTTGTGTCCGAAACCCCGCGGTTGTGGGCAAAGTGGCTACCTTGGGCTGAGTATTGGTACAATACCTCATTCCATTCCGCCTCCCAGATGACCCCATTCAAAGTATTATATGGGAGGGACCCTCCACACCTAGTGCACTACGAAAGAGAAAGCACACCAGTATCGTCTGTGGAGCAATACCTAGAGGAAAGGGACAAGATATTGGAAGAGTTAAAGAGACATCTGATGAGGGCACGACAAATCATGAAAAAGCAAGCGGACTCTCACAGGAGAGACATGCAGTTGGAAGTGGGGGAGAAGGTGTTCCTAAAACTACGACCATACAGGCAGAGGACAGTGGCTAGAAGGCAGAACGAGAAATTAGCACCGAGGTACTTTGGCCCTTATGAAGTATTGGATAGGATTGGAGCAGTGGCTTACAGACTGAAATTACCCCCCTCAGCCACTATACACCCAGTGTTCCATGTGTCTCAGCTGAGGAGAGCCATTGGGGAACATGCAGTGAGTGCAGAATTACCAGCGACTATGACAGAGGATTTAGAAGTGGTTTTAGAACCACTAGAGCTTGCAGGAGTCCGACCAGATAAAATGGGCAACAAAGAAGTGCTGATCAAATGGAGAGGCCTCCCTGATTTCGACGCTACATGGGAACCTTTTGAAAGAGTGAAGGAGCAGTTTCCTTCTTTTCACCTTGAGGACAAGGTGAGTTTTTGGGAGGGGAGTAATGTTAGGCGTGAACCGGCCCAGGAGGGGCCGGCTAGACCCGGGCCAACCCGGGTCTATTCCAGGCGGGGCGGAAAACCCAGCCAGGGAGGGGCGGACAAGCTGGGCCCCACTTGGGATTGAATTGATGAGGTGGGAGGGAAAATTTTGAATGTCATGGGCTTTTTAGGTAATTTGTAATAATCCATTATGGTTATTTAGGGGGATTAGGAGAGAAAGGAGGTGATCTTGAATTTGAATGTAATTTGAGATCTAGGGTTTTCTTGCTTGGGCTCTTGGCGTTGCCGGAGAAGATCGGAGAGTTGTTCTTCCTCTCGAATCAAAGAACATTGTATCTTGCTTTTGCATTGATCATCTACTAGTGGAATATAAGTCCATTAAGCGTTTTTTCTCTCAGTTTTCCTACGATTTTCTACTGTTTTCATACGTTTGGGGCTGATTTCCTGTAGAAAACAGCAACTTTCTTGTTGTTTTCTTCACGTGGAGCGATAGGAATACTTGGATCTAAGTATTTCCTATCAAAGTAGTCCCTGCATCTTCCTTCCCTCATGTAACGGAAAAATGCCTCATTGAAGGGCATTGTAGCCAACTGGTCATGCATTTCTCTCGGGGTGAAGATCGCAGGCGATCCATTGCAAACGGCAGGGGTATTCGTCGGGCTTTCGGAGGATTGGGAATTTTGAGAGAGAGGGATTCCGTTGGAGGGTGAGGGATGCACCGGTGGGGGGGGGGGGTTTGGGGGTTTCCAGAGAGAGGAAATCCGACGGGGGAATCCATAACTAGGGTTAGGGTTTCGGGATTTGTATGAATGGATGACAGAAAAAGCACTGCCAAGGAGAAAGTGGCGATATTTCTGTGCCACAGGTGTCCATACCTGCATTATATATTTATATAAGACTATAAGCGCGGAGTAGTATTCTTTTAATGGGCGCAGGATTGGGCAAATTATTGTGTCCCGTGTCCGAATTCGTCCGGATACCAATTCGGTGTCGCGACCTTATCAAAATACAATGAGACCAAGTGTATTTGAGTGACATGGCGTTACTGGATTGGATATCCGGACATCCGGTGACCGGACGCAATAATTCGCCCCGGGATTGGGCCGCCTGTCCAAATGTTTTGAAGAAAGAGCCTTGATAAGTTGTACGGAACTCTTCCATATATGAGGGGAGCATGTACATGGGACCATGGAATATATGGAATAAATAAATTGAGCACTTATCGGCTCGATAAGATATCGTTCATATTTATTTGATAAAGTAAACAAATGAGCTTGAACGTTTTTTTATAAATATTCGATACCTAAACAAACGAGCTTGAATAACGTTAATGTCCATGAACATTATTGTTGCTCGTTAAAAACCTCGATTAGAGCTCGACTAATAAACTCGATTAAAATTATATTAGAGTTTTAAAAATAAGTTTAATAATCATGTTTAAAATTATTTAATATATTTTTTTTCGCATATGCCTAAAATCACAAACAACTCGTTCTCTGAACAAATATAAGTTATAGATCTTTTATTCTTGAATGAGCACATTTGGAAGCTTAAAAATACTCATTAGATATGTTTGTGAACGAGCTTGTTTGATAGTTTAAAAATTTTCACTAGATATAATCACGAATAGGCTTGATATAAATTTTGAGAAAACTCAAAATAATATTAAATACTTTTAAAGTTCTATTTTTTCAGTTTAATAAAATTTTTTATTAGTTCATGTTTTTTAATTCATTATATATAATATCTTCTAAGTAAACATTAGTTGACAAAATTATACCAAGCATTTTATTTAAATCCACAAACAGTTCAAAACATCTCAAAATATAACTAAAACTGATAATTTATATAAAATATATAATGCGTAATATGACACTTATATTTATGTACATAATGATTTAAAATTAATTTTGGATTTGAAAGAAATTAATTTTGAGCCAAATAAAAACTTATTTCAAACTGTGCCAAACATTTTGGCATTCCATTGAACGCGTCAACCATTTTAGTGCATTCACTCCATAAAACTCGTTTATTATCTACTCTCTCCGCTTATATCATTTAATCAGGTGTTGCTTCTTGCAATTAAAATGACTAGTTTTAATCAAGTAATATTTGTTTACCTAGAGGAAAGAGAATGCGAAAAAAAAAAGAATAAGAAACTGTTGGTAAAAGCTTAAGATGACAATGACTTTCTAAAATAAAAGAGAGAGCAGATTATAATGGTTTATGTTGTTCAACTTCATAACCTCCATCTAAAGAGTGAGAATTTCACCTTAAAAGATAAAATGGATTATGTACATCTTATTCCAGCGAGCTTTGTGCTGGCAAGTAGTACACCTTATTCTATTGATCTTAAACGCTAAACAATGAACAACAAATGAGGAATGACAAATTAATCAAAGAACATATTTTTTTATTTTTTTATTTTATTGATGAATATATATATATATATATATATATATATATATATATATATATATATATTCTTATAAGAATGAAGTATTTTAATCATAATGGTCATCTGACGGAATTACCAAATCTAAAAATGCTGTAGTCTATGAGTCAAAAAACTTTGGGAATGGACTTGCATACTTTTGGAATTCTGCTTTCAACAAACTTATAAGCAAAATAGCTATTTTTATGATAAATCTAACAAAAATAAAATTTATCATGATTTGACAATAACCAATTTATTCATTTCTTACTGCCGCTCGCTGCCACTGCCCACCGCTGTTTTAAGATTTGTTATTGCCAACTATGTATCACCATCTCTGTCGTCGACTACTCCCACCACTGTTGGCGACATCGGTCACCGGGCACCACCATCGATGGCCGCCACCGTTATGCTTTCATTTTACTTCAATCCACATAGCTCTAAAATATTTCAAATATAATATATTAATTGTATATTGTTGTTGCGGACTAGAATAAACGATGTAGTAGAATTAGAAAGTATTTGTCTTAGCGTTGCAAAGATAAAATAACACCAGAGATTTTTACATGGAAAACCCTTGAAAGGGGAAAAACCACGGGGCCAGCCCAGTTGAAAAAGTTCCGCTAGTATTTGCTTGGAATACAAGAGGCTGGCTCGTCCTTAAAATTTAGAACCATCATATTACAATAAATCTTTTCAGGATTGAAAATCAGCTACAACGTCGGGTAGAGTTCCGGCGTCGTTCCGAAGTTGAGCAGAATTTCGGTGTCGTTTGAAAGTCTGCTAGAATTCTAGTGTCGGACAGAATTCCGGCGTCACTTGGGAAGAAATCCGGCGTCACTCGGGTGTCCGGCCAAATTCCGGCGCCACTCGGGTGTCTGGCCAAATTCCGGCGTCACACGGGCGTCGGGCAGAACTCCCGCAGTGGTCGAGGAGGAGTTATTCCCTCCTATCATTCCCTTCTCTTCTTCTCTTCTTCTTGCTTGGGTCTCCTCTCATGAGAAATGAGATGTCTATTTATAGATTTCCTGGAGTGGCATAGCTTGTAAATAGGTGTGAGATCAAGGGCAAATAGCGAGTGGTCGAATTGACGACCGATACTGAATCCCTTGATCGTGCACCGTTCGTCAGACATTTGAAGGTCTTAATGATGTCGGAATTTGGCGATCTTGGATTCGTTAGATTCTTCTCGTCGAGCCGCTCGATTCGACTATAAGAACGTCATATTTGGAAACCGTTTGGTAGCTCGAATAATCGTTTGAACTTTCCAACAGGGCTTCGGATCGTTGATTTGGACTCATTTGGGCTTGGATTGAGTCGAATTTGGTATCGTTGGGTTCATATTTCCGAAACGCTCAATTTGACTATAAGTTTGCTGAAATCGGAGTTCATGTGATCTTGAATTTAATTTTTGAAGTTTTCGGGTTGATTTTGCCTCGAGATTCATGCCCGATCAAGATAATTTTTTTTAGGATATATCAACTGAATTTTTTTTCAACCAACCAAATAGCCACTATAAAAACATTTTTCTTTCATTTAACAACAACAACAACATCAAGCCTTTGTCCCATTATATGGAGTCGGCTACACGAATCCTTTTTCTTCATTGTATCATATTAAAAGTCAAATTCTCGTTTAAATCTAATAAAGAAAGATCATTTCTAATATTTTATAACCAAGTATTTTTAGGTTTACCTCTTTATTTCTAAACATAAGTCAAATCTAATACATTTACTTTTCTAACCGGGTTATCAAAAGGCCACCGTTTTATATGAACAAACCATCTAAGGCGACTCTCTCTAATCTTATTTTCCATTGGAGCCACTCCAACCTTTTCACGTACGTATATGCTCATTCGTATCCTATCTCTAAGGATAAAGCCACTCATCCACCTGAGCTTTCTCATCTATGCAATATTTAACTATTTATTATGCTCCTCTTTAAATGGAAAACATTCAGCACCATAAAGCATTGTAGGTCTCACCACCCTCTTATAGAATTTTTTTCTTAAGTTTGAGGGCGACTTTTCTATCACACAAAAAACTCAATGCATTCCTCTACTGCAACCATCCAACTTGAACTTTACTGATAATATTCTCATCTATTTCACCATCACTCTGAACAATAGATTCAATGTATCTAAAACATATACTCTTATTAATGACTTGATCACTCACAGTCACAATTCTCTCATTAGATCTATTACTACTAAAATTATACTCCATATATTCATTTTTAGATCTACTCAAGAGAAAACCTTTAGATAAACTAGAAATCAGAAATTAGGTTAATATATACAAAATTTCTCCATCAAAAACTTTTTTCTTTCATTCGCTAACAAGAAATATTTTCTTCAGACAAAATATTTTCTTCCTTATTTTGTTCTTGTTGAGAACAATGATTGCTGAGCTGCAATTTTCTTCAGGTAGTGTATTAAGTGGTGGGGGTAGTGTGCCTGCTCCTCAGTCATCAGCAGAGGTTTGGGTGAATATGGTAAATGATTTTCAAAGGGCGCTCCATCGACACGGCTCGGAATTTTAATGTTATATGGGATTGATGCCATTCATGGCCATAACAATGTTTACAATGCAACTATATTTCTTCACAATATTGGCCTTGGTGCTACCAGGCAAGTATTCCTTAACTATTTTTCCACTTAATTTCTTAAATTTATGAGTCATAATAGTATGGGGACTGTATTGGTGGTATATCTCAAATAATTGATCTAAGAAATTTAGATGATATTGTTAGTAGTGACAATGGTTTACTTTGTTGTAATCTTATGCTCTTTAGTTTAGTGATTAACTTGAAATGGTGTATGAGGTGAAAAAATGTGATAGGTATTCCTGATAAGTATGTCTTGAAAGTCTGATAGGAAGTACTTGAGTTCGCAAGTGACCCCAAGCGTAATACGTGAGTTCGCAAGCAAACCTAGCAAGAATTGGCAAAAACAGTGGGTAAAAGGGCTGATTTCAAGGAGAAATCAGCGAGAACATTGCAGGAAATTTAGTAGATTGGAGAAGAAACACAAGGGAAATACTTTGATTCAATCAACAAACAAGATACAAATTTATTCAATTCGAGATGAAGAAATACTCTCCAAAATTCTCTAGCAAAGCCTAGAGTCCAAACAAACCCTAGATCTCAAAATTTCAACAAATCTCAAGATAACCCTAATCCTAGCCTCCAAGAGACTAATTAAGGCCAAAGGAGGCTTACAAAATCCCTAAACAGCCCCTAATTCAAATTTTTCCTCCTAAATGCTGTTTAATTAAGCAAGTGGGCCCCATTAGGGCTTCTGCCCCCCAGGTTATGCCCAAACCTTGGGCCTCCGGCTGTAAACCCGAACCGGCCCCTCCTGGGCTGGCCGCGTAACAAAGTTCTATATTTGTACATTTTAGCGTATATTAGGGGGATAAAAGATCACGCATAAATCAACATTCTGATGAGATTAATTTTTTATTGGTTTTAATACTGTTATGATCTTATTATATGTTAGGGATCCTGTCCTTGTGAAGCGGATTGGTGCTGCAACTGCTCTCGAAGTCAGGGCTACTGGTATTCCTTACACATTTGCTCCATGTATTGCAGTAAGCATTACTCCACCAACCATAAATTTTTTTTTCTACAAGGGAGTAAATAGTTTTTTGACTTATACTCATCCTCTCTGCATCAGGTCTGCAGAGATCCTAGGTGGGGTAGGTGTTTTGAAAGCTATAGTGAAGACCACAAGATTGTCCAAGCGATGACTGAAATAATACCTGATTTACAAGGAGATTTCCCTGCAAACTATAGAAAAGGCACTCCCTATGTTTCTGGAAAGTAAGATCTAAAGGTTTCATGGTGACCTGAGCTACTTTTAGTATATATTAACTCATCAATTTCCGTTTCCTTTCAAGTCATTTGAATCATCAATAAATCTTACATTGTTATATCTTTTTTTCACTAACTAGTCTTTGCACCACTACACAAATTGGCTCAGATAATAAATAAATAAATCATCAACGCATATAGAGCATTCATAGTTTTCTGAATCTTTCAAATCGAGCACATTACTCATAATATTTTGATTCAACCACTTTTCTTTTTTAGATTGATGGGTTAGAATCTCCCTAAGAGAAAATTTCACATGGAAACTCTATCAATCTTTTTATTTGATCATCCTGTTCTGCCAGCAATGGTTGAACTTGTTCATCAGTAAGGGCTTTATGATAGTGTTGATTTGATCAGCTTGCATCCAATTAATGAAATAGATTATTTTCATTGATTTTGAAATCAAATGATATTACTCATTTAATATTTAACTTCATAGCTACTTGCATTTCGAGTGGGAACCTTAAGTATGCTTAGGGTGGTCGGTGGGTGAGCACGGTTGGGAACCCCTCATCCTGGGTTCGAATCCCCTCTACTACGGCCTTGCCTCTTCACTAGGGCAAAGCAAGGGTGGACTAGATGCCGGTGGGTGGACTCGCTAGGTTCCGCCGAGGGATTAGTTATCCTTTGGACTGGCAGCGGGTAGATACTCATGTTCCCAAAATAAAGAAAGAGTGGGAACCTTAAGTACAACTAAAAATAACTTGATGCAAACATTGACATTACAGAGGTCGCATTTATCCTTTGTGATCCTTGGACCTCGCCAGCTTGCTTTGATACCAAATTTAGTCATTGTTGTGATCTATAACAAGTAGATATGCCATCATATTTGGTGCTTTTACTTCCTCAGAAGTTTAATCTGAGTGGATGCCATCAAAGTGACTGATTGTGAATATGATTGATTAATCAGAGACAAGGTTGCAGCCTGTGCCAAGCACTTTGTTGGTGATGGTGGGACACAAAAGGGAATTAATGAGAACAATACCATCCTCAGCCGCCCGGGATTATTAAGCATCCACATGCCCGCATACTATAACTCCATTGCCAAGGGAGTTTCCACCATCATGGTATCCTACTCAAGCTGGAATGGGGTGAAAATGCATGCTAATCAAGATATGATTACTTGCTTCCTGAAGAACACACTTCATTTTAAGGTAGCAATATACAAATGTCTTTGATAGAATGATGTTCAATTGCTGTTTTATTAAGGCTTCGTTTGAGACGATTTTTTACTGCTTCTTAAAGCAGCTTTCTAATACAAAAATTATAATATTTGTACTAGAAAGCTGCTTTAAGAAGCAATAAAAAAGCCGCCCCAAACAAAGCCTAAGCAACTGTTGCACTACTAAAATTTTTGTAGGGTTTTGTTATTTCAGATTGGCAAGGCATTGATAGGATAACTAGTCCTCCTGGTGCAAACTACACTTACTCTATCCAAGCTGGAGTCAATGCTGGAATTGATATGGTCAGTATCTTTTCTACTAATACAGGTTTTATATTACTATTGTTAGTGATTGTTTCGTTGAATTTGATCATACTCTTACCTCGATCATCACGAGATGCTTTGCAGGTGATGATTCCTTTTGACTATACTCCATTCATCAGCGATCTAACTACTCTTGTCAATAGCAACATTGTGCCACTGTGCAGAATAGATGATGCTGTCAGAAGGATTCTTCGTGTGAAATTCTCAATGGGTCTCTTTGAGAATCCTTTGGCTGATCTTAGCTTGGTTGATCAACTTGGAAAAAAGGTAACTTCCTCTCCAATCTCCAAAACTAAAGA
The DNA here is from genome assembly GCA_022539455.1 of Dendrobium nobile. NCBI lineage: Eukaryota > Viridiplantae > Streptophyta > Magnoliopsida > Asparagales > Orchidaceae > Dendrobium > Dendrobium nobile. The sequence goes on from CM039734.1 coordinate 70,184,292, forward strand.
CTTGGGCTTTGTTTGGGACGGCTTTCTTTCTGCTTCTTAAAATAGTTTTATAGTAAAAAAAATTTTATTTTTTGTATTAGAAAGCTGCTTCAAAAAGCAGAAAGAAAGCCGTCCCAAATGAAGCCTTAGTACAGATTGATTTATTTTTTAATTTAATATTCAAAGTTTGGTTTTAGAAATCATTTTCCCCCCTATTTTGCCATTCAACAGGAGCACAGAGAGTTGGCCAGAGAAGCTGTCAGGAAATCACTTGTGCTGCTGAAGAATGGGAAATCTGCCCATGAACAGGTTCTTCCCCTCCCTAAGAAAGCTCAGAACATCTTAGTTGCTGGAATCCATGCTGATAACCTGGGTTACCAGTGTGGTGGTTGGACAATTGAGTGGCAAGGAGCTAGTGGAAGAATTACTGTTGGTGAGTAATAAACTATTCAACATAATGACTTGATTTTCACAAATGATTTTATTCTGAGAAAAACCTGTATTGATGGTTTTCATACTTAGGCTAAACATTATAAAGGGATTGTATTCTATTGCAGGAACTACAATCCTTGATGCCATTAAACTAGCCGTTGATCCTTCTACTAAAGTAACCTACTCAGAGAATCTAGACTTCACCTTTGCAAAAACCAGCAAGTTCTCCTATGCCATTGTTGTCGTTGGAGAACCGCCATACAGCGAGACCGCCGGAGACAGCCTCAACCTGACGATCTTAGAACCTGGTTCGACCATCATCCATAATGTATGTAGAGCTGTTAAGTGCGTCGTGGTCATCATCTCCGGTCGACCGGTCTTGATGGAGCCTCATATTGAAGTGATTGATGCCCTTGTGGCTGCCTGGTTGCCAGGATCTGAGGGCCAGGGTGTGGCTGATGTGCTATTTGGAGACTATGGATTCACAGGCAAGCTTCCAAGAACCTGGTTTAAGTCTGTAGATCAGTTGCCAATGAATGTTGGGGATAGATATTATGATCCTTTGTTTCCTTTTGGGTTTGGCTTGACAACTAAAGCCCTTAAGGACATAAAAAGTTGAGATGTTATGTATTGCTCTATGTTGAGGGATCTGAAAAATCTTAGAGGAAGCTTTGCTTAGCTTTTCTATTTGTTCATCTTATTGGCAATGACAGAATCATTATGTTCCCTTCAGTATCTATTATTTTGGTTTAAGCACTTTGTCAGAACTCTAGAAGCCTTCATTAAGAGCTCTCGTGTTTACTGAGAAGACTTCCATGTTTATCAGATGAGACCAAAAGTTAAGTACATTATGTAATTCTACAAAATGACTTTTTTTTTTAGTTTTAATATATATTTTTTATTAAATATAATATTTTGATTATTTTTATTTTATTTTAATTATGTTCTATATGTTTTATATGAAATTTCTTAAAATTTTAATTAATTTGTTAATGAATTTAAAAAAAAAGTCTTAAAAAATTAGGCAACTCTGATACAATTATGAATTTTTTTGACAAATATTGTTGGTTATTCAATGAATATTTGAAAAAAAGATGAATGTTATTGTCATTAATTATTTATGAAAACATTGTAATCATCCTTAATTTAATTTATGATGAATTTAAACTTCATTTTTTTCATGCAAATAAAAAAATATATATTATTACTTCTATAAGATGGTTATATCATCATATGCAAAGGTGGAGCGAATCATATAAGTAATTTTTAGAATCTATTCTCTTTTTAAAGATGTCAAAATTTTATAAGTAAAAAAATAAGCATAGGATGCCTTCCCCTCCCCCTTCACCTTCCATTATAGCTCCAAAATATATATATATATATATATATATATATATATATATATATATATATATATATAATATATATATATATAAGGTTTTGGATGCTATAAATAAATAGTCTCTTCATTAAGCATGATTGCCAAAGAATTATGTATTGAAATCATCAAAATTATAAATTTTCTTTATCTCTTCATTAAGCATGATCTTGTCACACCATTTTGTTCTTCCCTGACCTTCCTATCATTTATCGTGATCTTGCGAGCAGGTTCAGGAGCTCACTTTCATTGCCACCCGTCAAGCTCAAGCTTGCCATTTGAGCTCAACTTGAGTTTGAGCTCGTGATTCGGCCTAAGGCTCGAGTTAAGCATGACTCAAATTTGGCTCAACTCACTTATATCCTTGGAGTGAGTATAATTAGAAAAACATATGGATTTGAAATGGTATAACACCTTGTTTGTATATACTAAAATGTGGAGCTTGACAGCTTCCACATGTAAGGGGATCTTTGATGAGTTTTTTTTTTTCAAAATTATATTTGTATCATTTATCACCCTCTTTAACAATATCTTTATATTCTTTATTTATTTTATCTTTATATAAGCATATGTTATTCTATTCATGAAAATAAGCCAAATATTGTAATGCGCAAGTTCATTCAATTTGATAATCATTGAGCTAATAAAGTTGAGAAAAATCGAACCAGACAACAAAGAAGATTTGCCCAAGTTTGTGCAAACCGTTTGCCAATCGATTTTTTTTTTTTTTTGAAATTGCTTTAAAAGGTCATACAAGCCCAACAATTAGGGCACTAAGTTCTTATGCATTTCTGTATTTGATATCTAATTTTTAATATTTTTTATATTTCATTTTAATATTTAAATTATATCAAAATAGATATATTAATATTACTACTCACAAGATAGATAATAAAAGTAAAGAAAGAGAGAGAGAGAGAGAGAGCACAAAATTGATTATGGGGCTCTTTGATTTGAAGTTAAAGGAGTGCAAAATATTACAAATGTAAAGATTTAAATGATATTGATGATTGGTTTGAAGTAACAAATTTTAATATAAAATATTGAGGTTTTTGGAATTCATTTTTATTGTATTTAAAATTCTTCAGATTTAAGTGATTTTCAAATACACGGATATTTTATTGCTTGTACATGTTCACTGCCATTGCTAGCAATCGTTGCCCGTTGTCGCCATCGTAGCTCGTCACTACTAACCATCACTACTGCTAGCCCCTGCCACCACCGTTATTGAAAACATTAGTCACCGGCCACCTCCACCATCGTTCACTGCCAGCCGCCGCCACTGCCCCCAACAGCCGTAGGGCGCATCGCTGGCCGTTGGTCATATTTTACATTACTTTTATTTACTTCAAGCCAAACAATTTACACTCATCCAAATAACTCAAAAATATTTTAAATATTCTATATTACTTTTACAATCCATTTCTTTTTCAGCCAACCTAACCGCCCATATAAAAACATTTTTATTCCATTCGCTGACAAGAAATATTTCTTCAAACATATTGAAAAGAACTCTTAAATCCTTAGTGCTAAACAAAATATATTTTCTTCCATTCGCTAACAAGAAACTAAAGCTAAATTGCTGGTACTTAGCTCATTTTCAATAGTATTTAAAGAAAAGTAAAGCCATAATCAAGAAAAGAAAACTAAACGCTGGTAATTATTGGTACTAAAAAAACCTTCATCGTAAATTCAAGAATCTAAGCCTTACAGATTCCAAGGAAATTAAAATCGTTAAAAAAAAAAACTTTTAAGAGTAGAATCAAGCCACAGAGTTGAAGAAGAAATCATTAGTTGAAATTATTTGAAAGCTTCCAAAGAAATCGTTATGGAATTCAAGAATCTAAGCCTTACAGATACCCATATGGCAGAAGCCTGCTTGCAGTTCCTAAATACTCAAAATGTTTGAAGAGAGGGAGGGAGGGAGGGAGAACCATCAAAGATTCAAGAAGAGGACCGGCCGGCTTTGTTCGTAAAATACGTAACAAGGGGCATATGGCAGAAGCCTGCTTGCAGTTCCTAGAGACGACGAACGTCGGCGGTCCATTGCAGCAGGGTTCGGTGGAGGATGAGGGATTCGACGTCGACGAGATTGCCGTGGCTTGAGGTCTTTCAGAGTGAGAGATTCCACCGGAAGGGGGATGCAGCGGCGGGGGATTTTGGGAGGATTGGGGGTTTCCAGAGAGAGGAAATCCAACGGATGAGGGCGGGGGATCCATAACTGGGGTTAGGGCTTCCGGATTTGGATGAATGGCTGACAAAGAGGAAAAGCCCAGAAGGCCAGAAGTAAAGTTGCGAGGATATACACACAACTATCTTGGCTATTGGTTGAGAGCTTAGGCTTCCAATTAAGAGGTTCAAGGTTCGAGTCCATGTGTATGTGTTGTGTGTGTGAGTTTGTCTTAAATGGACTAAATGTCCCAAAAAAATAAAAAGTTGAGAGGATATTGTTTCCCAGCGCCGAGGCCAAGTTTTTATGCTCTGCTGCAAGAGAAATTATTATAGGACGCGAAGTTGCGTCCAATCAAATCGGTATATATGGCTAATTTACATAGTTTTTTATATTATTATATATTAATATTATTTTGTATTAGTTATATATTGATTGTGTATTTATATATGGTTAATATAAAATTAATACATAATTAATGTATAATAATATAAATTTTATATATTGTCCACGTGTTCATATTTGATTGGAGTCAGGACACAACTCTACATCCACACTCCACGCCCCACACGTAATAATTTCTCCGAATCGGTTTATATAACAATTTGGAATTTGGATCGCTTTCTCAAGGCTTTCATTTCCCCACTATAAGGCTCTAAAGAGTAATATATATATTTTTTATTTTATTTTAGTATTATTATTTTTTTAAACAAAACCATTTTATTGATGAAAGGAGATGTTACACAAAAAGTAGTCAAAACAGAAAATAAAAAGATGAAATACATTAATAGAAGGAAGTTGATAGTTTGTAGTTGGGCTCAGTATTTGGCTGAGACTCCCAGTGCCCCACCAACTCGCACGGGCCATCCAGTAAGGTGATAAAAGCGTCCAGTATACGATCCACAAAGAAATGCACCAAAGGTTGCCGCCAGCAAAAAGATAGGGCACGAGCCCCGGCCACATCATAGCCCCAGAACAAAACGGAAAAATCATTCCCTGGACATCGAAAGCCATAAACCGAAAAGCATAGCAGTAGTAACACAAAACAACAATTCATCAACGCCTTCGACGGCCCCTGACACGGCCCCTTCCACGGCCCCTATCACGAGACACCTTCAAATGACTAACATTAACACGAACCAAAGAAAAATCATTCCCAGGGTCAGAGCCCCCGCAAAAATCCGAAGACATGAAACCAAAATCCGACTGGTCAGAAACGAAATCACCATCAGAAGAACCATTTAGCTAATCCCTTTGATCTGACCTACCACAACTCAAAGAATTCACCAAATTGATCATTTCAACCGCATGCACCGGAACATTGACGAACTGATTCGAGCTTTTAGAAACTTCACTTAAATTCTCCACTGGCACATACACAGCAGTATTAACATCCACAACAGGTAAATCTAAATCACCAGACAGAACAACAGGCTCAACCGGAGCACACCCAGGGCTCGAAACAACACCAACACCAATATCAGGTAAGGCATCAACCCCCAACCCGATTGGAACATCCAGCAAAACAGGGGAATCAGTGGACGGAGCAATAAACTCCTCAACACATCCAACACCAGGTTTCAAAGAAACCTCACCCTTTTCCATAGTAGCAGCATTAAGAGGATTAGAAAGAAGATTAGGGGATGGAGATAAAACAGTTTCAAGAGGATTAATATCTAGATTTAACCCGACATCCACCGGAGGAAGAACCGAATTCACAGGTGTTCTTAAATGAGGAAATAATTTAGAGCATTCCGATTTTTTGTGGCCAACAACCTTACAATGCTGACAAAAGCTAGGCACATCTTCAAAAATCACCTTTTGAACATACCCACACTTCTCCGGACCTAACCACACCGAATCCGGATGAGATTTAGAGATATCGATTTCAACCAGCAAACGAGCGACAGAGGGACGCGAACCCTGTAACGCCCCAGGCATCCATAGTGAAAGGATTCGTCTGACAGTCTTGATCAACCACCATTCCTGCTCCCTAGCTCTGACCTGAAATTGTTAACCACATATAATGAGCTTTAAAAAGCCCGACAGGTCACCAAAGCCTACAACTGAAATCAAAGCACGGGGCGGAAGCAATATGCATGTCAATCAGTCAAATCCATAACAGTCAGTTGCACATGATCAGTGAATCTATGCAGCGGATACAAAAATCAGTAGTCAATGCACGATCGATAAAATCCATAGTCAGCGATAGGAGAATCAATAAATAGTAGAAAAATCTTTGCAGAAGAATCTCAAATCGCTCAGTCAAATCAATCGCATCAAATCGAATCAAGTAAAGCAATACTCTCTGGTCAATGAAATCGATCGATATGAAATCATGAAATCAATCATATAAAACCAGTACAGGGTAAGGAAGGTTGAAATCGAATGAATATAGTGAAACCTAATCCATATCAGCAATGGATCACATGTAGTAGTTCAATACGGTGTATCAATGAAGCGATAGTGTTAATGAATCAATACCAATGAATCAGTAGTATCCATGTCCACAGCATCAATGAATCAATACAATATCCATATCAGTATCAGTATCAATATCAATGCTCAGTGACATAATGCGAATATCAATGAAACCGTACAGTAACAATAAATCCGTAAATCCGTCTGTAAATCTATTCAAAATCAATAAATCCATCACGAGATCAACATGTCAATACCGTACATATGCACTTCAATACAATAGTCTTACTGAACAAGTACAATCACTGGCTATTAAGGCGTTTTTCAATCCATAGTGCTGTTGTAGAAATCCATAATTATATCTATCCATTGGTTCAATAAGAGTCGTCACTCTGTGCCCGTCGGCATAAGAATCTCCTTATGCCTACCAATCGTTATATCAATGCAATAGAGGATAACACCAAACCCTTCTTAAAGGAAAGCCCGTCGGCCCACCATCCTGTACAGGTCAAGTCAATCTCCAACCAACGGTTCAACCAGTCTTCACTTGTCTTTCAGTAACAATAACCGTAGAGCAATCATATATTCACATTCGTATGCATATCAATTCAAATCATCAATTTCAGAAAATCGAAAATCGTACGAAAATCCAGCGGCATAACGGCAGTATACGGAATTTACACAAAAATCACAGAATCCACAAATTACCAAATTAGTAAAGAACGTTCACAACAACATTATAAGACTTTTATTCTACTGCCCAAACAATTTCAGACATCACCAGAATTTACAGTCAAAATAAAACACCGCCAAATCAAAACTATCCGGTCAAAAATCTCTAGAAAATAATCAAATCATGTAGAAATACCATATCAGAAACATACCAAAAGTTGTGCGGTAAAACTTTCATCAATACAAAATGATGCGCGTTTTTCGGTAACGAAAATACAAATCTGAGCACAGAAATACCAAAACTCGACATCTTCGAAAACAGAAATAGGGTTCGGAGTCCTTACTGCGAGATAAACACTTCTCCCAACAGCGGCGACGGACGAAAAGCGCTCAGCGGCCTCCGAAATCCAGCTTTTTCTTTGCTTTCCTTCTCCTTCTCTCTCCTGAGATATTTTGATATAAAAAATGATTTTCTCTCTCTTCAAAACGAGCTAATTTCCTTTTAATACAAACCTGATCGGCCTGGCCGATCGCCACATCGTCCAGGACGATATGAACAAAATCCAATCGTCCAGGACGATATCTCAGGACTATAATTAATTTTTCTCGGACGATAAAAACCCTTACTCCCTGACTTTTGCCATGCACTGATCGTCCTAAGACGATCCCAAATCGGCCCGGACGATCCACCTCAAAAAATCAGCTGTTTCACTGATCGTCCTGGACGATCTCAACATCGTCCCGGACGATCCTAGAATGAAATCAAAAAAATAAGCTCTCACAAACCCACCGCCGTCGTGTTATCAGTTTGAATTGGCCGGCCAAAAATCGATCCCAAACCAAATAAAATTTTGGGAGAAAACAGATGTGGACGTAAACTCGGAAATGAAACCCACACCGGGACGATCGGCGACTCCTCCGAAAGGTCGAGGAGAGGCGAGCATTTGATGATTTTCATGAAACAACCAGCAACAAAATAGGAACGGTGAGCAAAAATCCTACCATAATCTAAATCGTTACCAAGCTTAATCAGCACATTTGTTTGATCTAACAAGGTGACCGAAAAATCACCGGAAAGTTTAAGGTTGAAAAAAAATTTCCGAATGGAATCCAACACCGGACGTTTCAACGGAAACTTACCAACTAAAGCAAACTCGGAAGGTTTAGCAAGATGGAAAAACTCATCCTCTGAAAACCATAACGCCGGCATGCCACGCATGGTAGACACACGACAATCCGGGAAAACAGCCGAAACCGAACCAGAGAGCACATCCTTGAAGGATTTAGAGTTCTTACCTTCAATAAAACCAGGATCCAAACGTTTATTTGCCATGGAAACGCAATCTCACCGGCGAGAAAGCAGACGGCGGCTATGGTACACGAAAAACCCTAGCAGACAGGACATCACAAAGGAAATGTATGCCCTAAACATATGTGCTGTAAAGAGTAATATAGTTTAGCATATTAGCTTTATAAAAATATCTTGCATACAAACATGTAGAAGAGATGGATGCATCAATCACAATATACTATAATTTTTACGTGGAAACTTCTTAAAAGGGGAAAAAATTACGGGTCAGCCCCAATTGATATGAGTCAACTAATATTGGTGATTGATTATAAATGATGCTCATCTTCAGAGGATGGCTATTACTTAATGCAGCAAATATACACTATATATAGCATAATACATAACTGGAGAAAAACATGACCGTTACTTTTAAGAGAGTGTTGATATGTTCATTTGATCAGTAGGACCGTAGTCGGCGGGTGATGATGATCAAAAGGGCTGTAGTCGGTGAGCGACAGTGGTTGGAAGGATCGTAGTAGGGGGGCTGTTGAGCTCGATTTTGGCTCGATCATGCTCGAGCACCTTTGATTGATTTAATTGAACTCCGTCGAGCCCAATTCGAGCTCGAATCGACCCGACTCGAGCTGGATCAGACTTGCATGCGTTCAATTAGACTCGATTAATTTGTTTTTGTCGCGTCGTACTTGATTTAATTTGAATTGATCATTATTTTGGACCGATTTTGTTTAGCCAATTTTATTGAGCCGGCTCGAGCCTGAATTGACTCAAATCGAGTAAAATTCGGACTCGAGTCTAACCTGATTCGAGCCAATTTTAACTTGATTCAACTCAATTTAATTTCATTAAAATCTGTTGGACTTTCTAAATATTTTGAATCTATTTCCTAAATCCGGTAATTTACTCAACGGCTTAGATGAAACGAAATCTTCGTTCAGCCTAATTCCCGTATCTCAGGGATCTTCTGCGACTGGGTATCTTTTAATTTACTCAACGGCTTGAGGAAAACTAGAAATATTGCTTTCTTACTTATTAATTAATTAACACTAGATACATGGTTGTGGAATCTATTGCTGGGTTCATAAGCAATAGCCTTGGTTTGATCTCGGATGCTTGCCACATGCTTCAATTATAGTCAGGAAAGATTTGAGGTGCTTTTAAGCTATTCTAATGCAGTTTTTTTTATGTTGGATGCACTTAAAGCAAATTTTGAGTTATCTTTTATTATTCGTTTGCTAAAGGATTAAAGAGCTTGTGCTTTACTTTGTTTTAAACAAGAATGAGTTTGCAATGAAATAAACTTATGGATTTTTTTCATGAATGTCTTTCCTTCAGATATAAGGAGAACCTTACGATTTGTTTAGTGAATGGGTGCATTGTTGAAGGCAAAATGATGTATACTTGGACACAAAGCAAGTTGATGAACTAGGATTAAAAAAAAAGTCTTTCCTGAACGTTTGATGGCATATAGTATAAAACAAATTGGAAGTTATTTGTAGCAAATGGTGTGAAAGTCCGAACTATTTCGAGAACAAATTATGTGCAGATTTTTATTGTTTTCATGTGCCGAATTGCTTTGGGAGCTAGTCGTGTGCAAATTTTTTATTGTTTTCATGTGCCAAATTGCTTTGGGAGCGAGTCGTGTGCAGATTTTTTATTGTTTTCATGTGCCGAATTGCTTTGGGAGCGAGTCGTGTGCAGATTTTTATTGTTTTCATGTGCCGAATTGCTTTGGGAACGAGTTAGGTGCATTTTTTTATGATTTTGTTCTTCTTTTGGGTTCCCGAATTGTTTTGGAGGCTTTTGAGCATAGTAGTGCTTTTCTAAATTTCATGTAAGTAGCCAGGATAAAGTTTTAAAATTTGTTTTCATAAAGTGGAGACATATTTTTATTCATACATGTGTAGGATTTTTTTTTTTTTGCTTCATATTTGTCATCATCAATTAATGCCATTTAGAGTTTTCTTTTTGAAAATGTCGTTAGTGTCTTTATGTTTGAAAGATTTTAAGAAGTATTTTGTGTCGAAAGGCTGTATTAAGAGTTTTGCGAATTATTTTACATCGAAAAGTTTTATCGAAAGTTTTTGTGAATGTTTTATGATAAGGGCTCTACAATGAGGGGTTTTTTTTTATAAAACATTCTCGTTGAAAATCTAATAATTAACTTCTAACTAATTTAAAGCTTAAAAGCTATAGACTAAAATTAGGAGACTAAATATAAACTAAAATTTATTAGGATAAAAGACTCCTAAATATCAAACCTTAGATCAATTCTTAAAATCAATCAATAAACCCCCTAATACATAACAACCACTCCAAAGATGAAGTTTATTGGATGGACTACTCCGGGCTGCGGGGCTAAGTGTCCTAAGGAGTCCTGGTTCCTCGAGCCTGGTGGCACAACGCCACGAATGGATTTAATGGGGTGTTAAAACCTAAAACTAATTTCTTAATTGATTTAAGTCAAACCTTAATTGATAATAAATCATTTAATCTACATTTTCTTTTAATTTACAACCAACAAAATAATCAATCAAGTCCTAAAATACAATATCTAAAATCAATCTTAAAGTATTAAGATTTAAACTTCAATTAAAATCTCTATTTTGTCCTCTAGCAAATCAAAAATGCAAACAATTCTAATTAAATCATCCTACATATGACCTATCCAAAACTACACACCGTTACACACACCTAGACTTGTTGGGTTAGGACAAGACCTTTTAGCTCTAGGTTAGGCTTACATTTTCTCTTGTTATTCAATATTTGCTACATGTACATGTTCTATAAATGCAACTCTTAAATTTTCTATTTGTTATATTTTTGTAATTTACCTGCATTTCTTTTCTGAACGGCATCTACGCTCATATATATATTTTTCTGTTATCTTTTCTTGCGAGGTACATTGGAGCTTAATGATCGGGAACTAAATGGGATAATTTGCTTATAAGATTTTAAGTGGCAGCGCCACAATCAGGTATGATCTCTGCAACTTGTAAAAAAAATTTCTTTTAATTAGATATCGAAATTGCTACACATCACACACGACTTGTTAATAAGATTCTAGCATGTTTAGGTAGCTGGCCTTAGGGTAGTTCACTAGCGAAGCTTTGGCCCTATAGGTCAAAGCTTGCCCCCCTTCTGTGAACCCTAGAGACCATTAGGGTCATTTAGGCCTGTAGAGTAGGCCACCTATTTGTGCCAGTTGGCATCGTTGTTTTCCCACACGAAGTGGACATCGTTGTTTTTCTGTTAGGATTTTGGCCTTTTCCGGTTTTGGGTACGATACCCCCTTCCCTTTTTTTTTTTTTGTGAGCCTTAGAGACCCATAGGGTCATTTAGGCCTGTAGAGTAGGCCACCTATTTATGTCATTGGGCATCGTTGTTTTTCCACACGAAGTGGGCATGACTTTGATAATTTTCTGTGCGGGTATCTTGCCTGAAGGATACCCTTAGGGTGTGTTTATTTATTTTTTCTGTACTCTGGATGTCATGCATACGTTCTTACACACTTTTCTCCACAATGCACTTTACCTACATACATGTATTGCATTAGTGGACCTAAGGATCTTTCTTACTCGTGCATTTGTTTCATGCATCATTAACAACGCTAGATATGTTCGTTTGCATATTGTAGAGTCCCTGATTTAACTCTTTTGAACTGCAAATCATTGATTCCTTAGGATAGAGCATTCTCATCTTGCATACATGTAGGACGATTTGTTGTGCTTAGGATTTTAGCTGGCTTCCTTTTTCAGGCAAGGAATAAGTCCAGATTGCATTAGCTAGGTCGTAGATGTTAGTGTCGTGCGTACGACACTACATCCTTTATAGATTTAGGGTCTAAAGGTGAGTGGTACAGGTGTACCACTATACTCCTTATTGGTGGGTAAGCTCTCCATCCTTTCGGAAGCTATAAACCCTACCCATCTGCATCACATGGATGACGCCACCTCCTTCCTTCTCTCGTGCTTGTTTGAATGTGTGGCCTCTTTCTTTTATCCAGTTTTTCCTTCCTCAGACCGGTCGAATGTTGACTGAACCACATGTGATCTGATTGAGCCAATTTGGGACCTTCCCCTTTGATTAGAAAAGCTAGAATTTTTCTTTTGCACTAAACCCATTAGAGAAGATAATCTAACGTCCTTAATCGAGAGTTTTCTTAGATCGAGTTCCAAGATGTAATTAACTACGGGGGCTTGCGCCCGTAGGAAACCGATCCCCACAATCAAATAAATCCTATTCTATGCTGATGTATCGAATAGGGGAAATCTCGTGAACTTTTGGGTTATGCATATTATTATCCATCGAGTTGTGTAGGTGAAAGCCGCTATCCTCCATGGCTAATTGTATCTATAACTCCATCTGGTCTTCCATCAGCCTGCTTGTGTCGATTGTAAAGGCCTACGACCATTTTGTCCTACGGGATAGTGTGATCATACTCTTTGCATTCGAACCACACGAGCGGAATCCTTTCGGAGACCCACAGATTTCTGGCGACCACGATGGGACAGGTTTCTCTCTCCATCTTCGGATGTTAAATTATCTTCTTCTGTGTGTACTCCGGGTTTTGTGCTCCTTAGATTAGGTTCGTCCTACTCTTTGATAGGGTCTTTTTCTTAGTTAGGTTCCCTTCTTGGCTAGGCTTTCCCCAAGCTCTGGTTCCTTTCCTTCCAGCCTTTTTAGGCTATTTCATACCTTATCAAATTCTCTTTTCTTCCCGTCGGGTTTTTGTGTTCGCTTGACTCTCTCACCCTGAGACCGTCGAGCAGACCCCGACGCCTTTCTACCTTTTGTAGGTATTTGATACCTAAGGGTGGATTAGTGGTTGATAGTAGTTCAGACGAGGAAGGAGACTTCCAACGTCAGACTACTAGCAAACAACTTATTCCCCATCAAATGTGTGGATTTAGAGTCGAGGATTCCTATTAAAAATCTTATGACACTTCTTCCACTAGTGTTGGTTGTTTGCTACAGACTAGTGAACATTCCTACCTCCTATAAATATCCCTCTATATTCGCATTCCTTGAAAGGATCCTTTTTACTTTTCAGCAGTCTGTGTGGCCACGACGATTTGTCCTCTACCACACGATGTTCGCTTCGAAGAGTATAAGGCTATCCTTAAAGGGGATACGCTAATATATTGTAGGGATATTTGTACTTCTATTTGTGCACACAAATCATATTGATGCCAGCACATAAAACCTTTGATTTGTCCCTCTTTTATGAAAGGTTGTTCTACCCAATTTCGCATGTCACCCAAGCATGGTCTGGGATACCAAAACTAATAATTCAAACCTCCTTTTAAGAGGTGATACTGGGTCCCTACCCACCTAGGTAAATCAGGTGTGGTGAGGTTGATCTAATATCCCTAATTATAATCTACTTTCTATAGGTGATACTGGGTCCATGCCCACCTGTGTTAGTCAGGTGTGGTGATGTGAGCCAATGTCCCTAATTCAAACCAATTTTTCAGATGTGATATTGAGTCCATGCCCACTTGTGTTAGTCAGGTGTGGTTATGTTGATCCAATGTCCCTAATCCAATCGTCCAGGACGATATCTCAGGACGTTAATTAATTTTTCTCGGACGATAAAAACCCTTACTCACTGACTTTTGCCATGCACTGATCGTCCCAGGACGATCCCAAATTGGCCCGGACAATCCACCTCAAAAAAATCAGCTGTTTCACTGATCGTCCTGGACGATCTCAACATCGTCCCGGACGATCCTAGAAGGAAATCAAAGAAATGAGCTCTCACAAACCCACCGCCGTCGCGTTATCAGTTTGAATTGGCCGGCCAAAAATCGATCCCAAACCAAATAAAATTTTGGGAGAAAACAGGTGTGGACGTAAACCCGGAAATGAAACCCACACCGAGACGATCGGCGACTCCTCCGACAGGTCGAGAAGAGGCGAGCATTTGATGATTTTCATGAAACAACCAGCAAAAAAATAGGAACGGTGAGCAAAAATCCTAGCATAATCTAAATCGTTACCAAGCTTAATCAGCACATTTGTTTGATCTAACAAGGTGACCGAAAAATCACCGGAATTTTTTTTTAAGGTTGAAAAAAAATTTCCGAATGGAATCCAACACCGGACATTTCAACGGAAACTTACCAACTAAAGCAAACTCGGAAGGTTTAGCAAGATGGAAAAACTCATCCTCTGAAAACCATAACGCCGGCATGCCACAAATGGTAGACACATGACAATCCGGAAAAACAGCAGAAACCGAACCAGAGAGCACATCCTTGAAGGATTTAGAGTTCTTACCTTCAATAAAACCAGGATCCAAATGTTTATTTGCATTGAAACGCAATCTCTCCGGCGAGAAAGCAGACGGCGGCTATGGTACACGAAAAACCCTAGCAGACAGGACATCATAAAGGAAATGTATGCCCTAGACATATATGCTGTAAAGAGTAATATAGTTTAGCATATTAGCTTTATAAAAAGATCTTGCATACAAACATGTAGAAGAGATGGATGCATCAATCACAATATACTATAATATTTACGTGGAAACTTCTTAAAAGGGGAAAAAATTACAGGTCAGCCCCAATTGATATGAGTCAACTAATATTGGTGGTTGATTATAAATGATGCTCATCTTCAGAGGATGGCTATTACTTAATGCAGCAAATATACACTATATATAGCATAATACATAACTGGAGAAAAACATGACCGTTACTTTTAAGAGAGTGTTGATGTGAGACCTCGTTCCCTTACTGTTCCTCTCTGATTTGGATTTTCCTCTCAGAATCGTCCGGGACGATAGTGGGATCGTCCAGGCCGATCTGCACTGTAGAAAATGTCGGCCTGAGACTAGTTCTGGGAACCGTCCAGGACGATCATTTTTGGTCTGATCGTCCCGGGACGATTTGGCGATCGGCCGGGTCGATCTGCTTAATGATTTATGAAAATCAGCTCGTTTTGATGAGAGAGAAAATCATTTTAAAAACAAAATATCTGTTTTGAGGAGAGAGAAAGAGAAAAGGAAAAAGAGGAAACCTGGTTTTGGAGGCCGCGGAGCGCTTTTCGTCCGACGTCGCTGTTGGGAAAAGTGTAGATCTCGTGGTAAGGACTCCGAACCCTATCTATGTTTTCAAAGATATTGTGTTTTGGCCGAGTTGTGATTTGTTTTGTGTTTTCGTAGTCGAATTTTCGACGTGATTTTGTATCGACACAACTTTCACCGCACAACTTTTGGTATGTTATAGATATGATTATGACACACGATTTGAGTATTTTCTACGACGATTTTACCGGTCGGAATTGATTCTACGCGATTTTAATCGAATAGAATAATATCAGGACTTGATTTGATTTGATTTCTATAGGACAATAGTCTTGTATTGATGTTATAGATATTCGACTGTAATTTGGAAGAATTTGGAAATCGTGTCTTTTTGCAGGATTTTTGTGTAATTTGACCGACTGCCGCTACGCTGCCCGATTTTCGTATGATTTCTGAATTTTCTGGAACTGATAGATTGAATTGAAATTTGTATGACTATTGATATGATTGTACTGGATTGAGTTAATATTGATTATTGCATCGATTATGGATTGATTATTGAACTGATTATTGATTGACTATTGATACTGGAACCCAAGTGGAACCTGGTTGAACGTTGGTTGGAGATTGATATTGACCTGTACAGGATGGTGGGCCGACGGGCTTTCCTTTAAACCATTGATCATTGATATAACGATTGGGAGACATAAGGAGTTTTATAGATATGCCGACGGGCGGCCGACGGGCAAAAAGGAGTGACGACTCTTATTGATTGAAACCAACGTACGGATCTACAACAGCAACGGATTCTACAACAGCAACATAGCCAGTTGATTTTACTTGTCCAGTATATAGTATTGAATTGCATGTTTACTGTATTGATTTATAGATTCGTTGTTTTATAGATTCCTATTTTATCGACTTTGATTGGATTTACTAGATCGTACGACTTCATTGATTTCGCTGATTGATATAGATGTGCATCGACATTGAGCATTGATATATGGATACTATTGATTATTGATTATTGACTATCGACATTGATATGAGCATGGACGGATATAGATATTGTATAGATTCATTGATTTCTGCTTGTAGATTCATTGTTACTACTGCCTATGGATTTATCGATCTCGCATATAGATTTTATCGCTTTTCCGATTGATTTTATCGACGTAATAGTAGATTTTGCTTTGATTTGATTTAATCGATTGATTCGATACGAATGATTTAACGGATTGATTGATTCGACGACTTGATTGATTTGACGGATTGACTGATTTCTTCTGTGTACGGATTTCTTCGAGATTGACGTGAATTGATCGAGCTTGATTTATTGATTCGCCTGCTGCTGCATTGACTGGATTTATTGACTATGGATTTCCGTATTGCACAGATTCATTGACCATTGACTGATATAGATTGATTGACTGTAATTGACTGACATGCATATTGATAGCATAGCCGTGCTTTGATCTCAGTTATAGGTATTAGGTGACCTGCTGGGCTTTGTAAAGCTCATTATATGTGGTTGATATTTTCAGGTCAGAGCAAGGGAACAGAAGATAGGAATTGATCCAGATCTTCAGGTTTTGTCCTTTGATGATTTTGATATCGATTCTTTTGTACTCAGGATAGATTTCAGAACTGGTGATTGTAGTGTAGTTCATGAGTATTGTACATGAACTTTTGAGTTTAAATCGACTTGTATATTGATGTTTTAAATTTTATAGATGTTTGATAGACTGTTTAATTGAAGGTTTTAGATAACTCTGGTAAATTGTTTGAGAAAAAGATTGACATTCTTTCCAAGTTAGATCTTGGGGCATCACAGTTGATATGTTCATTTGATCAGTAGGATCGTAGTCGGCGGGTGACGATGATCAAAAGGGCTGTAGTCGGTGAGCGACAGTGGTTGGAAGGATCGTAGTAGGGGGGCAACGATGGTCGGAAGGACCATAGTCATTGGGTGACGGTGATTAGAAGTTTCGTAGTTGGCGATGGTCGGAAGGACTGTAGTATGTGAGTGACGGTGGCCAGACATAAGTCTATCATTGGTCGGCAGCTGGGTAAAAGTTCAACGGTAGTCGACAAATGTTCGCCGATGATGGAGCCTGGGTGGAGTTTCAGCCTCAGAGCTCTTATTTTCTCCCTCCACTTCCTCCCTTCCTTTCATGAGAGAATAATGAGGTCTATTTATAATTTTTTTTTTGGAGTGACGACATGCTTCGTAAATATAGAGAAGATTAATGACATGTTGAGAGTATTCCACTGAATGGCTCATATTGATCTCTTTGCTTGTGGATCGTTTATCAAGCATTTGAGTGCCCAAATGATAACATAATTAAGTGATCTTAAGCTTGTTGGATTCATTTCGTAGAGCCGTTTGATTCAGATTTAAGCATGTCATTTGGTCATCCAAATAATGCTTTGAAGCCTCCAACCATGTTTTGGACCTTTGATTTGGGATTGGATTAGATCAAATTTGTTGTCGTTGGGTTCATCTCCTTGAGATATTCAATTTAACTATAATCTTATTGAAATTGAACCCGACTTTTTTTGCTTTTTCTTTTTTAACTTTTTTAATGATAATAAGTTATATATATATATATATATATATATATATATATATATATATATATATATATTATATATATATATATATATATATATATATATATATATATATATATATATATATATATATATATATATATATATATATATATATATATATATATATATATATATATATATTAAAAACTTCACCTGTTAATTCTATCTAAAAATTTTAAATTCGGGTTAACCCATTTATTAAACAAGTCAGGTTCATGTTAGATTTGTCTACCCGTCTATCAAATATGTCAAGTTTGAGTTGATTCACGAACCAACTTTTGACTAAAAAATTAACCATTTCATTTTTTTTAAGTTTTTTCTTTACTTATGTATATAATATTCTCTTTTTTTTTTTTTGCCAAATATATATTCTAAATTTTATAATTAATAAATAATTAATAAATGTTTTAATCAAAACGGGTTAGTGTGTCGAATTTCTGTCATTTGAGTAGCTAGCGGTTCATGTTTGATTAATCTTTTTGACGCTTTTATTAAATATGTCAAATTCATATTAACTTAATTCGGATCAGACCTGACGAAGTGTAAGCCCACTTTAACACCCCAAAAAATAATATTCAGTTAATTATTTTTTTTTTCACAACATCTTCATAATCATCTCCATAAAATGCTCCAATTTTTTCAAATATTTTTTTTTTAAAGACCTATAAAATGTTTAATCATATATTTTTTTATTAAATGTTGTATTACACTCTTTTTTATAAATTAGATTTTCTATTAAAAAATTTGGATTGATCTAAATTTCATTAAAATAGATTTTCTATTAAAAAATTAATTATTTTGTGGATTTATATTCATAGCATTTAAAATATTACATATCTAAATTTTACTATTCAAATCATCTAATACTGCGTAAATAATTTTTTTATCCTTATTTATAAGAAATTTTGACTCAACAACAGATTGTGATGCGTGTTAAAATTAAAATAAAATAGGTTTGTTCAAGATATTAAAATAGAAACTTTTATTAAATTAAATTCAAAATTATTAAATTAATTTAAAAATAAAGTTAATATAATATTTTGTATGTATGATATTAATCTTAAAATAAATTTATTAATTTTAAGAACAAGTTTCAAAATTATTTTTTTAACTTGATTTTGCTAATTATTTGAATTTTTTGAGCGAATTAAAAATATACTCACAAGCATACATTATATATAAAAGTTTCCAATTATTCGAAAATCTCTGGATTAAGAGCCTAAGCTTCCGACCAACAAATATAGATAGAGTGCATCTTTATTTTACTATATTGCCACATGAGTTGAACAAACAAATGAATCAAATCAATAAAAAATAACATTATATATATCCCCAATAAATATAGTTTAGAATAATTTATTCAAAATTTAAATATATTTATTAAACTATTAAACAATAGAGATTCTTATATATTTGCTCATTTAACAATTAAAATTTTATATTTATTTATATAAATTTTAATATTTAAATTTGATAAATTATATGCATAAATAAAAATGTTACAATTTAAATAAAATAATCTCAATGATTTTTTTATTGTAATTTAATATTTGTACTATTATATAAATAAATGTAAATTTTCATGTTTTAGATATATAAATAGAAAATAATTCGATGACAAGAATTACAAATAACCAAATCCCATAAAATACATATTATAATCAATTTTTTTACATTCTATAATCATATAATCACTTTAAATTCAAGAAATATAATCACCTATTTAAAATTCCAGTTGAAATTAAAAAAAAAACACTAAAAAAGTAAAAATTGGTTAGATGAGGAGATCAGGTCTCATAATGGAGATCACACAGAATTGATTAATTCTCTTAATTAGGTTTCATTTGAAATTAATTAGGTTTCATTTGGCATAGCTTTATTACTATTTTTTTAGCCTAAACAAGCAATAAAATTAAAAGTTGAAATCAATCATAAAAAAAAACCCTCTTAAATCCGAACAATTATTACGTCCTCTGACCTGATGTAGAGGTAAGTTCGGCCGCCAATAACATGTCGCCACGTGCTCTTACTCTTTACCGCGCGGCCCGACGACTTGACCCGGAACGGAACCCGGGAAAGCTATGTTCGCGATTTTCTCGGTATTTGCTCGGTATTGCTTTGCAAAAACGAGAAATACCGCTCTGTGAAGATCAAATACCGAGTTGTACCGAGTTTTTCTACAACTCGGTACAACTTGGTATTTGTTCAGGATTTGCTCGGTATTGCTAGGGATTTGCTCGGTATTGCTAGGTATTTGCTCGGTATTGCTAGAAAAAACTCGGTACAACTCGGTATTTGTTCAGGATTTGCTCGGTATTGCTAAAAAAAATTAGGTACAACTCGGTACAACACAGTATTTGCTCAGGATTTGCTCGGTATTGCTAGGGATTTGCTCGGTATTGCTAGGTATTTGCTCGGTATTGCTAAAAAAAACTAGGTACAACTCGGTATTTGCTAGGTATTCGAAATATATCCAAAAGGTGATGAGATGTTGTTCGGCTCGTCAAAGATTTAAAAAAATGCACGTGCAAGAACCCAAAAAACAGCGGGTCGGGTCGGCGACTTTTCCTCATGCTACGTGGCGCTAAAACATTGGTGGCCGAACGACGTGCGTTCACCGGACTAAATAATTGTTCCTTAAATCCTCCGTGCTTAAAAGAATCAAACAGCTAATTGCTGGTACTTAGCTGATTTTCAGCAGTATTTCAATTAACAATCGTTTAAGAAAATCTTTTACGAATAGAATAAAGCAGAGAGTTGAAGAAGAACCCAAATCAATTGAAAATTTTAGTACCGAAACAAATTTACACCTAAGAGAAATTGTTCTGCCATTCAAGAATCTAAGCTTTTCAGATTCCAACAGAACAATGCTTCTTGTTCCCAACAACTAAAAATGATCCGAGAGAGAGCGAGTGAGAGAGAGAGAGAGAGACCGAACGATCAAGATTCAAGAAGAAGGCTAAATCAACGCCACGATTGCCGGTGGGTTCTCCTACTAAAACGCGAAAGAAGGGGTTGATAGTAATCATAGTTTTCAAACATGCAGTCCCTGAGGACGCCAGCCAACCAGAAGCAGCATTGAGCGTTATCTGCATTGTAGACAGCATGGTGCACGCAAGCAAACCAACCATTGAAGTAGTCCCTGCATCTTCCTTCCCTCATGTAACGGAAAAATGCCTCATTGAAGGGCATTGTAGCCAACTGGTCATGCATTTCTCTCGGGGTGAAGATCGCAGGCGGTCCATTGCAAACGGCAGGGGTATTCGTCGGGCTTTCGGAGGATTGGGAATTTTGAGAGAGAGGGATTCCGTTGGTGGAGGGTGAGGGATGCACCGGTGGCGGGGGGGTTTGGAGGTTTCCAGAGAGAGGAAATCCGACGGGGGAATCCATAACTAGGGTTAGGGTTTCGGGATTTGTATGAATGGATGACAGAAAAAGCACTGTGAAGGAGAAAGTGGCGATGTTTCTGTGCGACAGGTGTCGATACCTGCATTATATATTTATATAACACTATACGCGCGGAGTAGTATTCATATAATGGGCCCGGCAAATTATTGTGTCCGGTGTCCGGATTCGTCCGGATATCAATCCCGTGTCACCATGTTATCAAAATACAACGGGATTCAATGTATTTGAGTGACGTGGCGTCACGGGATTGGATGTCGGGACATCCGGTGATCGGACGCAATAATTCGCCCCGGGATTGGGCCACCTGTCCAAATGTTTTGAAGAAAGATCCTTGATAAGTTGTACGGAACTCTTCCATATATGAGGGGAGCATGTACATGTGACCGTGGAATATATGGAATAAATGAATTGAGCACTTATCGGCTCGATAAGATATCGTTCATATTTATTTGATAAAGTAAACAAATGAGCTTGAACGTTTTTTTATAAATATTCGATACCTAAACAAACGAGCTTGAATAACGTTAATGTCCATGAACATTATCGTTGCTCGTTAAAAACCTCGATTAGAGCTCGACTAATAAACTCGATTAAAATTATATTAGAGTTTTAAAAATAAGTTTAATAATCATGTTTAAAATTATTTAATATATTTTTTTTCGCATATACCTAAAATCACAAACAACTCGTTCTCTGAACAAATATAAGTTATAGATCTTTTATTCTTGAATGAGCACATTTGGAAGCTTAAAAATACTCATTAGATATGTTTGTGAACGAGCTTGTTTGATAGTTTAAAAATTTTCACTAGATATAATCACGAATAGGCTTGATATAAATTTTGAGAAAACTCAAAATAATATTAAATACTTTTAAAGTTCTATTTTTTCAGTTTAATAAAATTTTTTATTAGTTCATGTTTTTTAATTCATTATATATAATATCTTCTAAGTAAACATTAGTTGACAAAATTATACCAAGCATTTTATTTAAATCCACAAACAGTTCAAAACATCTCAAAATATAACTAAAACTGATAATTTATATAAAATATATAATGCGTAATATGACACTTATATTTATGTACATAATGATTTAAAATTAATTTTGGATTTGAAAGAAATTAATTTTGAGCCAAATAAAAACTTATTTCAAACTGTGCCAAACATTTTGGCATTCCATTGAACGCGTCAACCATTTTAGTGCATTCACTCCATAAAACTCGTTTATTATCTACTCTCTCCGCTTATATCATTTAATCAGGTGTTGCTTCTTGCAATTATCATGACTAGTTTTAATCAAGTAATATTTGTTTACCTAGAGGAAAGAGAATGCGAAAAAAAAAAAAAGAATAAGAAACTGTTGGTAAAAGCTTAAGATGACAATGACTTTCTAAAATAAAAGAGAGAGCAGATTATAATGGTTTATGTTGTTCAACTTCATAACCTCCATCTAAAGAGTGAGAATTTCACCTTAAAAATTGTTATGGAATTCAAGATTCTAAGCCTTACAGATTCCAATATTGCAGAAGCTTGCTTGCTTTCCCAAATACTCAAAATGTTTGGAGAGAGAGAGAGAGAGAGAGAGAGAGGAGATTAAAGATTCAAGTAGGAGAGGTATGGATCTTGTACAATTGTTAGTACATCCGGTCTCTCAGTTTGGTTATATGTCAAACAACGACGGATAAGCTCCTGTGAAACGCAAAAACAAACAGATCAAAACATAGTACTTGCCAATTATTATCTGTGCATATTCATAAAGCCGACTCACAAATAAACCGGATTAAGCTAATGATTATGATGCTTGTGATGATGATGGCCAGGTTGTTCGACCCGTATTTTGATTCATCCATGGCAAACTAACGACAAAATTCATGATCTAATAAGAAGAAATGCAAATAATTTAGAGGACAGAACGTCCCACCAAATTCCTTTTCTCCGACCACAAAACAAAAAGCAGGGAGGAAAGGAGAGCCAAGTTACAACACTGGAGAAACTAGATCTCATCCTAAATGAGAACTCAGAAGGAATCTGTTAGACCGGTTCATTGGATCTGTCCAACCGGTACAGTATGGACCGGTTTACAGGAAACAGAGGCACGACGGATCCACATCTGCCTCCTGTATGCACCGATTCGACTGCCCGGGTCCAAGGATACTGTTTAGGAAGGATTTTATAGAGATTTAGGAAGGAAATTTGAATATAGGGACTGTTTAGAGATTTCCTTTTTTATTGTATGCATTTTTTTTTATTGCATGCATTTTTTCCTAGGGTTGGGGCATCTTGAATTTGGCTGAAATTTTATATCGCCTAGTTTTTTTTTTGGGCGCTAGCGACGTCTAGAGATTTGGGAGAGATAAATCCTCCTCTCGAATTAAGGATCAACTACATCTTGTTATTTTCTTCCGTTCTATTTGAATATTGCAATAAAATTACCGCTTTCCCTGGTTTTTATTGGAGTTGGGAGGAAAGTTTTCGCTGATTTATTGATAGGGATTATTGATAACTCAAGCGTTTCCTAACAAAATCTAAAAGCTTCCTGCTCACCTTTGCTTCATTTGAAACGGCAGGCTTAGATGGGAACTCCACCTTGCGGGCATTAATTATAGTGTCCTCCCGAAGAATTCTCTCTTGAGTCTGGTCATGCCCAAATGGTCGCCTACCAAAAAGCATTTGGTACAACATCACACCAGCAGACCAGACATCAACCTGTGTGTATCAGGTCAAAGCACAGAAGTTAAAACTTTACAGCCGAGGAAAAATAAATAGTGTAATGCTCAGTCAAAGAAAATAATCAGAACATTGATGATTGCTTTAGTTAGAGTAATAATGGAAAATAAGAACGTCCTCGTAGCAGTCAAGAAGAACTAATGCAGTCGCATGTAATTTAGTTTTGCATTCTAATGCATTACTGTAAATATAAGTAATTTATTTGTAAGCATATCTTTACAACATCTGATTTTGCAAATGGCGCAATATTAAGATCGAATTAAACACAAATGTTGAACAAAAGAAAAAGTCTATGAAGATGTATTGTTTTTAGAGTTGGAAATTGTAATATCAGTTCTGCTCCAGGTTCGTCCAGGACGAAATCGGATCGTCCGGGACGATCGGTACAGGTTTGTTCAGAATTGTGAAATTGGGCAGTTCGTCCGGGACGAAATGTCAGATCGTCTGGGACGAAAATTTTCCAGAGCCCAAGTCGTCCTGAGACGATAATTAATTTCGTCTGGACGAGAATTTTCCAGAGCCCAGAT
The DNA here is from genome assembly GCA_022539455.1 of Dendrobium nobile. NCBI lineage: Eukaryota > Viridiplantae > Streptophyta > Magnoliopsida > Asparagales > Orchidaceae > Dendrobium > Dendrobium nobile. The sequence continues at coordinate 70,208,963 of CM039734.1, forward strand.
CGTACCGGGACGAAGTGCGATCGTCCAGGACGATCAGACTATTTTAAAGAGAAAATGAGATATTTTGAAGAGAGAGAAAATAATAAAATATCAGATTTTTCGATCCGTGAGAAAAAGAAAAAGAAAAGAAAAGGAAAAGTTGATTTCGGGAAGCCGCGGGTCCGTTTTCGTTCGACGAATCTGTTGAGGATTTTGCTGTACGCAAGGTAAGGCACAATCCGACTTTCTAAATTTTCAGAACCGTCGTGTTTGGCGGTATATTCTGTCCGGAATTGATTTTTGTCGGTGTTTTTCGTCCGTAATTTCCGATTGGTTCAGTTTTTACCGCGTAACTTTCTGTATATTGTTGACGTGCCGAGTGTGCACATTTTGGTTATTTTCCGAAGATTTTTGTCCGGGTATTTTTGATTCGGCGGTGTTTTTAGTCGACTGCATTTTTATGTGAAGTTGAAAATTCTCGGTGCAGTAGAATAAATGTTCTGAAATGTTGTTATCTACATTCTGTTGTAATTTGGTTAATTGTGACTTTTAGAAATTTTGGGTGAATTTCGTACACTGCCGTTATGCTGCCCGATTTTTTTTTGGGTAATTTCTGATTTTGTTCGGATTTCTCTGAATTGATATGCTATCTGTATATGCTATAAAAAGGGAGATATAAGGGGCCTGAATCCTATGAGATTCAGTTAGTGTCTGGGAAATCTGAAATGAGCTCAAATCTGAAAATCTGATATTTGTTCTGTTCCGGATCCGAGGAAATCTGTTTAGGTGCTATAAGCACTATATATGTATTCTGGTGCAATAAGCACATCTGTTCTGGTGTCGTGAGCACAAAGGGAGGCATAAGGGGCCTGGATCCTGTGAGATTCAGTCAGTATCAGGGAATTTAGCTATTAATTATATATCTGATATCTGGTATCTGATTTGATACGATTCTGTTCAATTCCGATTTCTGATATGCTCCGTTCTGATTCGTTTCTGTAAGAAATTCTGATTTGATATATGTCCGTATCAGTTCGTATCTGATCCTGATTTGATATATGTTCGTAAGCAATTATGATTTGATATGTCCGTATCTGTTCTGATTTGATCTGTTTCGATATGAACTGTCCGATTCTGATTTCTGTACGAAAATTCTGATACTTGTCCGATTCCGTTCTGATTTCCGTTCTGGATTTGATCCGATGTGTTTTGTTTTGGATTATGAGAGTTTTGATTGGAGATTTGTTGCTTTGCTGAGCTGTTGAGCTCACTCTTGCTTTCTGGTGGTTTTCAGATTCTGGGAAAGGGAAGGTCTTGGACTAGCGTTCAGAGTCTGATCTGTGTTAGGTATCTTTTGTACTTTTTGATTTTTGTACAGTCATGGCTTTTCTGTTCTGTCTTTCTTTCTGTTCAAAAGCCATGTACTGTATTTGTAGATGATTGTTTTGAGGAAAATAAAGAAAGAAAAATATAGATGTTTTGTTCCGCTGCAATAGACGATTCATAGTAGCTCTGTGTCTGTTTATTGTTGTTTTTGAGATGAAATGATTTGGAAGATTCAGTTCAGCAACCAATTCCAAAGCCAGATCCTGGTTAGTCTGTTTAAGCTGGTCGGGATCCGGCTCGGGCAGGATCCGTCCCCGTCGGGTCGGGTCGTGACAAGCCTTTTGGTGGTATCAGAGCATTGGTTTTGGAATTTGGTTGGATTGTAAAACAGAGCTATAGGAAGTGATCAGTAGTGAGTTTGTCTGGGGTAGTTTTGGTTTGTTCGGCTTTTTATTGTGTTGTTTTTGTGATAGTTTTCCGGATTTTCTGGATTTTTCTGTATGGATCAGCCAGACCCAGACATGACAGACGGGCAGAGTTCCAGTCAGGCAGCACCAGTGGGGAGTACAGCCCCAGTGGTCGGTGCTGACACGCTGTCACAGTTTGCTACGCTTGTTGCTCAGATGATGAGCGAGACTCAGAGCAGAGCTTCTACCGTCCGATCTGATGATCTTGACAGACATCTGCAGTTGTTTCTGAGGTTGAAGCCTCCGAGGTTTGAGGGCGCTGTTGAGCCCAGAGCTACTGAGGAGTGGCTGAGGAGGTTGGAAAAGACTTTTGACGGGATGCAGTGTCCTGCGGACAGGAAGGTTCCGTTAGCAGTGTTTTTGCTGGATGGAGAGGCTGAGCACTGGTGGGAAGGCCAGCAAGCAGCCAGATTTCAGGGCATACTGAACTCTTTGATCACTTGGGAAGAGTTCACTGAGGTATTTCGAGACTGGTTTGTTCCCCCTTCTGCACGACAGCAGATGCAGGAGACTTTTCTGAGGCTTGTTCAGGGGAGCAAGACGGTGATGCAGTACGAGGCTGAGTTTACTGCATTAGCCAGGTACGCTCCGCAGCTGGTTAGCACGTCTGCTGAGAGGTGCTACAGATTTCTGAGGGGACTACGAGACACTTTGAGACAGCCCCTGATACCATTCCGGATCACTGACTTCGCTGAACTTGTGGAGCGAGCTCGATTGATTGAGAACGACTTAATGGCTACTCAGCAGCGGTGGACTGCGAGTACGAAGAGGTTTGGAGGCGAGGCATCGGGCAGTGGTTCCTCTGGGAAGAGGAGATTTGTACCTGGACCTGGTTCTGGATCTGGTGACTCCAGGAGGAGTGGAGGGTCGTCTGGTACTGCTACCAGTACGACGAGTTCTGATTCTGTTAGTACTGCACCTGTGTGCCAGAGTTGTGGACGACGACACTTGGGCCAGTGCTACAGGATGGCTGGTTTGTGCTTCCGATGTGGTCAGCCAGGACATCGGATTGCAGAATGTCCACAGATGGGATTTGATCGGCGTTCTGAGTTCCGATCAGAGGGCTCTGTTAGACCTGTCAGTTCAGCAGGAAGACCGAGGACTGTTCCTCCGCGTCCTGAGGGATTTGCTGGTAGAGGTGGTGGTTCTAGTTCTGCACCACGGAGACCACCTACGGTCAGTCAGAGAGAGCCCAGTAGTTCTGTTGCTTCAGCTCCTGCTCCAGTTCAGCCCCGAGTTTACAGTCTGAGTCAGCAGGAGGCTCGTGATGCTCCGGATGTTGTGACAGGTACGATTCACATTTCTGATCAGCCCTGTAGTGTTTTGTTTGACTCTGGAGCTAGTCACTCGTTTCTTTCCGAGCATTGTTTTGACCGAGTCCAAATGCCTTCATTTTTGCTTCCGATTTCTTTGTCTGTGATTTTACCGGCTGGGAATCCTTTGATTGCTCGGAAGTTTTGTTTGTGTGAGATTGACATTTCTGGCAAGAAGTGGAAATCGAGTCTGATTCTGTTGCCGATTTCATCGTACGATGTGATTCTGGGCATGGATTGGCTGAGTCAGTATGAGGCTCAGATAGACTGTCTGAAGAAGCAAGTGAGCTTGCTTGTGGCTGGAGAGAGATTTGTATTTCAGGGCTTACGAGGTGTTCTCTCCAGTCTGATTTCTGTTTTGGAGGTGAGCAGAATGTGGAAGAAGGGATGTCCAGTGTTTTTGGCTTCGGTGCGGGATCTGAACCTGGAGGTTGGTTCTGTTTCTGAGATCCCAGTAGTACGGGAGTTTGCTGATATTTTTCCTGAGGAGTTGGTTGGTTTACCTCCGGATAGAGAGGTGGAGTTCTCTATCGATGTTTTTCCGGGTACCGCTCCTATATCAAAAGCTCCGTACAGGATGGCACCGAAAGAACTTTCTGAGTTGAAAGTTCAGCTTCAGGAGTTGGTTGACAGAGGTTTTGTCCGTCCTAGTGTTTCGCCCTGGGGAGCACCTGTTCTGTTTGTGAAGAAGAAGGACGGTACACTCCGCATGTGTATTGACTATAGAGATTTGAACAATGTCACGATCAAGAACAAGTATCCTTTGCCTCGGATTGATGACTTGTTTGACCAGCTTTCCGGATCTTCTGTATTTTCGAAGATTGACTTGCGATCCGGATACTATCAGGTGAAGGTGAAGGAAGCTGATGTGGTGAAGACAGCTTTCAGTACTCGGTACGGGCACTATGAGTTCTTGGTTATGCCTTTTGGGGTAACCAACGCGCCCGCGATTTTCATGGATCTGATGAACCGAGTATTCAGGGAGTATTTGGATCAGTTTGTGATCGTCTTCATTGACGATATTCTGGTGTATTCTGCTTCTGAGGATGAGCATGCCAGACACTTGAGCATTGTGTTGGAGACTTTGAGGCGGCATCAGCTGTATGCCAAGTTCTCCAAGTGTGAATTCTGGCTAAGGAGTATTTCTTTTCTGGGGCACGTAATTAGCGGAGAAGGCATTTCTGTTGATCCCCAGAAGATTCAGACGGTTGCTGATTGGCCAAGGCCGACTACGGTATTTGAGGTACGTAGTTTCTTGGGCATGGCCGGATATTACAGGAAATTTGTGAAGGGATTTTCACAGATTTCGACGCCTCTAACGAGACTGACGCAGAAGTCAGTAGCTTTTGTTTGGACACCGGAGTGTGAAGCTAGTTTTCAGAGATTGAAGGACTGTTTGACTTCAGCTCCAGTGTTAGCACTTCCGTCAGGTACGGAAGGTTTTCAGGTGTTCAGTGATGCTTCACTGAAAGGACTGGGTTGTGTTCTGATGCAGCATGGTCAGGTAATTGCTTATGCTTCTAGACAATTAAAACCACATGAGAAGAATTACCCGACGCATGATCTGGAGTTAGCTGCTGTTGTTTTTGCTTTGAAGATTTGGCGTCATTATCTGTATGGCGTCAGTTGTGAGATCTTTACTGATCATAAGAGCCTGAAGTATATTTTCACTCAGAAGGATCTGAATCTGAGACAGAGAAGGTGGCTCGAGTTGATCAAGGACTATGATCTGACTATTCAGTACCAGCCTGGGAAGGCGAATGTGGTAGCGGATGCTTTGAGCAGGAAGTCTTCTGGATTATCAGGTATTCAGCTTACTTCTGATGACTTCCTGATTCGAGACATGGAGCACTTACAGTTGGAGGTGATTTCCTCCAGCGATTTGGATTTGGCTCAGATGAGTATTCAGTCTACTTTGGAGATAAGGATTCATGAAGCCCAGAAGTCAGATTCTGACTATTCGAAGTTGATTGCTCAGATTGGATCTGGTAAGACTCCTGAACTTTGAATTTCTGATTCTGGTGCTATTTTCTGCAAGAACAGGTTGTGGGTACCTGTGTTTGGAGATTTGAGGCAGGAGATTCTGTATGAATCTCATCATTCTGGCTACACTATTCATCCAGGCAGTGGTAAGATGTATGCTGATATGAAGCTTTTGTTCTGGTGGCCTGGGATGAAGAAGGATGTGGCGGAGTTTGTGTCGAGATGCGAGGCCTGTCAGTTGGTAAAGGCAGAGCATCAGCGACCAGGTGGACTGTTGCAGTCGTTACCTATCCCTGAGTGGAAGTGGGAGGAGGTGACGATGGATTTTGCGATGGGTTTTCCTCGATCACGGCAAGGACATGATGCCATCTGGGTGGTCGTAGATCGATTGACGAAGTCAGCCCATTTTCTTCCGATCAGACAGACTGATTCAGTAGAGCGCTTGGCACAGGTTTATGTTAAGGAGATTATCAGATTGCACGGTGTGCCTCGCGTGATTGTATCTGATCGAGACGGACGTTTTACTTCCAGACTTTGGAAGGGCATTCAGCAAGGCTTGGGTACTAAATTGCATTTCAGTACAGCTTTTCATCCTCAGACCGATGGACAGTCTGAGAGGACTATTCAGGTACTGGAAGATCTGTTGAGGCTTTGTGTTTTGGACTTTGGCGGAAGCTGGGAAGATCATATCCCTTTGATTGAGTTTGCTTACAACAATAGCTTCCAGTCCAGTATCGGTATGGCACCGTACGAGGCTTTGTATGGCAGGAAGTGCCGGACTCCTTTGACTCTGACGGAAGTCGGAGATAGACAGGCTTTGGGTGCCACTTTTGCTGATGAAACTGCTCAGAAGATCAGTTTGATTAAGGAGAGGTTGAAAGCGGCTCAGGACCGTCAGCAGAAGTATTACAATCAGAAGCACAGGTTTGTTGAGTTTCAAGTTGGTGACTTTGTGTATGTCAAAGTCAGCCCGATGAAAGGTGTGAGCAGATTTGGCCAGGTAAGCAAGCTTAGTCCAAGGTATGTTGGACCTTTTGAAATTCTAGAAAGGATTGGGAAAGCTGCTTACAGACTCTTGCTTTCTGATTCGATGCCTGACGTGCATAATGTGTTTCACGTATCCACTTTGAGAAAGTGGGTTTCAGACTCTGGAAAGAAGGTATCTGCTGATGAGGTTGAGATTCAGGAGAATCTGGCGTACAAGGAAGAGCCAGAGTTGATTTTGGCGTACGACGTTCGAAAGCTACGAAGTAAATAGATTCCGATGATTAAAGTCCAGTGGAAGCACCGTACTGCACGGGAAGCCACTTGGGAGAAGGAGTCTGACATGAGACAGTCGTATCCGTATCTGTTTTGACTGAGTTTGGATTGGATAATGTCGAGGACGACATTTTTTTTTTAGTTGGGGAGATTGTAATATCAGTTCTGCTCCAGGTTCGTCCAGGACGAAATCGGATCGTCCGGGACGATCGGTACAGGTTTGTTCAGAATTGTGAAATTGGGCAGTTCGTCCGGGACGAAATGTCAGATCGTCTGGGACGAAAATTTTCTAGAGCCCAAGTCGTCCTGAGACGATAATTAATTTCGTCTGGACGAGAATTTTCCAGAGCCCAGATCGTACCGGGACGAAGTGCGATCGTCCAGGACGATCAGACTATTTTAAAGAGGAAATGAGATATTTTGAAGAGAGAAAATAATAAAATATCAGATTTTTCGATCCGTGAGAAAAAGAAAAAGAAAAGAAAAGGAAAAGTTGATTTCGGGAAGCCGCGGGTCCGTTTTCGTTCGACGAATCTGTTGAGGATTTTGCTGTACGCAAGGTAAGGCACAATCCGACTTTCTAAATTTTCAGAACCGTCGTGTTTGGCGGTATATTCTGTCCGGAATTGATTTTTGTCGGTGTTTTTCGTCCGTAATTTCCGATTGGTTCAGTTTTTACCGCGTAACTTTCTGTATATTGTTGACGTGCCGAGTGTGCACATTTTGGTTATTTTCCGAAGATTTTTGTCCGGGTATTTTTGATTCGGCGGTGTTTTTAGTCGACTGCATTTTTCTGTGAAGTTGAAAATTCTCGGTGCAGTAGAATAAATGTTCTGAAATGTTGTTATCTACATTCTGTTGTAATTTGGTTAATTGTGACTTTTAGAAATTTTGGGTGAATTTCGTACACTGCCGTTATGCTGCCCAATTTTTTTTGGGTAATTTCTGATTTTGTTCGGATTTCTCTGAATTGATATGCTATCTGTATATGCTATAAAAAGGGAGATATAAGGGGCCTGAATCCTATGAGATTCAGTTAGTGTCTGGGAAATCTGAAATGAGCTCAAATCTGAAAATCTGATATTTGTTCTGTTCCGGATCTGAGGAAATCTGTTTAGGTGCTATAAGCACTATATATGTATTCTGGTGCAATAAGCACATCTGTTCTGGTGCCGTGAGCACAAAGGGAGGCATAAGGGGCCTGGATCCTATGAGATTCAGTCAGTGTCAGGGAATTTAGCTATTAATTATATATCTGATATCTGGTATCTGATTTGATACGATTCTGTTCAGTTCCGATTTCTGATATGCTCCGTTCTGATTCGTTTCTGTAAGAAATTCTGATTTGATATATGTCCGTATCAGTTCGTATCTGATCCTGATTTGATATATGTTCGTAAGCAATTATGATTTGATATGTCCGTATCTGTTCTGATTTGATCTGTTTCGATATGAACTGTCCGATTCTGATTTCTGTACGAAAATTCTGATACTTGTCCGATTCCGTTCTGATTTCCGTTCTGGATTTGATCCGATGTGTTTTGTTTTGGATTCTGAGAGTTTTGATTGGAGGTTTGTTGCTTTGCTGAGCTGTTGAGCTCACTCTTGCTTTCTGGTGGTTTTCAGGTTCTGGGAAAGGGAAGGATGTCTTGGACTAGCGTTCAGAGTCTGATCTGTGTTAGGTATCTTTTGTACTTTTTGATTTTTGTACAGTCATGACTTTTCTGTTCTGTCTTTCTTTCTGTTCAAAAGCCATGTACTGTATTTGTAGATGATTGTTTTGAGGAAAAGAAAGAAAGAAAAATATAGATGTTTTGTTCCGCTGCAATAGACGATTCATAGTAGCTCTGTGTCTGTTTATTGTTGTTTTTGAGATGAAATGATTTGGAAGATTCAGTTCAGCAACCAATTCCAAAGCCAGATCCTGGTTAGTCTGTTTAAGCTGGTCGGGATCCGGCTCGGGCGGGATCCGTCCCCGTCGGGTCGGGTCGTGACAGAAATTGCTGAAAGATGCTGTTATTGAAACAAAAAAACTATTGGAAGTTGAATGATGCGAAAGGAAAGATCATTTCCCAGAAAAAAAAAAAAAATTTACACAGATCAATATGACAGAGTGTTTATAGAACCCAAAAGAAACCTTCACTGTCATATTACCTATCCCCTATGGCCTTCGCTATTGCTTGTAAATTTCCCGCACCCATATTAGAAAAGGCCAAAAAAATCTTAAATAAAATTAAAAGTTTAATTCGTTCATCCACTATTTGCTGGTTCTTGAGCTACCAAATTAAGTTGCAAGATTAAAACTATCTTCCTGCATACATACCTAGTGGGTAAATTTAACTAAAATTTACTCCAATAGTGGTAAATACTTGAAATTATTCAAATTTCACGGACCTTAGATGATGTTAATGGTGGTGTTTTGCTCAACTCAAAGCATTCCGGTGGCAGATACCTGACAGCAGAAAGCATGATCAGCAACCCAAGATTCATAATTGGATCGAAATGCTTATGATTCGTAGGAATAAAAATATTAAGAACAAAGCATAATGAATTTTTGAGAAGTTTCAGTTCTTTTTCCCCGTGCAATAAAAAAAGAACTCCAATACTGATAAATTGAAGGGATAAGTGGAAAAAAGGAATAATATTAATTATTAAATTTCCATGCAATAGCCAACATGTATCAGCAAAATATGTTTAACTTAAGGATTGAAAACATAAAAGAAAGAAAAAATTTTGTATTTTTATCACATGAAGAAAACTACTAGCCCACAAGCACATCTGAGCCCAAACCTTCCATCTAAGCATATTGAAGCTTGCCTTTTTAAAAGATTAACTTCCGCTTAAATACTTTCGGTAGGTTCTGTCACTTTGTTAATATCTAAACCAGCTCAAAAAAATTCAATTCCCAGAACAAGTTGACACATATGCTTTAAGAATGCTAATTTCTAAATATATCCACCAAAAAAGTCTCTCTGTGAGTAGAAGATACAGGAAAGATGCCTATTAAGCTTCATTTGTCTTTTCCAAGTCCTATACGAAGTCAGTAGCTACAGTAATGACATTAGTGAAGTATACAGGAATTATTAAAGATTTTAGATTTGCATTGATTCAATATCAATGTTCCCTGCCCATTTCAAAGTTCGTTCTATCAGATGACTTAAAAATTGGTTTAGACATATTTTAGATTAACTTAAGAAAGCAGTAAAATTATGAAAAAATTACCAGAATAAATTGCAAAAACATAGAATTAGCACCATAAACAAAGGATAAAAATTCCACAAGCTGGACAAATCAATAAAATAAACAATGAAGTAAAAAGTATTCACCACGGCACATGTCCATATGCATGCACCAAATCAAAGAACAAAATTTACACTTATTGTCAGTAATCTGAATACAGAAGCAAGTGGATACAGATACAAAATCAGTGTTTTTCAGTTAAGAGCGAATCTTCAAAGGTCAATCACCCCAGTTTTGGATAAAAATCCCAAAATAATTTCATCATAAAGCATGGTCAATGAGGAAGTAGGAAGAGAAGTTCAACATTCACGAAAAACGTGTTCCTAATTTTGGAAACTAATAAGTACATGGAATGATTTATTCATCTAATAAATTGCATAGTTAAAACATGTTACCACAAGGAAACTGATCAATTTGATATTTGAAGCGTCAATGAAAGAAACTTTATGAGGATTGAATATCCAACAACTACATTTAAGAGTATCTCCATAGTTTCAGCTTGCAAAAGGTAAATTACTCAGAAATTCTGGCAAAATTATTTCACTCACCAATATGTTCCTGCACCCTGGGAAGTAAGCTCCATTCCCTGAGATCCGACATCATCTTCAACAATCTTACTAAGACCAAAATCGGTCACTTTGGCAATTCCAAGCTCATCAAACAGCACATTTCCGGGTTTCAAATCATAATGGATAATCTCTTGAGCTCTTTTATTCAAGTATATGAGGCCTTGAAATATCTGAACAATAATAATTCTAGCTTCTTCCTCTGGAAGAACAGGTGTTGCTTTGAGAACTGCATCAAGATCTTTCCCTGATGAAATGGGAAAAAAGTAAGAATCAAACTGTCCCAAATTGCCACAAAGGAGTACAGCAAGAATCTTCCTCCAATCAAAATATTTTGAAAGCTACAATATAATATAAGAACAATAAGCTACATATTTCATAAAATAGACGAATCAAGATAATGACGACCTAACTACGCAATGTACAGCAAATCTACTTCCCAAGTAAGGAAATAAATTCACGCTTAATGCAAGACTATTGAGCACATGGAAAAGTTAGTGTTGGAGACTGCAGTTATAATTCTTGTTTACAAACTCAGTTGCAGCAATTGAGAAACCAAAATCAAGTGATTTGAATCCACTAATCTAACAACAAAAGAAAAGAGGTATAACAGAAAAAAAGTTCACAAAATCCATTTCCATGTGATAAAGAATATAGCTTTGGCCAACTGATAAGACAAAGCAATCAGCTTTATTTAAGGAAATCACCAAAAACAGTAAAAATGAAAGCTAGTTTACCACTGCAGTACTCCAAGACAGTACAAAAAGTATTATGATCAATCTCAAATATGTCCCACAGCTGCACAATATGAGGATGAACCAGTGTTTTGTGTATGTTGTATTCCCGAACTGCATGGCGTATGTAGCTCTGTTTTTTCTCTTCACTCCACTGAACATTTAGACCATGAAGCTTACATGCAACAAATCTGTTCTCCACCAAATCAAAAGCCTGCATGACAGTTCCCACTTCAAATCAATGAGAAAGGGTTATGCTTAAAAAGCCGAACAAAGCAAAAAAATCAAAAGTTAATGAATCCCATTTTAATAAATTTTAAGAGGAATGCTTAGAAGAGTTTATAAAGTTTGGTTGCAGTTGCTCTGTTTTCAGCCCTACCACATTGCCAAATTTTGTGGCATTTCATACATTTGGCTGATTCACAACCCCTGTATAAAATCTGCAGTTTATTGAACCGGTGGGCGAAAAAACTATGCTCCTTATCTACCAAACGAGAATAGTAGCTCACTCGAATCTTCACTCCTTGAGAGGAGAGCACCAAATAATCCCGAGATAAGTCTAAAATTGCTTTGTTGATAATTTTAAGAAATAGAGTTGCGGACTTACTTTGTAAACCTCACTGAAGCCACCCTTTCCCAGAAGATTTAAAAGAGCATATCGTTGGTTAAGAACTTGGAAATTATTAAAGCGTGAGCCATCCTCATCCCTTACTCGCTTCATTTCGCGAATAAGCCTTGCCTTCTCTGATTCATAACGGTCCCTCTCCTTGAGAAAATTTTCTTCCTCCTGTGTGAAAGAAAAGTAACATAAATAACAATTCGACAGAAAAAAAAAATAAAGGAAAATTACAAATGACATGTAATGTGAAATTATATAATTCAAAATTTTCAAATAGAAAGAAAAAAAGTGTTTACACATCTGATGCTTTCTAAGCGTGATTCGCAAATTTCATCTTGTATAAGAAAATATTCTTCTTCTGGCATTCCAGTTTCAATATCACTTCCATCACACTTGTCTACAAACAAAAAAGTCATGTAGAACCGTAACTTTAGAATTAAAAGAAAAATAAGATAGCAAATTTAATATCTAGGTGGACAAAAGTTACTTCAACAAAGTTTATCACTAATGAATAACAAATGAATAGAAAAATGGTTGGGAGATATAAAATGAAAGATTTCTATGGAAAAATAAAATTGAATGGTTTACATGGCCAAATAAAAAAGGTTAGCATATTTCACAAAAAAATGTAGTAGAATAAAAGCTAATGTTATGTATATGGCATAGCATAATCATAACAACATGTCATACTCCGCATCATTAACATGGCAACAAGTGAATAAATATAACATATTTTCCATAGAAATGTTCGCCTACTTTCAAAACACATTATATGATCTTCATGAATGCATCAATCAAAAAAGTCAATAATGAATCTAGGAAGAACAAAAGTATTACAGTTGTACTTTCAAAATTATGAACATTCTTACAATTTTCTTTTCGAGAAGAAAAACAATATCAAACATTATAGAGAAAGATGAATTACGATAAGTCGCATTGCAAAGACACAAAACAAGAACAAAGTATCCACAATAAAAAATAGCAATAGGCCAGTATGAATGACATTACAGGCCCTCGTAAAATAACGTGCACTAAAACTCATAGCATAACGTAAGTGTACTTCCTGTGCTTTTTTGCATGGCAAGGTGCAACAAAGCAAATTAGTATGTTATGTGAATTATGTATTTCTTAAAGGCGAGTTAAAGCGCATAAGACATGCAATATAACTATGCATTTTAACATAGTGCAAATGGCTATTTTGTTTTCTAGTTCATTTTTTTATTTTTTGGTTGATTAAATTATTTAAATTACTAGATTGAAAAGTAAAGTGTGTTGGAGTTTGATATAATATGAGTGTTCTATTTATTATGTTTAGCTCTCATGCAAATATATTTTTTACTATCTAACTGAAGCAACATGCAGCAAATACAAATATTTATCTTCCTTTACATGTAGGGTTTTAACCTACAATGCTCAAGTGTTATTTAATAATCTGTCAAACAAAACTTAAAGAATGGCTATACAAATATCATTGTAATTTTTTTATGAGCAAGGTTGTAACTAATTGTTGGTGTACATATTAGGGATGTTTTTATCCTTAATTTGAGCTTATTGTATGCGCTTTTCATTATTTCTCTCTTTTCTCCAAAATAAATAAATAAATAAATGATTTTTTCCATAAAATATTTTCTTTCTAATATAATTTAAAATTTTTTGTATTTTTTTTTCCTCAGTCATCTAAATGTTCATTAATCTCTCAAAAGCTTTCTCTCTTACAAGAATGACTTTCCCACTTATATGATCATTTACGTCTTGGTTAGGGCCTATGAGTGCCTAGGAATCACCATTAAAAGTAAAAATACAGTCAGATATGATAGATAAATCATGACATCCTTTTCAAAGATTAGCACATTTTATTTATGATTAATAAATGGTTTGATGACATTTTATTTATGATTTTATACAGGAGTTGTGAATCAACTACATGTATGAAATGCCACAAATTTTGGCATTATGATAGGGTTGAAAACAGAGCAACTATAATTTTCTTTTAATATATTAAGCAAACTTTTTTTCTTCTTTTTATATGACAATGATATAATTTTTTCTTATATTTTTAATAATTCATTCACCATTTTGTAATGTAAAGTGCTAATTTTAAAATAGTATGGGCTACAATATGAGGCATGACTTCACAGGACTTTTGAGCTATGATAAGTTATCCACTATTGACAAATATGGACTCCCCCATGGTGTTTAACTAATGCCCTAGGGCCAAAAGGCACTTGGGGAATCAATTGTACATCACAGCTTAAATCGACTATGAATTATTAGTTGTCTACAACTGCAATGGATTGTCAAATGCACCATCACAGAAATGGTGTCACCCTAGCATAATTAAAACTCCTATCTAGACCAGTAACTACGTGTCAAAAATTGCTAGCACTGCTTCAATCACATGCATTGCACGGAAAAATAAAAAATAAAAAGCATGATGAGACAAGTGATCCAAAATTCTTACCAGGTTGCCTCTTCTTGAGTGATTTTCGGTGCCTATCAATAGCTTCTTTTGTCTCCAACAAAGATTTCTAAAACAAAAATTTTCAGATTTTTATATAAAATCTAATTCTCAAGACACAAAAAGTCAAAAAAAAAAAAAAAAAAGCTTAACTTAATCGCATGGAAAGATATCCAACTAGAATTTGAACCAAAATAATGTGCATGTGCAGAAGAACATGCTTTAATTAGCTCACTTCTCCAAAATGTCCACTGCAGAAAGCTTGGCCAGCTCAAACAACTAAGTTTTGTTAGCTAAGTCTATGCTGGTCAGCATTGATTAAACTACTTAAAGATAACAGAATGATGGTTGAGCATATTGCAAGCTTTAACCAAATCAATTTGACTGTACATTCTAACTTCAAAATTTATTTAGTCAACTAAATTCAAGTCCAACATAGTATTTAGTTAACTTCATAATGATAAAATGCACCTTTATATTGCAGGCCAAAGCGCCGATTAAGTTATCTTTAGCATAATATGTAAGTCCCAGGTTATGATTTCAGCTGCCTATAATAATCTAGTAAACACTGGAAATTGCACCAGGTAATTTAAATACAGGGACCTTGCAATATTTTAACATGAATTAGTAGATTAATTCAAAGAATGGCCATAAGTTCATATTACTTTTTTTGTTAATCATAGAAATGCCTGCAAAAGATATTCCTCGAAACTTGCCTTGGTGCATATATGAAAGTTACAAATAATGTAAAATCTATTGAAATAAGAAAAAAAAAACTGAGGAAATATTTAGAAGATAGAGCTCTTGGAAAAAGAATAAAAATTGTATATAAGATATACAAATTTGGTGGATAAGATAAAAGCAACTATTAATCCATGTGATTAAAAGATAAAATTATATCAAGGTGCGACATGCTAAATGGATAAATGTCTCTAAAGTATTGTGCAATAAGAGGATATCATGAAGAATTGAAAATAAATTCAACAAAACTATAATTAGGTTAATGATGTTGAGTCTGGTCATAAAGCAGTCATTGATATCAAAATTAATTATGGCACAAATAAGAATACTAAGATTGATGCGTGATGCTAAGAAAAATAAATAAATAAATAAATATATCAGAAAATTTTAGTGACCTCTATTAAAGATAAGATTAATGAAAATAAATTTATGTGGCCTGGACATGTACGACAAAAGGATGAAAAGGCATTGATTGCATGAGCAAATAAAATTAATATCAAAGGGTTAGAGACGAAAAAAAATTAGAATGTAGAAAATATGGATAAAAGTTATTCAAAGCGATTTTCAAAGTATATGTTTAACGCCACATGCAGAATAGAAATATGAGCATTCATAAAGTCAAGCCAACTAGTAACGTTGATGGATCCTTGATATTTTAACAATCGTTAATTTACTAAAATAAAATAAAAAACATCTTCATATAAGCAAAAATTGTTCTACTGTTATTTGAGCTAAAATGAATAAATAATTGAAACAAAATAAAAATCCTACCAGATGAGCATTAATATCCTTCAGCATTTGACCATCCTCCCAAATCTCTGAAATGACTGTTCCTGCTCTGAAGATTCACGATACAGCAAAAAAAGTAAGCCATAATCAAAATGATTATGATATATCATATGTAATCTTAATATGTTCATGAAACATTTATGAATAGAAACATCCGTGGTGGAATGTCTGAATTTGTAATGAAGCTCATAGGAGAATGGCATGGCCTTGCAAATTTATGCATCAGAAAAATTTCCTAGGAGGAAATGAAATTAAATTATTGCATCAGAAAAATTCTTGGCTTCATGTTGTATAAGAGCAAGACTTATATGAGATAGAGATAGACCAGGTGGGGAGAAATCTAGAAAATTTCCTGCTTTTTCAGTAGAAGCATAATCCAAAGGATCCTTCAGTCAAGATAAAACCGTAAATCACAATTCAAAGTAATAAATCTAACTAATGAGATGACAACTAATAAATTGTAGATGAAAATAGGGGTGTCAATATTTGACATGACACGAAAACCCGACCCGGACCCGACCCGGAAAATCCGTGTTGGACCCGACCCGATTTCAAAACGGGTCGAGTTCGGGTTTGAGAAATTGACCCATTTAAAAAACGGGTCGGGTTCAAGTTGACCCGGTGGGTTGCCGGGTCAACCCGCGAACCCATTTAAAATCAACTTCCCGCACTGCCCGCGACGCTGCCCTACACGCACTCGCGCAGTAGCGCTGGCCCGCGCGCTCCCTGGCACCAGCCTGCCCGCGACGCTGCCTCGCGCGCACTCGCCGCGACGCTGCCGCCCACGCGCTCTCCTGCGACGTTGCCCCCCGCCCGCTCGCCTGCCCGCAACGCTGGCCGCCGCTCGCTTGCGCTCACACACGCGCCCGTTAACGCTCTCCAGCGCGCTCCACCGCGCGACTGCAGGTGATCGCCTGCGCTACCGCTCGCGTTCGCGGCTCGCTAGCGTCCGCTCGCGCTATCGCGCAAGAGTTTCGGGTCAAACCGTGTTGGGTCGGGTCAACCCGGCAACCCGCCGGGTCGGGTCCGGGTTCGAATTTTCGACCCGTTTGTCTACCCGGGTCGGGTTAGGGTCGACCCGTTTCAACCCGGGTCAGTTCCGGGTTCGACCCAAACCCGACCCGTGACCCGAAATTGACACCCCTAGATGAAAATAAAAAACAGAATAAAACTAATGCACGTGGAATGGAATGGTGCTTGCATGCTAATATACTGTTGAATTTCTAATTGAACTAAAGCACACAGAATCAACAATCCTTACTGCAGATATGAACCAACAAAACCAGAAGAAACAGGTGAATTTGCATAAAATAAGATGTTTAGAAGCATACAAACCAAAACTGATGTGCCTTCGGGTTGCTTCATTGCATACAAAATTAACTTCTTAATCATCATCATCATGAACCTTATCCTAGCCACCTTATCCTAGCCAGTTAGGTTTGGGATTATGAATCCTTAATTTTCATTTTTTAAGCATTGCCGACAGTATTAAATCTATTATATGCAAATCATTTTGACCAAATTCTGCCAAGGTAATCAAAGATCTACCCATTCTTTCTTAATATTGTGGCGCTAATTCTATTGCATCATCTAATGGGTGCATTTTATACTCTTCATTGCTCATATCCAATTCACCCAAGTTTATTTTCAGTCACCTTATATTTAGGAGATGATACTCCAATATTTTCAATAGCACAATAATTCCTTAATTCATCCAAACATTCTTACTTCTATCACTCACAACTTAAATATCAATGTCTTTTTTACAATACAACATTCAAATCCATATATCATCGTCGGTCTAATTGTGTCTTTATAAAATTTACCTTTAAGCCTATATGATATACTTTTATCACACAACTCCTGAATCATTCTTTCAATTTAATCAATAAGACTTAACTTTAGAAGTTACAACCCTATCTATATCTTCAATCTACCATATAATAGATCCACAATATTTAAACTTATCATGCATAGGTATCACCTTATCATCCAATAATATTGAATTACAATTAAAAATCTCATGCCCACTAAGATTATATATCATACATTTAATCTTTGTTCTATAATTTAAGGTCTCTATCTTCTAAATATTTCATCCATTGCTCAAAATTTTCACTAATATCAATAGATTTCTCATTAATTAAAACTATATCCGGTACAAAAAGTATTATCAAGACACCTTGCTTTAAATACTCTTTGTAAAAATCACCATAACCAATGCAAAAATATATGAACTCGATGTTAATCATTAGTATAAACTTAAGATAATTGAAAACTCATATATCACTTCTTAACTATTTTTAAACTAGTCCGTGTACCATAATGCATATCTTTAATAATTTTGATATATCATTGACACAACTTTTGCCCAAAAGCACACCAAATAAATTTTATTAGCACACGGTCATATGCCTTCTCAATAATAAAAGTCATACGAAAATCATATTCTCATTCTTTATATTTCTTTCTTTATTATATTAATACAAATTACTTCCATAACAGATATTCCAAGCATAAAACCAAAATAATTCTCCAAAATTGATATAATTTTTCAAAACCTATATTCCTTTACTCTTTCTCATCGCTTCAACATATAACTAATAAGTTTGATGCATCTATAATCAGCACAAACTTAACCGTCACCATTATTTTTTAATATTAGTACAAAATTCTTGTTCACCAATTTTTTATTATCCTCTTTGTAGAAACATAGAATTATGATAAAAATTACTTTAAATTTTATTGCTTATCTTATGTACACCTATTGGAGGTCTTTTCAGGCCCCTCCAATGATATTACATATGAAAAAGATAAATGAAATTTATACAAAAAAAAATCTCCAAAAGAAGGCAGATGATAGGTGTAGGGAGAAGGAGCACATCAACTGCCATTCAAAGGTTAAGAAGGAGATTCAATGGCTAAGCACTTATATCTATGTGTTCAATAAATCAGATTATGATGGGCTGCATGGTGGGACCTCCAATTGTTCTACCTAGGAAGAAATTTTGGATTAGATGGATGCCGGAAGTAGGCAAAGGAGTTGGTTCCAAATTGTGTGACCTCAGGATTTTCAGCACTTCCCCTCAAAGTAGTGGTATAAACCTATCATTCCATATAAAGCTTATAATATTCTTAAACATGGCATTGTAGAGTCCGGTGAAAATTTGACAAATCATTTCTCTGTTGATACATATAGAGTGCAAATCAACCCACTCTTTAGCATTTCATGCTTAGTATGATCACGTTTTACTTGATTATAAGATGTGCAATGAAAAATCAACCCAGAGCTCTTCTACCTAGGCTGAAAATTTGGGTTGGGCGGATGCGGGAAGTAGGCACGGGAATGGGTCCCACACGATCTTCACCATTTTCATCTTTGACGTTCTATTCATGACATTTTTTAACTAAAATACAACAATATCCCACGTAACCCTCCAAATTTTAGTATGTGCTACGTTGCAATGAAGGACCACTCAGGGGAATTGCATGGGAATCACATAAGAGCCAATTTACCCATCCAAAATAATATGTATTTAAGTTGTCAGCGTCATTTGATTGATCGATGCCTTTCCTTAGTAATTAAATGTCTTGCCGATTTAAAAAAAAAAACCCATTTCAATTATGGCACCAACTAAAAGAGCTTTGGTTTATGCACATTCCATCTAAGTTGCTAGATGATGTATTCACAAAAGCATGCTATTAGTTCACATATTATTTGGGTCAGTATATTTTTAAGACCAAAATGGATATTAATTAGTAATGAAATAAATTACATGAAACATATTTGTTAGTATGTCCTGAACCTTAAAAGTTGGAGGCCGAATATTTCTGCTTAGCTATAGTTAGCTCATCTATTCGTGAAAAATTGATGAGTTGAATTTCAAATAGATAATCCTGCAGCAGAAGCTAGGTAATTGTGATGGTTAGCATATCATATTCTATCATTGTTCATATTCCAATATAGTGATGTATAGTTTAAAATTGTGACATACCGAGAAGTTCAATTTGTATGCTACACAAAACTTCAAATGAACAGTAAACCTACATGTATAATCTTAAATTTCCTGAAGAAAACCGAGTTCAAGTAGAAATTGGCCACTTTGATTAATTCCATTGTGCATGTGATGAAAAAAATCTTCTAGAAATGTTATATTAGATGCCAACCTGATAATACTAACATTGCCCAGCCTCAAGGATTCTTGCCTTATTTTCATCCTTGCTTCTTGTCTCTCAACTTTAGAGACAGATACCAGAAGATCAGATAGAACCTTTAGTTGCTGCATTAGAATAATGATAGAGATAGAAGTTAATTGGAATTGTATTTTAGATATGTGTTATATGACAAATGAAAACATAAAAGCTTAATACCATGTTCCAGCAGGCGCTGCATTACAACATATTATTTCACGAGTGGCAAAGCCAACAAATAAAAAATGTTTCTTAGAATATATGAACTAATCAATCATATATTCAGATTATAAGAGAAAATAATTTTAATTTCAAATATTTAAATATCCTATTAGAAAGGGCTGCCACATATTCTTATGGTGCGTTTTTTCATCAACGCAACAAAGTTTAGCATGCTACACCTATTGCATCTAATGTTAGTAAGACTACAATTAATAAGGATAGCACAAAAAAATCAACAGCAGCATCTGCATGGGTTAAATTTTTTTTGCAAAAAACAAGTTTATAGTGTCGAGAGCTAGTCATTATGCTAGTGAGTGTCCCACAAGGAACTTACATAATGCTAAGGATGATGATGCGGACATCGGCACGAAGATCTGGCGCATCTATCACAGGGGGCGTCGTAAATCGACGACTCTAATTTAAGTTGTCATTTATGAATTATTTTCTGCATTCTAGTTTCTATTTTATGTTATTTTCTATTTTACCCCTAGGTTAATTTATTTGAGTGTTGTGGCCCAAGGGGCATTTTTGTAATTTTCTATTTTCTCATGTTATGGCCTATAAATAAGGGCCTTAAGCTATTGTAATGGATGATTGATTGATATGAAAATTTGTTTTCCACACTTGTGTTCTTCTTGTGAGAGAGCGTTAGTGAGATTCCTATGAGAGGAATCGAAATCTTCACCAGCCGCAGGATGGGTCCGGGCTCGTGATTTGAAGTCCCTTGGAGAGGGCAAACGAATCACCCGTCAGTCTTCGGAAAAGTCTAAGGCTCGCGGTTTTTTATGTTCTTTCTATCATTTTTATTTTTCGTTTTATCTTTGTTTTGAGTTCTTCCTTCTAATCCCTCCCCGTCATCGTTTTCATCTTCTTCCTCCATCAACCTCACGGGCCAAACATCCAAAACAAGCTCCAACAAAATTTCCCCATAGCCGCCGGCCACCTTCCCCCATTAGCTCCTCCACCGCCGACCTCCCTTGTTTGTCTCCATGAATGAGGAGTCATTACCACCATAATGCTTACCTAAAGAGTTCAAATAATTTAGGAAATTATTTTCATCATTTGAAATTCAAATTTTGAATTTCAAATATTTTCCTAAATTAAAAAGCTATTTTAGGAAAGTATTGAGTCTCATTCGTGACGTAATTCAAATTTAATTTGGGTGATTTAATTTTAGGGCAGTTTTCAAAATTCAAACTCAACTAATTCGACATTTGAATTCCTTCCTAATTCATCATTCAAATTTTGGAAAGTTACGAAATCCATTTTATTTGAATTTCAAATTCAAATAGAATTTATTTGTTTCTTTCCTAAATCCTAATCCCAAATTAAGTAACCACAATTGAGTGCATTAAACCCATATTCTCCCTTGGATGCTGCCGGCCCCATTACTCTCCCTCATTAAATCATTGTCCAATTATTTCCTAAAACTCCATTCTAGCTCTAGGAAATAATTTCAGAATCCTGAATTTCCCTTAGCCGAGAATTACCACTTCACTTTAGGAAGTAATCCCACCGCCTCACGAAACAGTTTTCCTGGACAGAAAACTGTTTAAGTTTTCCTGGACGGACAACTTGAAGTTCCGCCCCCTCATCAATCCCGTAACCCCCACCTGCTTGTTTTTGGAATTCTTTCCTAAAACCTGATTAATTCCTCCAATTACAGGAATTAGGAATTTAATTCATTTCCACCTTGGCATTCACTCACTTTTATTTCCCTTTCCCCTTTTTTTGCTCCAGCCAAAATTTTCAAAGTCTATTCACGGGAGAAGGCAAGAGTTGGGGAAAGAAATTAATGTGTTAATTGTGTTGCTTGGTATTTACTCAGTTTTATTTCCTAGTTTATTGCCCAAATCAGTTCACTGATTTTGGGATTTGAAATCCATCAAATCCTTGTCATCTTTCCGTTCCCTTCCTCTCCAAATTGCTCCAGGTTTTGAACAAAAACCTGAAGAAAATTTTCAGATTTTGTGAGCTGGGATAAATCCAGATTTATTTCAGATTTTGCAAGGAACAATTTCAGATTTTGGAGAGGAGATCCTCTCCGTAGCAAAGCCGGCGTTCCCGTTCTACAACAGATGATGATATTGCAATTAATGATTTTGATGATTTCCATGAATTTGATGAAGAAATAAGTGACCATGAGGATATGTTATGGGACAATTCTTTGAGTGATATTGATGCGGACATCCGACGGTGGACGTTAATCAAAGAAAGAGATGAAGATTGACGGCTTAGATCACTCCTTTTTTTATCACAGTTTATTAATTGTATTTTGATTTAATTTTGCATTTCTCATTTTTACCCTTATTTAAGAGTCTTGTCTTATGTAAGCCCAAGAGGAAAAGTTGTCTTTTAGTTTCTTTTAAAGCCTATATATAGAGGCTCTTGCTTTTATATTAGATCAATGATGAATTAATTAAAAAATTGTTTATACACTTTGTTCTTGAGAGCGATGGGAGTTCTTAGGAGAGTGAAAGTCCCTATGTGAGGGCAATGAAATACCCACCAGCCGCAGGATGTGTCCGGGCTCGTGGTTGAAGTCCCTTGGTGAAGGGCAACATAATACCCGTCAGTCTTTGGAAAAGCCTGAGACTCGCAGTTTATTTTCTTTCTTTAATCCCTCACCTCCTCCTTTAACCGTCGGCTAAATCTTACCCTAGCCGTCGGCTTTTTGCCTCCCATCATTTTCCCCACCACCGGCCACCCACCCCCTTTCCTTTTCACCCATCGGCCACCACCATCCCCTTCTTCCAACCTCCGATCACCTCTCCATCTCCACCCTAAAACCCCACCAAATCGCCACCTTCTCCACCAAGCCGCCACATTCCTTGGCCCTCTCATCCTAGTTTCCTTCTTTCCTTTTGGGATTTATTTTAATTTTGGAGAGCTTTTGAATTTAAATTCAAATGAATTTAAATTTCAAATCCTTTCCTAAATTAGTTATCTTATTTTAGGAAAGTATTTCAATCAAACCTATTTCAAATTAAAATAGGATTTGATTTAAATACTTCTTCCTAATTTAAGATTCCCCATTTGGCAAACCTTTAAATCACCTCCAAAGACCCACTGAATTTTGAATTTCAAAATTCAAACCATCCTTAATTCCTCTAAAACAAGTCTTATCAATTTGGAAAAGAAATATATTTGAAATTCAAATTTGAATTTCAAATATTTTCCTAAATTAACTAAGCTAACTTAGGAAAGTTCCTAAATTAAGTCTAATTTGATCTTAAATTAGATTAGATGTAATTACCCTTTTCCTAATTTAGAATCATGATTTAGGAAGTTTAAATTCCCTCTGAAACCCCCTCTTTCCTTAATTAGATTATCATTAATTTGGAAAAGAATTTAAATTCAAATTAATCCAATTTGAATTTCAAATCCTTCCCAATTAATTACTTTAATTTTGGAAGCTTCCCTCATCCTATTAATTAATCAAATCTGAAATTGATTGATTAATTAATCCCTAACCTAAATACTTTGAACCTAGACACCCCTCCCCTTTCCATATTCCCTCTCTAATTAATTTCCCTCCATTAATTAATTCTCTAATTAGATATCCCATTATGAGAATTAAATAATTCAAAATCCAAATCTCCCCCAACCCCATACCCGTTCTATATTAGATATGTACTGCATCATAGCTACTCCTACGATTGAATCTTAATTGGTAGAGAACTATAATTTTTCAAACTAATTTTAAACATGGAAAAAAGCTTTGTGAGCTTATAATTGATAGAAGTTGTATAAATATTGTGTCTAATTTAACATGCTTGAATTTAAAATCTAAAACCTCATTCACAACCATATAAAATAGCAAAAGCTGCCTATAAAATGTGCATAATTTTGATTCAATTGGCTATCTATATAGATAGAATCTAATGTCATGTGTTGCGACTATTGCGCATAGATGAGCATGGTTTTACGATCTTGATATTACTAATTTAGGAGATAAAATGCATATGCTTTTAAGACTAATGGGAAGAAGAGGAAAGTCCTGAAATCTACAAGCCAAAGTAAAAAACAAAAATCTAAATCTACACAGGAATCTAGTCCCAAATAAGCGATGAAGTCTTTGAGCATTGTGAGTAACCATGCATTTGAAAAACAATATACACAAGGAGTGATCTATGATATATTGCCTAAGGATGCTAAACAAGTATTGAATGATTTTTCAAATATTTTCATGATGAACATTTAAATCAATTACCACCGCAGAAGGGCAAATATATAGCATGTTATTAACTTACTTCCTTAATCATCATTACATAATTTGCCTCATTATAGAATGGATCCATCAAAATAAGTTTAACTAAAAAAAAAGTAGATGGGTTACATAAGAAGAGCTGTACTAGGGAAAGCATGAGTCCTTGCATCGCACCTACTTTACCTGGGCCTAATAAAACTAATAGATGGAGAATATGGTTATACAATAGGGTCATCAAAAAATCACCATCAAATATAAAATTTATATACCTTGTTGATGACTTGTTGTATATAATGGTGTTGTGATACTGATGAGGACATCAGATTTCGACACGTGTACCATCGCCGGAGACGCAGATCGAAAGCTTATATACCATCCAGAGCCTCTACTTCTGATTTATTTGCATTTTTATTTTATGCTTGTATTTCTTGTTTCCTAGTTTGCCCCTGTGGGCATTGAGTCACTTATGTAGCCCGGAAGGGCATTTGTGTCATTTCATTTTTATTTCATTTTGGCCTACTTATATGAGGCCTCATGCATTGTAATGGCTAGTTGATGATGAAATGAAAAGCTTTTGCTTCTAGTGAGTTCTTTGGGAGGAGATAGATCTCTTTGTGAGTTCTAGGTTTTCATTCCAAGTTTTCTTCGTGAGAATTTGGATCGAAAACAATTGAGGTGAGCAAATCCGTGGCCATTTAAATCTCTAGTTGGTTTTCTCTTAAAACTGGAATTTTTCTTCTTCCCCCTCCCCTTGCTCCTGGAATTTAGGCAATTGTCTTAATTGAATTTCAAATCCAATTTGAAATCCAAAACATTGCCTATTGTTTACATTCAAGAAAGGCAACTTTCCTTTATGTTAAAATCTGAAATTGCTACAGATTTTAATCAAATCTCTTAATTAAGCATGTGGGCCCCACTTAATTAAATCCTTTTCCCCTCCCTCTCCTCTATTTTGGCCGGCCCCTTCATGGGCTCCTTCTCTCTCCCTAATTAATTCCAATTCCCCACAAAATCAGCCCCAAATCCCTCTCCCATTACTGCCCCTCTCCCCCTTTTGGATTAATTTGAATTTTCAAATTAAATCCCTTCCCAATCCACCAAAATCTGAAAGAATTTGAGATTTCCTGCATTGCCTTTAGGTCTTCCATCCTAGCCGACCCCTTCAAGCCTCCCGCCGACTCCCACTTTCCACCCTCCAAGCCTCCACTCTCAATGTCTCCTCTTCCTATTGGGATTCCCTCAGCGCGGCAAGGATGCATGGCGGATCCTGAAGTTGATAGCGGATTCGTACTCGACGCCTACGGAGACATCCACATCACTCGATCACCATTCTTTGACGTCGGGTTTGATTTTGACGACATCGTTGAAGATTACTTGAACCGGATCCTTCCCCATTTCGTGGACATCCTTGACGATCAATTCTCGGACTACGAGTGGACCATCAACGGCCATCCACCCACTTCTCCTACTCCCTCTTCTTCCCCAGCGACGAGTCCTCTCGGCATCACTTGTGTAATAGTGGTATCTCTAAGTTTGCTTACGATCCTCTTCCGCTAACCGCCACGTTTACAGGATCTCAAGTGAAGGATCTATATTTTAAACGTGTGACTTTGTTTATCTTGGCTATTTGCCTTATTTAGATTTCTTTTGGTTATTCTTTTGCAAAGCTCTTGTAATCTCCAAGTGTAATTGAATGCTATGACTTAATTTCTCATGACATCTTCTTGAACTTCTACTTGAGTATGCTAGACTTTATCATTAGTAAGCAAATTTAATAACTTTTATTAATCTCTTGATTGGCAATTCTTGTATTCACTTGGTTTCACATCAGATACTTTCTGAAATTGGCATGAGGGATTGATACCATCAAGTTAGAATTTAGAAAGGAGAAAGAAAAATATTTATAAAAATCAGTATGGCTTATATGAGTGCATGGTGATGCCTTTTGGATTAAACAATTTGGCTCATGTGCATAATGAATCATATCTTGCTATCTTCCATAGTAATATTTTAAGTTATTTATTTCGATAGTATTTTAAATTATAACAAAACATTAGATAATTATCTGATGCATCCTAAGTAGACCTACCTAACATGAACTTTATCATGCGCATAAACATAGTTCCATACGCGTGATACTCATGTTTCTCAAATCAATTTGGATTCATGCCACGTAGGTCTACTATGGAAGCTATACATTAATTGACAGGTTTGATGGAGAAGTATAGAGAGAATATACTTGAGTTTAAACACAAGGTGGTTTGAATAATTATTTTCCTATTTCACTTAGATTACAACTAGGATCATCTTTAAGCCAATATCTTTTCTATTTAGTCATGGATGCTCTCAATAGACATTTGCAAGAGGATGTACCCTAATGTATGCTTTTTGTTGATCATATTCTTGGGGTTGATAAGAAAAGAGAGGGAGCTGATTGAAAACTTGAATCATGAAGGTAAACGTCAAAAAGTTTTCATTTGAGTAAATCTAATTGAATGCAATTTTAGTAATAATAAATCTAGTAGGGGGGTTATAAATTTGGGCAATCCATTCATCAAAAAGAGCACACGTTTTAAATATCTCAGGTCTATCGTTCAAAGTGATGGTAAAATAGATGGGGATATTATAAGTAGAATTGAAGTTGGATGATTGAAGTGGAGGAATGCATTGTGTCTATTGTGTGATAGAAAAGTGCTCGTCAAAATTAAGGAAAAATTCTACAAGATGGTGATTAAACCTGTAATGCTATATGGAACAAATGTTGGCCATTAAAAGAGAAGCAAAAAATTAAGTTAAGTGTTGCAGAAATGAGGATGCTTAGGTGGATGAGTAGAGTTACTCTTAGAGACAAAATGCAAAATAAGTATATATGTGAAAATAGCTCCAGTGGCAGATAAGATTAGAGAGAGTCGCCTTAGATGGTTTTGATCACGTTAAATGTAGACGATCTTCTGATGACTTCGTTGGGAGAGATGTATTAGATCTGGCCTATGACCTAAAAAGACTTTTTTAGAAAATATTTAAAAAAAAACCTTTTCTTATTAGATTAAATGAGAATTTTATATTTAATAAAATACAATGGAGAAAATGGATTTATGCGGTCAACCCCACGTAGTAGGATAAAGGCTTCATGTTGTTTGTTTTCATACTTTTATAAGAATTTAAACCCCACCAAAATTTGCTTTGAAATTTAAAAGCATTTTTGTAATAATATCCCCTACAAGTAGGGGTATGCATAATTTGTATAATATCAAAAATTGAACCAAACCAATCTTATTTTAGTTAGTTTGGCTCAACTGTTAAAATATCAATTCAGCTATCAATTATAATTTGAACTTTCTTTTAATTTTTGGTTAATTGGTTCTATTTTTACTTTTGTACAACCGATCAAATCAAAAATTGAATCAAACTAGTTTTTAAAATATTAAACTAATAAATTTATGAATTATAAATATATAAGTGATAGAAAAATGTACATTTATGATCTTTATATACTTATTTGAAATAATTCTTTGATTTGATGAAGCAATATTATTATCACTTTAAAATTCAATTTATTCTTAGCTCAATTTGATTCATATGTACATATTGTTTGGCCGTCTCACTTTTTCAATTTATGTTCCAAAAGCAATTAATTTTATGAATCTATTAACCAATCTATCCAAATAAATTGAATGAACAACCATATCTTCATTTGAGATTTTCTACCATCTTTAGGATAGGTTGTTAGAATTTGATTGTTTCAAACATTATCAACTTCATCTTCTTTCTTACAAAGGACCGGATTTGAAAATTAACTTTAAGAGCTGCCATATAAGCAAGAAGGCTTCAAGAGTTAGCATATCGCAATGATTGTTTTTTTTTTCCCCATAAGAAGCTTTAAAGGGCTTATGCAAATATAAAATAAAATCTTTCTGAATTTTATGGTTATGTGCTCATTCATGAAATTGCTTGTCACAATTAGAGCAAGATTTGAAAGTTTTCCTCACCGTAATTATTTCAAATTTATTGTGTGGACATTTGTCATGGAATTCAAGTCTTGTCAACTCTAATTGTTGGGACTTGAAGAATAGAACTTGAAAAGTGAGACTTTACAACCCTCCCCTTTAAGCAAGATAGCCCTCTCAAGAGTGCAACACAACAATCAGTTTGATATTATAAAAGAATATTCAAAAAATCCTCAAAGTGATTAAACAATCATTTTTAGGGCAACTAAACAATTCTTGGATTATCACAAAATCCTATTTCTTCCTTAACTCTTTTCCCTAGTCATCACCTAAAATACTAACTAGCATGCCCAACAACTATTAAATTGAATGGCCATATTACCGTGATTGTTCATAGATTTTAGAAAAGCATATCATTGACAAAAAAGGCTACATTATAGGAAGAAAAGCTGCACCTGCAGAGAATGATCCATGCTATAATGAAAGGAAGGACATTTGAAATGTTGACAAGAGAAGCTACCAGGACATCTTCAGCCTTCTCAAGTCTAAAAATTGATCAAGTCGTTTCAAGAACATCAAGGTGGTCGGCTGTTGCAAAATACAGCAATGAGTACAACTCGATATTTATAGAGCTTGACAATTGTCGGCCAAACAATATATCGTGCCCAATAGATATTGAGAAACAAAGCAATCTTATTGAGAATCTTACCTATATGTTTCGTGCATGCTTGATCACAGTTCAGATCAAGTTAGTAGTGGTTTTTAGCTATTTTTCCTTAACCAAACCTAGAATAAACCTACTCAAAAGTCCATTGTGAAGTGCAAAGACAACTTCCATGGGAACTAAAGATCATTTTGAGGCTTCAGCTTTTAATATTCAAAAGGACAACTCCTGATCTACATATTATGTTCCTTTCGTGGCTTCCTTGAATTTTTTCACTCAGTGCAGAAGCGCATTACATAACATAGATGTTTACTGGAAAAAGTATAGCTATCCAAAGTGGTTGGAACTTAATCAAGTTCAACGACAAAACAAGAAATTTGCCAAGGCTGCTGTCATAGACGCCCTGCATCTTTTGCTTCTCATGTATCTAGAGTATCTTCCGATGAAGATGAACATAATTTTACCTTCATGTCTACTTTCACTAACAGTTGGGTTATTGATCGTGGGGCCACTGATTATATGAATAGTAATTCTACTTTACTCTCCAATACATTCACATTCTAAGTCCGTTCAAATTGTTGATGGGACCCCATCTGAATCACAAGGACAAGGAATGTCTCACTTTCATTCTCCAAGCCTTTTGTTTATTGGAACATAATATCTTTAATAGTCTCCTCTCCATATGATCACTAAACATCTTAATTTTTAAGTAACCATACATTCTACTCATTATTAGCTTTAGGATAGTTTAATGAAAAAGATGATTGGCATTGGCTAGGGAAGGAAGGGTATTTTCAAGAGAAAATGGAGATAAAATCTTAGTGTATATGTGGTTTTCAAGTAGCGAGAAGAACATCAGATAGAGAGAAGATTTATTTGCGGCATTTTCATTCAGGTCAAAAATCCCTCTCTTATTTAGAGCCTTCCTAAACTATTTTGGAATGTTCAGTTTAAGGTGCGCACAATGCAATTAGGGTAGAAACGGTTGAGTACATTTTGACAAAGGCTTCAATAAAAGTCTCTCTTCCTTTGACGTAAATTTACATTGATATTTGGGATATTAATTCTATTCCTTCTATCACCAATCAAGAGTGATGATATAGATGTTATTTCTCAATTTTCAAAAATGCTTGTCACACAGTTTGAAGCTCCAAGCCATGCTTTTCACCCTAGTAATGGGTGGGAATTTCTGAATCAATCACTACTAAATTTATTCAAAGAGCATAGCATCCTCCAAAAACTAACATGCATCTACATACTGCAACAAAATGGCATAAGCCAAAAGTATGAACCAATATATCCATGAGGTGGCTCTAGTGCTTTGCGATGGATGTTCCTAGACTCTTTTGGGGCTGAGTTTGTCATAGTTATTGTCTTCCTTATAAATAGAATGCCTTCTCATATCATTTACTATCAAGTTACATTGAGGATGTTGTCGAAGCATCATATTATTATTTCTTCAGCCTTAAATCTTTGACCTAGTTGTTCCGTAGTATGTGCTAAGTTCATGTGCACTCTTATTTTAGGTATAAACTTGAGAGTCCTGCCCTTAAGTGCATCTTCCTTCATTCGCCTATCCTCAAAAATGCTAAAAAAGATGTTTCAGGGGTAAAGATATTTCTAATCAACATAAGTGACAAGAAAAGAAGTTGCTAAAACATGAGATGCAAAATATTAAAATGCAACCTTCATTTTCATTTGTTGATCATGCTCTTTTAGGTCCTTCAATTCCTGAGAAAATAAATAAATAAACCATGTTTGCAAAGCATTAGTCAAGAAAGAATACATTCATATTATCAAATACACTCCACCTTTTCAAATTGGCGACAAAGTTGCTGACTATCAACATTTTCTTGGTGGGATTTTCCAAGTTCCGCTTCCAATGAAGCAACTCTACTACGTAATAAATGCATCTCCTCCTAAATTCATATTTAAAAGAAGTTAAATAAGAAAATAGTTTGACACAAAAAAGGCAATAATAAACCCCAAAAAGGTAAAAATTTACAAGAATGGTGATCAACCATGCTATTGTGAAGGAAATGCTTAGTTAAAATTATTCTATAAGACGCAAATTTTTAAGGTTGAATTAAAGCATTTATTTTACTTTTTTATCCCATTCAGATTGAATAGACATTATGATGTGAAACAACATGCGGGGACACATGAATTGCACGTTAGAGATTAATGAGAGTTTAACTTTGCAATGTAAACGATAAAATCTAGCTTACTCAAGTTGAATTCAAGAAAATTCGTGATAGATTAAGTAACGGCAGTGATTACATTTAAGAATTACAAGAGTCTTGCAAAAGATAACCAAAATAAACTAGATAATGCAAATAGCTACTACTAAAGCCACACGTTTAAAATTTAGATCGTTCACCTTGAGATCCGTCACTCGTTTTGACAGTGGTGGCTAGCGGAAGAGAATCGAAAGTATACTTAGTGACGCCACTAGTAGACAAGTGATCTTGAGAGGACTTGTCGCCGGGAAGGAGGCCGGGTTCGGAGGAGTGGGTGGACGGCCGTCAATGATCCACACGGAGTCTGGGCGTTGCTTGTCGATGACGTGTATGAGCGTTGGTAGGATTCGATCCAAGTAGGCTCCAACAGTATCTTCGTCGGAATCAAATCCCGCGTCGAAGAACGGCGATCGATGGATGTCGAGGTTGCCGTGAGCGTCGAACACAAGTCCCCATTCAAGCTCGGGGTCCGCCATGCATGGTGGCAAAGAGCGATGAAGCCCAAAAGGGGAGGCGACCAAGTGAACCGTGAGTCAATAGAGGGAGGCCGATCACAGGCTGTAGAGGGGCTGCGGGTGGGAGGAGTTATGGGGGAAAACAATAAAAAAAAAGAAATATGATTTTGTAATTCAGATTTCTCAATTGGGAAGGATTAATTTCAGTTTTGAAATTTCAAAACTGAAATTAGTCTAAAAGGGAAATAAATAAGGGGAGTTACAAGGGTGGATACGGGAGAGAGAGAGAGGAGGAGTATTTGAATGGTTTGTAGTGGGCCCGACTGATTAATAAATGGCTAATTAAAAGCTGATTGAATCATCAAATTGGGATTAATATAGAGAGCTGCCAGTTCACGGTTTAGAAAAAAAAAAGGCAAGCTTTTCAATTTCAATTTATTAGGATTTGAAATTCACAAACAGATTTTAATTAAAATCTGTAGTAAATTCATTTTTTTCCATAAAAGAAAAGTTCCCTTTTCATGGGTGTCTGTGATAAGCAGCTTTTGAATTTCAAATATAATCAAATACGATTTGCTTTAATGGCTGATTGAAAGAGCCATTAATCAAGCCTTAAATGCTTGATTTCCACTGTTTGGGCAACACAGCAAGTAACGGCTGTGAAGGCTGCAAGGGAAAATCGGTGATCTGATGAGGGGAAAAGGGTTCACGGCTTGGCTGTGCATGGGGTGGAGGATAGGCTGCGGGCTTGGTGGCTGGGAAGGTAGTGGGTAACTGGGCCAGCCAAGGGAGGCCGGCGGTGGTGGGCCTGCTGCCGCCGGTGGGGAGGGGTAGACGGCGGTAAGGCCAAGGGGAGGAAAATAGGGAAATTTCCAAGGAATCAAGTGGCGATGAATTCGCTAACCTCAATTGCCTTCAACCCGGATTTCCGCACAATAAACTTGGACGAAAGCTAGAACTCACAAAGAGATCTAATTTCTCCGTCGAACTCACTAAGAGATCTAGGAGAAGTGCACTCACAAAGAGAACAAGAAGCAAATATTTTTTTCATTCATCAAAAACTATCTATTACAAGAGAAGGGCCATATAAATAGGCCTCACAATGACAAAGAAAAATAAAAGACTAAAATGCCCCTTGGGCTACAATAGCTATCAAATACCCATAAGGGCAAAAATGGAAAAACATAAAAATAAAATTAAACTACTACATAAAATGAAAAATAAAGATCATGATCGGGACCGTCAATCTCCGGCATCTCCTGAAGGGACGTGTGTCAAAATCTGATGTCCCCATCACATTAGTAAATTTCTTTTTAGGGCAAATAGAGTTCATGATCTAGCAAATAGCAAAACAGAAGGCACGTGCAATAGCACACTTATATAAAATTATTTTTTAACCAAAGAAATATTCTAGCAATGTGCAGGGAAAACAGAAAATAACCTTAGCCTTTGACAAAACATACTTCCCACAAACTTAATTACGTATCAATAACTCTAAGGTGCAACTAAAAGAATGCAATCACTTATTCACTCGTTAAAAGAAAATAGAAAATAACCTTAGCCTTTGAGAAATCATACTTACATATCAATTACTCCAATGTGTCACTAAAAGAATGCATTCATTTATTCACTTGTTAAAGAAACATGCATAATGACATACATTTATGATTTCTAGAGCATCTTGTTAAAAAGTCAAGCTAAAAAATCAACCAAAAGATACTCAATAATAGCTATATAATAACGAATAAACATGAAAAGCAAATTCTTTTGTAGAACGTATATAGCAAGTTGAAACAAAAAAAGTCATAACATTTACCTGTAAAACAAGTCTCTCATCAATCGCAGGCTGTTCACTTGACCAACTCTCCTGCCCAAAAATAAAACACAATGATCTAAAATGTAATAGTGCTTTCCTTTCCAAGTGATTCATAACTGTCTTAAAAAAGAAAGATGGGAAATAAATTTGTATTCTATTTAGATGGTGCAAGAGAGACAAGAGAGAAAAAAAATACACAAATGAACAAGAATAGACATCATAAACACATAAAAACCAAATAAGTTAAAATAAATTGCAATGATTCTATCTTTGAGATGCAAGCTAGGTCACATTAATTAATCAAGTTAAGATGGAGTGACAAAATAAAGGTTACCATCTTCCCAAAAAAGGAAAAATACATTTGGCAATTAGTTTGCACTGCAATGCGATATGAAGAGGGTGTCCGTCTAAAACCTAATATCATTGTCCATCTAAAGCATCGAATATTATAAGAAGCCTAAATCTCATCCTTTGCTTTAATTGTAGTTGTTACGTTGCTCGCTACATCTTTTGCAAAACCCATAGCTCATACATCAAGGACCAGCCTTAAGCCCGTATCTTTTTGCTTTAGTCGTGGATGTTCATGCTAGACATTTGCAACAAGATATACCCTGGTGTATGCTTTTTGTTGATGATACTCTTCTTGTTGATAAGATTAGAGAGGACGAAGGTCGGCGGTCCATTGCAGTAGGGTTCGGGGGAGGGTGAGGGATAAGACGATAACGAGCTTACCGTGGATTGGGCGGTTTCAGAGTGAGAGATTCCGCCGGAAGGGGGATGCAGCGGCGGGGGATTTTGTGGGGATTGTGGGTTTCCAGAGAGAGGAAATCCGACGGATGAAGACGCGGGATCCATAACTAGGTTTAGGCTTTCGGATTAGGATGAATGGCTGACGAAGAGGAAATGCCCAGGAGTAAAGGTTCGGAGATTCTGTTCCCTGCGCCGAGGCCAGGTTTTTATACTCTATTGGAAGTGGAGTGGGCGGTTCTTGTATTTAGATAGCTTTCTCAAGGGCTCAAGGCTTTGCTTTCCCCAACATAAAAATTGAAATCATAATTATATTTTATTATTATTATTATTGATATATTATAAAAAATTAATCATGACCAGGAACGAATTTCAAGGCAAAATTGAGTTAAAAACTTTTGAAATTAAGTCTAGAACCATTAGAACTCCAATTTTATCAAACTTGAAGTCGAATAGAACGTCTCGAAAAGACGAACACAATGACATCAAATTTGACTCAATCTGAGCCCGAATGGGTCCAAATTGAAGACACAGAGCTGATTTGGAAGGCTCAAATTATAAATTGGATGACCAAATGATTTTCAAATGTAACGTGCTCATAATTAATTGAGCGGCTCGACGAGACGAATCTGACGAGCCTAAGATCATTGAATTATGATATCATTAAGATACTCAAATACTCGATAAATGGTCCACGATTAAGGGAGTCCATATTAGTCGTTCATTCAAAACACTCTCAACTAGCCCTTAATATTCTCCATATTTACTGGCAATGTCATTCCCAAAAAATTATAAATAACTACTCATAATTCACATGAAGGGGGACCAAGTAAGGAGGGAGGAAGGAGAGGAAGGAAATAAGAGAATATATGAAGAGAGATCTAAGATCTCTAATGTCACCAAGCTCCTCCTTGACCATCGTCTGTCCACTGACAGCCACTGGACTTTTGTTAGATTTTTGCCCCCCACCAACTATCATTTTACTTATGCACGTCAACGATTGTAGCCGGACTTCCGCCCGATCACCAACTGATGTCGAAGTTATGCCCGACCACCAAGTGTAGCTAACTTACATTTGACCACTAATTATCATCGAACTTTCACCCAACTGCTAAGTGACATTGAATTTACACCTAACTGCCAATTGTCGCCGGACTTTTGCCCAACCATCAACAACCACCGGACTTACGCCCGACCACTGATTGTCATCAGATTTCCTCCCAACCACCATCATCTGACTAAGATCTTTTCACCTCTGTTGCTGACAATGAATTTTTTCACCATCGTCACCCGTCGAAGGAGGTCTTACTAACTACGATGGTGGCTCCTAGGGTTGTGTGGATTTTGCCGTCGAGTCACATGTAAGTGCTGGGGATTTGGTTGCAGATTGCGGCCGTTGACAGGGCAATGACCCGAATGTAAGTAGAATTTTTCTTCATGATTAAAGATCGATCCGAAAGTAGAAGATTCAAGATCTTTTTCTTTACTAAAGATCCGTTCAGATATTTGAGGTGGAGCTTTCGGGTATGATTGCAAGTTGATTGGCGAGGAGGGTCATTTAATTGTTGTGTTGGAGCAGTGGATCAAATCAAGAACCTGAGTGACAGTTTGGTCTTAGACTCGAAATCGGACAGGTATAGTATAAGGTCACAGGTTGGAGTGCGTATAAGTGTCCGAGGAAGACTAGCGGGTTAGTTTTGGAACATGAGCTGGAGTCGTTAATTGGAACGCACGGTTTTGGTGGTTTGCGAGCAGGGTTGGACTCAGTTCGGCGGGATTGCTCATGGAGTTAGTGCTAGAAGACATTTTGATCACAGTTGGTGAAGATATGGTTCTTTAGTTGTAAAACTTGGACAAAGGTGAATATTGTGAGGAGTTTGTCTAGTTTTAATTAGGTTGCTCCTCCAGTTACCACAACAATATAAATGCTTAAATATAGGCATTATATGAGATGTATTAATTTGAAAAAAAAATTAATAAAACTTTAGTATATGTTTTCCTCTGAATTGATGTCTCTCTCCCTTTCCTCCCTCTCACTCTGTCTATCTCTCGTAAGAAAGCTCAAGAAGAGCTCAAGAGCTATCACAAGACCCTAAACCATCGATGGTAGATGGTTTTTCGCTCCGCTAGGGTGTCGAGTTTGGCGGCGTCTTTTCCTTCGCTGCGAGGCTCTCCGATTGTTCCAGGGAAGTTTTCTTCTTCCTCTCCTAGTTTTTCTCGGTGGTTTTGTTAGTTATGGAGGGTAAAAGGCTTTTGGATCCCGGTTTTCTATCTGGTTCGTCTGCTTCTCGGTCTTTTCGTGATGCCCTAACGGGTTCATCTACTTCGAACTCAACTTTTCCTGATCTAAAGGTTTCGTCCTTCCGGGGCCTTCCTTCTCTGTGGATTTCTGATGAGGAAGTGCTGGCCCTTGCATCCTCTTTTGAGTTTGCTCTGGTCGGTAAATTTCCGACTCACCGTCCGTCTTTGGAAGCTATTCGAAAATTCTTTTTCAATCTCAAGCTTAATGGTGTTTTCTCTGTCACTGTTCTTAACTCTAAGCATATTCTGATTAAGTTGGAAAATGACATGGATTACTGTCGCGTGTTTGCCCATCGCTCTTATTTCGTGAATAACTGTTTTATGAAGATTTTCAAATGGACTCATACATTTGACATAGACGTTGAATCCCCTTCTATTCCTATTTGGGTTTCTTTTCCTAATCTACGGCCACATCTCTTTGCCCCGAGAATTCTATTTGGTCTAGGTTCCATGTTTGGTAAACCTTTAAAAATTGATCATGCTACCTCCTCTGGTCGGCGTCCTTCGATAGCTCGTGTGTTGGTGGAATTGGATGTTACCAAGGTGTATCCTGACAAAATTTGGTTGGGTTCCGAGAGCTTAGGCTATATTCAATCGGTTATTATGGATCTCTTTCCCTCTTATTGTTCACATTGCAAGTCTCTGGGTCACTCTAAGCTCGAGTGCCCTTCTTTTCAGCCTCGCGTGGTTGTGGCGTCTGTGGCTGAGGTAACTCCTGTTTCTTTGGACAGTAACTTACCTTCTTCTGTACCTCCTGTTGTCCCAGTGATGTTGGGTTCGGATAGTGCCAATGTGGCTGTGAATAATGCCATTGTTAGTTTAGAAGGTATTGGTTGTGCTACTCATTCTCCTCTTTGCTCTGATCATGTGGTGAGGCCTGTGTCTGTTTTCCCTGTTTTGGCCGGTTTAGGAAATGTGGAAATGGCTGTGGTAACTGAGGTGGCTGGAAATGCTAATGGTTTTGAATCAGTTGCTATTCTATCTCCCGACGCTCAACCTTTTACTCCTACTGATTTGAATTTGAGTTCCAAACGTGGTTGTCATAGCGTTGCGGACCCTCCTAGGGAGGTTCCTTTGCTATCTGTTGTTTCGGCCCAGGCTGTTTTGGCAAGCCAGTCTTTAAATTCTGGGGACTTGGTTGTCCCGTTTCAGTCGCCTGCTGTGGATAATTTGGATGAAGAAGTGTGTCGGGTGGCTGTTTTGGGTAATTCTAGTCCCATTCGTAATGAACGTGTTGTGCTTAATGATTGTGTGGATGTTCCAGTGACTTATTTGGATCCTAAAAGCTTTCAATATAATGTGAAGGATAACTCGGGCGTTGACCTTAGAGTCCATTTGGACTGGCTTCATGACTATAATTCTGTATCTGAATCTGAGTCTGGTTCTGATTCGGTTGAATCTTTGGGAGATGGTGATCCTGGCAATTCGTTCAATTTGTTGCGCGATAAACCTTTAGTGACTGCTGCTTCTCGGGGCAGATCTCGTGGGAGGGGCAAGTGTGGTCGTTGATTGCTGGTTGTTGCTATTAATTTGGTTTTTGTGCCATTAAGTGTGGTTCGTTTGATACTTTGGTTTGCATTTGTGGTTGGTGGGTTGGCCGGTTTATTTGGTTCGTTTTGGACGATGAGGAAGCAGCGAGGCTGCAAGCGTCGTGGACGGCCAGGGTTGGTTGGCAACCTGGTTGGCCCTTCGATTTCGTTTTATATCAGTGGATGGCCCCGCCCTGGCAACCTGATGCTGGTCTGAGTCCTTTGATTTCAACTTTCATTATTCTGATCTCTTCTTTGTTTGCGTTTTTTTTGTAACCATCTGATGTGGCCCTTTGGGGGTCTTCCTTTTGTAATTTTCTTATTCAATATAGTTGGTGGTTAAAAAAAAAAAAAAAAAAAAAAAAAAAAGACCCTAAACCATCTCCAAATATTCTATTTTAAAGACGATTAAATTGTGTAAATATATTTTTTATTAAATATTGGATTAAAGCTAAAGTCTTTTCGATCAATATATTTTTTATTATTCAATCAAATGATGATGTTGTTTATGTTTGTAATTGTCTGCATTTTTTTCATATTAAGTACAATAAATTTTATTATAAGATAAAATAAATATTTAAATGCTATATAAGTCAGCCCATATATGTTTTTTATCATACTAATTTTTAAAATGAAGGTTATTATAAATAATTATTTTATCATTAATTGATTTATGACCATCATGTTGAATATTATTTATATGAAAATTTTGATTCAGCAACAAATTGCAATGTGTCTCAATATAATTTCTATTTTGTGCTCTTTGTATACTTTCATCTCCCAAGTGATTTATCACGCGAAGTAAATTATAGACTCAAAATGTATTATAAATTTTATAGTATATTTATGTAAGTTGAAATTTGGGGTTACTATGCAATTTTAAATTTTAAATTTTAAATTTAAAATTAAAATTAAAATAAAATAAGTTCATTCAAGATATCCCAATGTAAATTTTATCAAAATAAATTCAAAATTATTAAATAAATTTTAAATTAAATGTAATATAAATTATATATATATATATATAATTATCTTTTAACAGTTAATTTTTTTATATTTATTTATATAAATTTCATCAAATTATATAAATAACAATAATCTTAAAGATATTTTTATTGTGATTTAAAATTTGAAACATCAAATTATATAAAAAATAATAATCTTAATGATATTTTTATTGTGATTTAAAATTTGTAATATTATATATATATATATATATATAATTTTAAAAGTTAGATATATAAATATATAATAATTCATTGAAAAGACAGTATTCTAATCCTATAATAACTTTAAATTCAAGAAATATAATTACCTATTAAAAATATTAAACTCCTCGTTGAAAATTGAAAAAATCTAACTAAAAATCGGTTAGATCAGGGCATCAGGTCTCATACTGTCATACGAATTGATTAATTTCTCTTAACTACTGTTGATCCAAAAGCTCAATTGGATAAGGAAATCAGTCTAAACAAGCAATAAAATTGAAGTTGAAATCAATCATTAAAAAAACCTTTCAGATCCTCTGTGCTTAACAGAATCAAACAGCTAATTGCTGTTACTTCGCAAAATTTCGCAGTATTTCAATTAACAATCGTTCAAAGATAAAATCAAGCAGAGATTTGACGAAGAACCAACATCAATCGAAATTTTCAGTACCGAAACAAATTTACAGCTAAACGAAATTGCTGTCATTCAAGAATCTAAGCTTTTCAGATTCCAACAGAAGAAGGCTTTTCTGTTCCCAACTACTCAAAATGATCCGAGAGAGAAAGAGAGAGACCGAACGATCAAGATTCAAGAAGAAGGCTAAATCAACGCCACGATTACCGGTGGGCTCTCCTCCTAAAATGCGAAAGAATGGGTTGATAGTAATCATAGTTTTCAAACATGCAGTCCCTGAGGACGCCAGCCAACCACAAGCAGCACTGAGAGTTCTCGCCATTGTAGACAACACGGTGCATACACGTAAACCAACCATTGAAGTAGTCCCTGCATCTGCCTGCCCTCATGTAACCGAAGAATGCGTAATCGAAGGGCGTTGCAGCCATCAGTTCATGCATTTCTTCCGGGCTGAAGATCTCAGGGCGGGAACAATTATTACGTCCTCCGACCGGACGTAGAGGAACATCCGGTCGGAGGCAATTTCCCGCCAAATACCGAGTAGTACCGAGCAAATACCGAGCAATGTCAAACAATAACGAAGAATACCATCATTTGAATACCCAATACCGAGTTATATCGGGCTCTACCGAGCAAATACCGAGTTATACAAAAGTTGTACCGGGTACAACTCGGTATTTTCTCGGTACAGCTCGATATAACTCGGTATTGATCTTCAGAGAACGGTATTTCTCATTATTATCAAATAATACCTAGTTGTATCGAGCAAATACCTAGTTTTCTAGCGGAAAATTGCCTTCGACCGGACGTTCCTCTACGTCCTTGCACCGGATGAAATAAAAGTTCCTCAGGCGGTCCATTGCAAAAGGCGCGTAGGGGGATTCGTGGGGTTTTCGGAGGATTGAGAATTTTGAGAGAGAGGGATTCCGTTGGTGGAGGGTGAGGGAAGCATCGGTGTGGGGGGGGGGGGTGTTTGGGGGTTTCCAGAGAGAGGAAATCCGACGTGGGAATCCATAACTAGGATTAGGGTTTTGGATCTAAGACCATAAGATACGAGGGGGAGGATTCTTTTAATGGGTCGGGCACTCAAAATAATATTACTAATTTTATTTAATAAATATAATATTAAAAATAATAGTAAAATAAAAATTATTTAATTTCAATATTAATTTTGAAAACTAATGATCTATAAATAACTATTTAGCTTACGATCTTATGAAAATAAACATGAATTGTATAATATAACATCAAGACTCGAAAAATAATAATCAATTATTTCTTAAATGGAGTAATATAATTAATTGAAATATTTAAAATTCATATATCATCCGAAGACTCAAAGTCATCTCTTATAAATTATAACATTCTACATCTTGTTATCATCGATCATATAATTTGATATTTTTCTTGATTGAAGATGAAAATTGTTTTGAATATACAGTAAATTTGGTGAGGAAATTATAAAGCAATTGTTTCAAGCAGAGATACCAAACTTATGTGAACTAACAATTACATCTTTAGATACATGCTCTAAATATTACTCAAAAAAATTATGAGTTTTCTAGCACAAAAGTTTCTTAAAAATAAACAAAAATAGTGAAAAAGCCTTATAGTAAAATTCTTTATAAATTAAATGAGTATGTGCTCAAATTTTATTCCTTTTTTATTTATTAAACAAATGTGAATGCGCTCAAATTTCTATAAGAACTAGAGGAAGAAATTTGACAAAGAAATTTTAAAGCACTAAAGAATTATAAATGTGTATGCACTAAAGAAATTTACTATAAATTTTTTAAAGTCAAAGTAGCAATTAAAAAAACCAGCATGATCGATCTAATGGCATTTACTATAAGTTATTTGATTTTCCTCGATATTTTTATTTGCACGATAATTCTTTAGTGCAAGATTGAGAGTATGCATATATATCAATAGTTATAAAGAAGATGTTTTATTGCGCAGTTGTTAGGGCCAACTTTTAGGTTGTAGTTGCTTCGTTGTGGCATATTTTGATATTTTAGTTTCGTGCAAGAGGCGAATTCTTTTTTGAATTTAGATTGTGGCTTCGTTTGGGACGGCTTTCTTGCTGCTTTTTGAAGCAGTTTTTTAGTTCAATAATTACAAATTTTGTACTAGAAAGCTGCTTTAACAAGCAACAAAAAAGCTGTCCCAAATGAAGCCTGAATTGACAATGTCAACTCGATTTGAAATGTGTTTATTTAACTTGAACCGAACCAATTTGGTTTGAACCTAATTTCCTTGATATTTAAAGGAACTACATAATCTATTAACTTTTTTTTTTTTTAACCAAATCCACAATATGCGATATAAAATAATGAAATAAAATATATTTAGATTTGATAAGTCATTAAAAATCACTTTGACTAGGTATGAATCTCGATGCATATTTGAATGAGAAAGGGCAAGGTGGATCTCCCTACTCCAGTATAAGCCATTTGGTTGTTGAAATAAAGAAAATGAGATAGTTTATTTTTTTAATTTTCACAAAAAGTACTTCACTTATGTTGTGGTGCTTCTCATGCTTCTCTCTATAACATTAGTCACTATAACTTAGAAATCCGGCTTGAAATGAGCTTCCAAAATCTTTTCTTTCTATATTGCTTTCAAAATGATATTGGGGACCATCTCAACTTCGATCTCAGCAAACTTGAAGCCAAATTGAACATCTCAAAAAGACAAACCCAACGACAAAAAAATCAATCCAATCCGAGTTTAAATGGGCTTGAATCAAGGGCTTAAAGTATAATTTGAAGTTTTAGAGTATTAATTGGATGATCAAATGATCTTCAAATCAAACATGCTTATAATCAAATCGAGCGGCTTGACGAAACAAATCCAACAAGTTCAAGATCATTTAATTCTAAAATCATAAAGACACTTAAATACTTGACGAAAGCTCTATGATTAAGGGAATTAATTTGATCAGTCTGATGGAGCATTCTAAATTTGTTATACATCTTATGCATATTTTACAGTGCATACCAGTCTAAAAAATCTATAAATAGACACTCATTCTTCATATGATAAGAGGAAGAAAGAATAAAAATATACAGTGAGAACTCAAGAGAGATCTCTTGCATTCTCTAAAGAAGCCGACGACCACTACTAACTATTGCTGTCGACCACCATCGCCACCGACAATCGCATCAGAAATCACTACCATCTTCATAATACTCATAAAATTTAACTCTCTTGTTGGGTACATCTGATCGTTTGTGGGCATCTGCTTTTTATAACCCCTAATTAAAAAAATTAGATCATGTTGTTGGGTGTTAAATGTCCATTTGTGAATACTTGATTTATATAGTATCCCTCAAAGGTATTCATCTGTCTATTTAAACCACCTCTTCTTTAGCTCGTGAAGAAAAAGAGGATAATTATATCACTTACTATATAATGATTTTTTCTCTTTTTAAGTTTTTTATATAATTTTTTTTTATCTGACTACTTTTATGCGCTTGTTAAAATTTATATAATATTAAAATATAAAATATACACTACTGAATTAATTTTTTTAGCACACAATAAGATTTTTTTTTTAATTCCTTCAAATCAAACTGAATTATTGAACCTCTAGGAACCAGAACTCCTGCTCTAATTCTCCAAGTTTTGTCGGATGACCTGATAAACTAGTTCCGCTGGCTTTTCAGGTCTTTACAACCTGTTAGACAATCTGTTCTCCCAAAGAACCCGGCCCGGCCCATTTCAAGAACCGTCCAATCTATTTAAACTCGGCCCCTACACCCCAATCTCGAAACCCTAATACGAGCTATGGACCACGCATCCTCCTCCACCAGCTCCAGTAATGGAGGGGGATCGGTCATTGTCCACGACACTGAAAGTAGTGAGGAGTGGGGAAGCTCGGATTCGTCCGAACATGAAGCCTTCGAGTCGTTCTTGAGGAAAAACAGATGCATGAGGTTCTACCTGGAATGGAATGCGTGCGTCGACCAGACCATTAGGAATGGGCAAGACCATAGGATTCAGTGTTGCAGGCTTTCCAAAGTTCTCAGAAATTGCGTCAGGCTTTCCTAGATTTCTTCTTCATTTCCCTATCTCTTCTACTTATTAGATGGCAATCTGGAAGGCTTTCTTGTTTCTTCTCTCTCCATCTTTTAATAATTAGTTTCAGTGTTTGAGAACGGTAATTGTGTCAGTTTTTCTAGGTTTTTTCTTGAATGCTTTGTCTCTTCTCTTTATTAGGTAGTAATCAGGTCTTCGATGATCTTTTAAGAATAAGTTTCAGTGTTTGGTCACTGAAATTGTAGTGCTGCCGTGTTAGAATCTGTAAATTTGAGATTCTTGAGTGGCGAATTAAGGAATTTACTTGCTAGTACAAATCTGTTCTAGTTTTAATTGATGGGTTCTTCTTCTATTCTGCCGCTTGATTCTAATTGAATCGAAGATGGATTCTTTTTGCATTCTGCAATTTGCAGCTTGATTCAATTTATAAGATAATTTTTCTTGTTTTTGAATGGATCGATGATGGCGGTATGAAAAACTGCTTCGTTGTATAAATTATACTATACAAATATGAATGGAGCATAAAATGATAGTATGAAAAAGGCTGTCTATTATTTTCTAAAAAGTCATTTCAATGACAAAAGGTATATATCAATTTTCATTAAATTAAAATATAAAAAACAATAAGAAATGCATCATAAAACCCAATCTTAGGAGGCAAAATTTTAATTAAGAGTATGAGTATATTAAATATATATTTAATTTAAAAAGAATAAATTCGATAAAAGGAGTAAATTAACTTAAATTAAATAAAAGCAACTTAATTTAAATTAAATTTATGAAGGTGTAATTTCGATAATTATTGTATTTTTTTAGAAAATGGAAATAGTTTTTAGTTTTGAAAAAAAAAATCCTATATTATTTTAGATTATTCATAAAGATCAAAAGTCATTTTGAATTTTCTCAAGAAATTCAAAATTGTTCTGTTTTTTTTTTCGAGGAAACTCAAAATAATATTACACTTTTTTTAAGTTACTTTCTCCATTTTAATTTTTTTTAATTCATTATATTTGTAAAATATATATATATATATATATATATAGATAATATCTTCTACGTAAATATTACTTAACAATTTCAGAAAATGTCGGGATCAATTTCAGATATATATATATATATAGATAATATCTTCGATAATTTCAGAAAATGTCGGGATCAATTTTTTTTTATTTTTCAACCATTTATTTTGGTTTATGAGAAATTGAGTTAAACTAATTTTTTTTATTATTATTTTGGTTGATAAAATTTGTAATTTTATGTTACTTATAAAATTGAAGTATTTTAATCACAATGGCCATTAACGATTTTCCTATTTTCACTAGCTTTGAGATGAGAATTGCAATGAAAATATGTATTGGTTAATGTTTAGTTAAATTTGTTTACGAATTAATTACTTTATAACAAAATACCTGATATGAAATAATGTTATTA
The DNA here is from genome assembly GCA_022539455.1 of Dendrobium nobile. Classification (NCBI taxonomy): domain Eukaryota; kingdom Viridiplantae; phylum Streptophyta; class Magnoliopsida; order Asparagales; family Orchidaceae; genus Dendrobium; species Dendrobium nobile. The sequence continues at coordinate 70,253,855 of CM039734.1, forward strand.
AATTAATATTTCATCAAGCACTATCTACGAGACTTGAACATTTATGCTCAAAAAGAGCATTTACACGGGAAGATTTCGTTGAGTTCAACATCACATCACTTTATTGTATTATCATTAAACCTGTGAGATTATCAAATAATATTATATGATCTAGGATTTTTTTTTTTTTTTGGATGGGAAATCCACCCGTTGTCACCCCCGTTTCGGGCGCTTGACAGCTTGACTAATCCTCGACTGACGTAGGAGAGGTATGGATCTTGTGCAATTGTTAGTACATCCGGTCTCTCAGTTTGGTTATATGTCAAACAACGACGGATAAGCTCCTGCGAAACGCAAAAACAAACAGATCAAAACATAGTCCTTGCCAATTATTATCTGTGCATATTCATAAAGCCGACTCACAAATAAACCGGATTAAGCTAATGATTATGATGCTTGTGATGATGATGGCCAGGTTGTTCGACCCGTATTTTGATTCATCCATGGCAAACTAACGACAAAATTCATGATCTAATAAGAAGAAATGCAAATAATTTAGAGGACATAACGTCCCACCAAATTCCTTTTCTCCAACCACAAAACAAAAAGCAGGGAGGAAAGGAGAGCCAAGCTACAACACTGGAGAAACTAGATCTCATCCTAAATGAGAACTCAGAAGGAATCTGATAGACCGGTTCATTGGATCTGTCCAACCGGTACAGTATGGACCGGTTTACAGGAAACAGAGGCACGACGGATCCACATCTGCCTCCTGTATGCACCGATTCGACTGCTCGGGTCCAAGGATACTGTTTAGGAAGGATTATATAGAGATTTAGAAAGGAAATTTGAATATAGGGACTGTTTAGAGATTTCCTTTTTTATTGTATGCATTTTTTTTATTGCATGCATTTTTTCCTAGGGTTGGGGCATCTTGAATTTGGCTGAAATTTTATATCGCCTAGTTTTTTTTTGGGCGCTAGCGACGTCTAGAGATTTGAGAGAGATAAATCCTCCTCTCGAATTAAGGATCAACTGCATCATGTTATTTTCTTCCGTTCTATTTGAATATTGCAATAAAATTACCGCTTTCCCTGGTTTTTATTGGAGTTGGGAGGAAAGTTTTCGCTGATTTATTGATAGGGATTATTGATAACTCAAGCGTTTCCTAACAAAATCTAAAAGCTTCCTGCTCACCTTTGCTTCATTTGAAACGGCAGGCTTAGATGGGAACTCCACCTTGCGGGCATTAATTATAGTGTCCTCCCGAAGAATTCTCTCTTGAGTCTGGTCATGCCCAAATGGTCGCCTACCAAAAAGCATTTGGTACAACATCACACCAGCAGACCAGACATCAACCTGTGTGTATCAGGTCAAAGCACAGAAGTTAAAACTTTACAGCCGAGGAAAAATAAATAGTGTAATGCTCAGTCAAAGAAAATAATCAGAACATTGATGATTGCTTTAGTTAGAGTAATAATGGAAAATAAGAACTTCCTCGTAGCAGTCAAGAAGAACTAATGCAGTCGCATGTAATTTAGTTTTGCATTCTAATGCATTACTGTAAATATAAGTAATTTATTTGTAAGCATATCTTTACAACATCTGATTTTGCAAATGGCGCAATATTAAGATCGAATTAAACACAAATGTTGAACAAAAGAAAAAGTCTATGAAGATGTATTGTTTTTAGAGTTGGAAATTGCTGAAAGATGCTGTTATTGAAACAAAAAAACTATTGGAAGTTGAATGATGCGAAAGGAAAGATCATTTCCCAGAAAAAAAAAAAAATTTTACACAGATCAATATGACAGTGTTTATAGAACCCAAAAGAAACCTTCACTGTCATATTACCTATCCCCTATGGCTTTCGCTATTGCTTGTAAATTTCCCGCACCCATATTAGAAAAGGCCAAAAAAATCTTAAATAAAATTAAAAGTTTAATTCGTTCATCCACTATTTGCTGGTTCTTGAGCTACCAAATTAAGTTGCAAGATTAAAACTATCTTCCTGCATACATACCTAGTGGGTAAATTTAACTAAAATTTACTCCAATAGTGGTAAATACTTGAAATTATTCAAATTTCACGGACCTTAGATGATATTAATGGTGGTGTTTTGCTCAACTCAAAGCATTCCGGTGGCAGATACCTGACAACAGAAAGCATGATCAGCAACCCAAGATTCATAATTGGATCAAAATGCTTATGATTCTTAGGAATAAAAATATTAAGAACAAAGCATAATGAATTTTTGAGAAGTTTCAGTTCTTTTTCCCCGTGCAATAAAAAAAGAACTCCAATACTGATAAATTGAAGGGATAAGTGGAAAAAAGGAATAATATTAATTATTAAATTTCCATGCAATAGCCAACATGTATCAGCAAAATATGTTTAACTTAAGGATTGAAAACATAAAAGAAAGAAAAAATCTTGTATTTTAATCACATGAAGAAAACTACTAGCCCACAAGCACATCTGAGCCCAAACCTTCCATCTAAGCATATTGAAGCTTGCCTTTTTAAAAGATGAACTTCCGCTTAAATACTTTCGGTAGGTTCTGTCACTTTGTTAATATCTAAACCAGCTCAAAAAAATTCAATTCCCAGAACAAGTTGACACATATGCTTTAAGAATGCTAATTTCTAAATATATCCACCAAAAAAGTCTCTCTGTGAGTAGAAACTACAGGAAAGATGCCTATTAAGCTTCATTTGTCTTTTCCAAAGTCCTATACGAAGTCAGTAGCTACAGTAATGACATTAGTGAAGTATACAGGAATTATTAAAGATTTTAGATTTGCATTGATTCAATATCAATGTTCCCTGCCCATTTCAAAGTTCGTTCTATCAGATGACTTAAAAATTGGTTTAGACATATTTTAGATTAACTTAAGAAAGCAGTAAAATTATGAAAAAATTACCAGAATAAATTGCAAAAACATAGAATTAGCACCATAAACAAAGGATAAAAATTCCACAAGCTGGACAAATCAATAAAATAAACAATGAAGTAAAAAGTATTCACCACGGCACATGTCCATATGCATGCACCAAATCAAAGAACAAAATTTACACTTATTGTCAGTAATCTGAATACAGAAGCAAGTGGATACAGATACAAAATCAGTGTTTTTCAGTTAAGAGCGAATCTTCAAAGGTCAATCACCCCAGTTTTGGATAAAAATCCCAAAATAATTTCATCATAAAGCATGGTCAATGAGGAAGTAGGAAGAGAAGTTCAACTTTCACGAAAAACGTGTTCCTAATTTTAGAAACTAATAAGTACATCTAATAAATTGCATAGTTAAAACATGCTACCACAAGGAAACTGATCAATTTGATATTTGAAGCGTCAATGAAAGAAACTTTATGAGGATTGAATATCCAACAACTACATTTAAGAGTATCTCCATAGTTTCAGCTTGCAAAAGGTAAATTACTCAGAAATTCTGGCAAAATTATTTCACTCACCAATATGTTCCTGCACCCTGGGAAGTAAGCTCCATTCCCTGAGATCCGACATCATCTTCAACAATCTTACTAAGACCAAAATCGGTCACTTTGGCAACTCCAAGCTCATCAAACAGCACATTTCCGGGTTTCAAATCATAATGGATAATCTTTTGAGCTCTTTTATTCAAGTATATGAGGCCTTGAAATATCTGAACAATAATAATTCTAGCTTGTTTCTCTGGAAGAACAGGTGTTGCTTTGAGAACTGCATCAAGATCTTTCCCTGATGAAATAGGAAAAAAGTAAGAATCAAACTGTCCCAAATTGCCACAAAGGAGTACAGCAAGAATCTTCCTCCAATCAAAATATTTTGAAAGCTACAATATAATATAAGAACAATAAGCTACATATTTCATAAAATAGACGAATCAAGATAATGGCGACCTAACTACGCAATGTACAGCAAATCTACTTCCCAAGTAAGGAAATAAATTCACGCTTAATGCAAGACTATCGAGCACATGGAAAAGTTAGTGTTGGAGACTGCAGTTATAATTCTTGTTTACAAACTCAGTTGCAGCAATTGAGAAACCAAAATCAAGTGATTTGAATCCACTAATCTAACAACAAAAGAAAAGTGAGGTATAACAGAAAAAAAGTTCACAAAATCCATTTCCATATGATAAAGAATATAGCTTTGGCCAACTGATAAGACAAAGCAATCAGTTTTATTTAAGGAAATCACCAAAAACAGTAAAAATGAAAACTAGTTTACCACTGCAGTACTCCAAGACAGTACAAAAAGTATTATGATCAATCTCAAATATGTCCCACAGCTGCACAATATGAGGATGAACCAGTGTTTTGTGTATGTTGTATTCCCGAACTGCATGGCGTATGTAGCTCTGTTTTTTCTCTTCACTCCACTGAACATTTAGACCATGAAGCTTACATGCAACAAATCTGTTCTCCACCAAATCAAAAGCCTGCATGACAGTTCCCACTTCAAATCAATGAGAAAGGGTTATGCTTAAAAAGCCGAACAAAGCAAAAAAATCAAAAGTTAATGAATCCCATTTTAATAAATTTTAAGAGGAATGCTTAGAAGAGTTTATAAAGTTTGGTTGCAGTTGCTCTGTTTTCAGCCCTACCACATTGCCAAATTTTGTGGCATTTCATACATTTGGCTGATTCAAAACCCCTGTATAAAATCTGCAGTTTATTGAACCGGTGGGCGAAAAAACTATGCTCCTTATCTAACAAACGAGAATAGCAGCTCACTCGAATCTTCACTCCTTGAGAGGAGAGCACCAAATAATCCCGAGATAAGTCTAAAATTGCTTTGTTGATAATTTTAAGAAATAGAGTTGCGGGCTTACTTTGTAAACCTCACTGAAGCCACCCTTTCCCAGAAGATTTAAAAGAGCATATCGTTGGTTAAGAACTTGGAAATTATTAAAGCGTGAGCCATCCTCATCCCTTACTCGCTTCATTTCGCGAATAAGCCTTGCCTTCTCCGATTCATAACGGTCCCTCTCCTTGAGAAAATTTTCTTCCTCCTGTGTGAAAGAAAAGTAACATAAATAACAATTCGACAGAAAAAAATAAAGGAAAATTACAAATGACATGTAATGTGAAATTATATAATTCAAAATTTTCAAATAGAAAGAAAAAAAGTGTTTACACATCTGATGCTTGCTAAGCGTGATTCGCAAATTTCATCTTGTATAAGAAAATCTTCTTCTGACATTCCAGTTTCAATATCACTTCCATCACACTTGTCTACAAACAAAAAAGTCATGTAGAACCGTAACTTTAGAATTAAAAGAAAAATAAGATAGCAAATTTAATATCTAGGTGGACAAAAGTTACTTCAACAAAGTTTATCACTAATGAATAACAAATGAATAGAAAAATGGTTGGGAGATATAAAATGAAAGATTTCTATGGAAAAATAAAATTGAATGGTTTACATGGCCAAATAAAAAAGGTTAGCATATTTCACAAAAAAATGTAGTAGAATAAAAGCTAATGTTATGTATATGGAATAGCATAATCATAACAACATGTCATACTCCGCATCATTAACATGGCAACAAGTGAATAAATATAACATATTTTCCATAGAAATGTTCGCCTACTTTCAAAACACATTATATGATCTTCATGAATGCATCAATCAAAAAAGTCAATAATGAATCTAGGAAGAACAAAAGTATTACAGTTGTACTTTCAAAATTATGAACATTCTTACAATTTTCTTTTCGAGAAGAAAAACAATATCAAACATTATAGAGAAAGATGAATTACGATAAGTCGCATTGCAAAGACACAAAACAAGAACAAAGTATCCACAATAAAAATTAGCAATAGGCCAGTATGAATGACATTACAGGCCCTCGTAAAATAGCGTGCACTAAAACTCATAGCATAACGTAAGTGTACTTCCTGTGCTTTTTTGCATGGCAAGGTGCAACAAAGCAAATTAGTATGTTATGTGAATTATGTATTTCTTAAAGGCGAGTTAAAGCGCATAAGACATGTAATATAACTATGCATTTTAACATAGTGCAAATGGCTATTTTGTTTTCTAGTTCTTTTTTTTTTTTTTTTTGGTTGATTAAATTATTTAAATTACTAGATTGAAAAGTAAAGTGTGTTGGAGTTTGATATAATATGAGTGTTCTATTTATTATGTTTAGCTCTCATGCAAATATATTTTACTATCTAACTGAAGCAACATGCAGCAAATACAAATATTTATCTTCCTTTACATGTAGGGTTTTAACCTACAATGCTCAAGTGTTATTTAATAATCTGTCAAACAAAACTTAAAGAATGGCTATACAAATATCATTGTAATTTTTTTATGAGCAAGGTTGTAACTAATTGTTGGTGTACATATTAGGGATGTTTTTATCCTTAATTTGAGCTTATTGTATGCGCTTTTCATTATTTCTCTCTTTTCTCCAAAATAAATAAATAAATAAATGATTTTTTCCATAAAATATTTTCTTTCTAATATAATTTAAAATTTTTTGTATTTTTTTTTCCTCAGTCATCTAAATGTTCATTAATCTCTCAAAAGCTTTCTCTCTTACAAGAATGACTTTCCCACTTATATGATCATTTACGTCTTGGTTAGGGCCTATGAGTGCCTAGGAATCACCATTAAAAGTAAAAATACAGTCAGATATGATAGATAAATCATGACATCCTTTTCAAAGATTAGCACATTTTATTTATGATTAATAAATGGTTTGTTGACATTTTATTTATGATTTTATACAGGAGTTGTGAATCAACTACATGTATGAAATGCCACAAATTTTGGCATTATGATAGGGTTGAAAACAGAGCAACTATAATTTTCTTTTAATATATTAAGCAAACTTTTTTTCTTCTTTTTATATGACAATGATATAATTTTTTCTTATATTTTTAATAATTCATTCACCATTTTGTAATGTAAAGTGCTAATTTTAAAATAGTATGGGCTACAATATGAGGCATGACTTCACAGGACTTTTGAGCTATGATAAGTTATCCACTATTGACAAATATGGACTCCCCCATGGTGTTTAACTAATGCCCTAGGGCCAAAAGGCACTTGGGGAATCAATTGTACATCACAGCTTAAATCGACTATGAATTATTAGTTGTCTACAACTGCAATGGATTGTCAAATGCACCATCACAGAAATGGTGTCACCCTAGCATAATTAAAACTCCTATCTAGACCAGTAACTACGTGTCAAAAATTGCTAGCACTGCTTCAATCACATGCATTGCACGGAAAAATAAAAAATAAAAAGCAAGATGAGACAAGTGATCTAAAATTCTTACCAGGTTGCCTCTTCTTGAGTGATTTTCGGTACCTATCAATAGCTTCTTTTGTCTCCAACAAAGATTTCTAAAAAAAAAATCTTCAGATTTTTATATAAAATCTCATTCTCAAGACACAAAAAGTCAAAAAAAAAAAAAAAAGCTTAACTTAATCGCATGGAAAGATATCCAACTAGAATTTGAACCAAAATAATGTGCATGTGCAGAAGAACATGCTTTAATTAGCTCACTGCTCCAAAAATGTCCGCTGCAGAAAGCTTGGCCAGCTCAAACAACTAAGTTCTGTTTGCTAAGTCTATGCTGGTCAGCATTGATTAAACTACTTAAAGATAACAAAATGATGGTTGAGCATATTGCAAGCTTTAACCAAATCAATTTGACTGTACATTAAACTCAGTAAACTTCAAAATTTATTTAGTCAACTAAATTCAAGTCCAACATAGTATTTAGTTAACTTCATAATGATAAAATCCACCATTCTATTGCAGGCCAAAGCGCCGATTAAGTTATCTTTAGCATAATATGTAAGTCCCAGGTTATGATATCAGCTGCCTATAATAATCTAGTAAACACTGGAAATTGCACCAAGTAATTTAAATACAGTGACCTTGCAATATTTTAACATGAATTAGTAGATTAATTCAAAGAATGACCATAAGTTCATATTACTTTTTTTGTTAATCATAGAAATGCCTGCAAAAGATATTCCTCGAAACTTGCCTTGGTGCATATATGAAAGTTACAAATAATGTAAAATTTATTGAAATAAGAAAAAAAAAAAACTGAGGAAATATTTAGAAGATAGAGCTCTTGGAAAAAAAATAAAAATTGTATATAAGATATACAAATTTGGTGGATAAGATAAAACCAACTATTAATCCATGTGATTAAAAGATAAAACTATATCAAGGTGCGACATGCTAAATGGATAAATGTCTCTAAAGTATTGTGCAATAAGAGGATATCATGAAGAATTGAAAATAAATTTAACAAAACTATAATTAGGTTAATGATGTTGAGTCTGGTCATAAAGTAGTCATTGATATCAAAATTAATTATGGCACAAATAAGAATACTAAGATTGATGCGTGATGCTAAGAAAAATAAATTAAAAAATAAATATATCAGAAAATTTTAGTGACCTCTATTAAAGATAAGATAAATGAAAATAAATTTATGTGGCCTGGACATGTACGACAAAAGGATGAAAAGGCATTGATTGCATGAGCAAATAAAATTAATATCAAAGGGTTAGAGACTAAAAAAAATTAGAATGTAGGAAATATGGATAAAAGTTATTCAAAGCGATTTTCAAAGTATATGTTTAACACCACATGCAGAATAGAAATATGAGCATTCATAAAGTCAAGCCAACTAGTAACGTTGATGGATCCTTGATATTTTAACCATCGTTAATTTACTAAAATAAAAAATAACATCTTCTATAAGCAAAAATTGTTCTACTGTTATTTGAGCTACAACAACAACAACAACATCAAGCCTTTATCCCACTACGTGGGGTCGGCTACATGAATCCTTTTTCTCCATTGTGTCCTATTAAAAGTCAAATTCTCGTTTAAAATCTAATAAAGAAAGGTCATTCTTAATATTTTCTAACCAAGTCTTTTTAGGTCTACCCCTACCTTTCTTAACATAAGTCAAATCTAATACCTCTACTCTCCTAACCGGGTCATCGGAAGGCCGCCGTTTTATGTGACCAAACCATCTAAGGCGACTCTCTCTAATCTTATCTTCTACTGGAGCTACTCCAACCTTTTCACGTATATGCTCATTTCGTATCCTATCTCTAAGGGTAAAGCCACTCATCCACCTGAGCATCCTCATCTCTGCCACACTTAACTTAGTATTATGCTTCTCTTTTAATGGCCAACATTCGGCACCATAAAGCATTGCAGGCCTCACTACCATCTTATAGAACTTTCCCTTAAGTTTGAGGGGTACATTTCTATCACATAACAAGCCCGATGCATTCCTCCACTTCAACCATCCAACTTGAATTCTGCTGATAATATCCCCATCTATTTCACCATCACTCTGAACAAACAAGCTCAGCATTTGAAACAAAATGAATAAATAATTGAAACAAAATAAAAACCCTACCAGATGAGCATTAATATCCTTCAGCATTTGACCATCCTCCCAAATCTCTGAAATGACGGTTCCTGCTCTGAAGATTCACGATACAGCAAAAAAAGTAAGCCATAATCAAAATGATTATGATATATCATATGTAATCTTAATATGTTCATGAAACATTTATGAATAGAAACATCCGTGGTGGAATGTCTGAATTTGTAATGAAGCTCATAGGAGAATGGCATGGCCTTGCAAATTTATGCATCAGAAAAATTTCCCAGGAGGAAATGAAATAAATTATTGCATCAGAAAAATTCTTGGCTTCATGTTGTATAAGAGCAAGACTTATATGAGATAGAGATAGACCGGGTGGGGAGAAATCCAGAAAATTTCCTGCTTTTTCAGTAGAAGCATAATCCAAAGGATCCTTCAGTCAAGATAAAACCGTAAATCACAATTCAAAGTAATAAATCTAACTAATGAGATGACAACTAATAAATTGCAGATGAAAACAAAAAACAGAATAAAACTAATGCACGTGGAATGGAATTGTGCTTGCATGCTAATATACTGTTGAATTTCTAATTGAACTAAAGCACACAGAATCAACAATCCTTACTGCAGATATGAACCAAGAAAACCAGAAGAAACAGGTGAATTTGCTTAAAATAAGATGTTTAGAAGCATACAAACCAAAATTGATGTGCCTTCGGGTTGCTTCATTGCATACAAAATTAACTTCTTAATCATCATCATCATGAACCTTATCCTAGCCAGTTAGGTTTGGGATTATGAATCCTTAATTTTCATTTTTTAAGCATTGCCGACAGTATTAAATCTATTATATGCAAATCATTTTGACCAAATTCTGCCAAGGTAATCAAAGATCTACCCATTCTTTCTTAATATTGTGGCGCTAATTCTATTGCATCATCTAATGGGTGCATTTTATACTCTTCATTGCTCATATCCAATTCACCCAAGTCTATTTTCAGTCACCTTATATTTAGGAGATGATACTCCAATATTTTCAATAGTACAATAATTCCTTAATTCATCCAAACATTCTTACTTCTATCACTAACAACTTAAATATCAATGTCTTTTTTACAATACAACATTCAGATCCATACATCATCGTCGGTCTAATTGTGTCTTTATAAAATTTACCTTTAAGCCTATATGATATACTTTTATCACACAACTCCTGAATCATTCTTTCAATTTAATCAATAAGACTTAACTTTAGAAGTTACAACCCTATCTATATCTTCAATCTACCATATAATAGATCCACAATATTTAAACTTATCATGCATAGGTATCACCTTATCATCCAATAATATTGAATTACAATTAAAAATCTCATGCCCACTAAGATTATATATCATACATTTAATCTTTGTTCTATAATTTAAGGTCTCTATCTTCTAAATATTTCATCCATTGCTCAAAATTTTCACTAGATTTCTCATTAATTAAAACTATATCCGGTACAAAAAGTATTATCAAGACACCTTGCTTTAAATACTCTTTGTAAAAATCCCCATAACCAATGCAAAAATATATGAACTCGATGTTAATCATTAGTATAAACTTAAGATAATTGAAAACTCATATATCACTTCTTAACTATTTTTAAACTAGTCAGTGTACCATAATGCATATCTTTAATAATTTTGATATATCATTGACACAACTTCTGCCCAAAAGCACACCAAATAAATTTTATTAGCATATGACCGTCATATGCCTTCTCAATAATAAGAATCATACGAAAATCATATTCTCATTCTTTATATTTCTTTCTTTATTATATTAATACAAATTACTTCCATAACAGATATTCCAAGCATAAAACCAAAATAATTCTCCAAAATTGATATAATTTTCCAAAACCTATATTCATTTACACTTTCTCATCGCTTCAACATATAACTAATAAGTTTGATGCATCTATAATCAGCACAAACTTAAACGTCACCATTATTTTTTAATATTAGTACAAAATTCTTGTTCACCAATTTTTTATTATCCTCTTTGTAGAAACATAGAATTATGATAAAAATTACTTTAAATTTTATTGCTTATCTTGTGTACACCTATTGGAGGTCTTTATAGGCCCCTCCAAATATATTACATATGAAAAAGATAAATGAAATTTATACAAAATAAAAAAAAAAATTCTCAAAAAGAAGGCAGATGATAGGTGTAGGGAGAAGGAGCACATCAACTGCCATTCAAAGGTTAAGAAGGAGAAGATTCAATGGCTAAGCACTTATATCTATGTGTTCAATAAATCAGATTATGATGGGCTGCATGGTGGGACCTCCAATTGTTCTACCTAGGACAAAATTTTGGATTAGATGGATGCCGGAAGTAGGCAAAGGAGTTGGTTCCAAATCGTGTGACCTCAGGATTTCCAGCACTTCCCCTCAAAGTAGTGGTATAAACCTATCATTCCATATAAAGCTTATAATATTCTTAAACATGGCGTTGTAGAGTCCGGTGAAAAATTGACAAATCATTTTTCTGTTGATACATATAGAGTGCAAATCAACCCACTCTTTAGCATTTCATGCTTAGTATGATCACGTTTTACTTGATTATAAGATGTGCAATGAAAAATCAACCCAGAGCTCTTCTACCTAGGTGAAAATTTGGCTTGGGCGGATGCGGGAAGTAGGCACGGGAATGGGTCCCACATGATCTTCACCATTAACATCTTTGACGTTCTATTCATGACATTTTTTAACTAAAATACAACAATATCCCTCGTAACCCTCCAAATTTTAGTATGTGCTACATTGCAATGAAGGACCACTCAGGGGAATTGCATGGGAATCACATAAAAGCCAATTTACCCATCCAAAATAATATGTATTTAAGTTGTCAGTGTCATTTGATTGATCGATGCCTTTCCTTAGTAATTAAATGTCTTGCCAATTTTTTTTTTTAAAAAAAATAACCCCTTTCAATTATGGCACCAACTAAAAGAGCTTTAGTTTATGCACATTCCATCTAAGTTGCTAGATGATGTATTCACAAAAGCATGCTAGTATGCTATTAGTTCACATATTATTTGGGTCAGTATATTTTTAAGACCAAAATGGATATTAATTAGTAATGAAATAGATTACATGAAACATATTTGTTAGTATGTCCTGAACCTTAAAAGTTGGAGGCCGAATATTTCTGCTTAGCTATAGTTAGCTCATCTATTCGTGAAAAATTGATGAGTTGAATTTCAAATAGATAATCCTGCAGCAGAAGCTAGGTAATTGTGATGGTTAGCATATCATATTCTATCATTGTTCATATTCCAATATAGTGATGTATAGTTTAAAATTGTGACATACCGAGAAGTTCAATTTGTATGCTACACAAAACTTCAAATGAACAGTAAACCTACATGCATAATCTTAAATTTCCTGAAGAAAACCGAGTTCAAGTAGAAATTGGCCACTTTGATTAATTCCATGGTGCATGAGATGAAAAAAATCTTCTAGAACTGTTATATTAGATGCCAACCTGATAATACTAACATTGCCGAGCCTCAAGGATTCTTGCCTTATTTTCATCCTTGCTTCTTGTCTCTCAACTTTAGAGACAGATACCAGAAGATCAGATAGAACCTTTAGTCGCTGCATTAGAATAATGATAGAGATAGAAGTTAATTGGAATTGTATTTTAGATATGTGTTATATGACAAATGAAAACATAAAAGCTTAATACCATGTTCCAGCAGGCGCTGCATTACAACATATTATTTCACGAGTTGCAAAGCCAACAAATAAAAAATGTTTCTTAGAATATATGAACTAATCAATCATATATTCAGATTATAAGAGAAAATAATTTTAATTTCAAATATTTAAATATCCTATTAGAAAGGGCTGCCACATATTCTTATGGTGCGTCTTTTCATCAACGCAACAAAGTTTAGCATGCTACACCTATTGCATCTAATGTTAGTAAGACTACAATTAATAAGGATAGCACAAAAAAATCAACAGCAGCATCTGCATGGGTTAAATTTTTTTGCAAAAAACAAGTTTAAAGTGTCGAGAGCTCGTCATTATGCTAGTGAGCGTCCCACAAGGAACTTACATAATGCTAAGGATGATGATATTGCAATTAATGATTTTGATGATTTCCATGAATTTGATGAAGAAAATAAGTGACCATGAGGATATGTTATGGGACAATTCTTTGAGTGATATTGATGCGGACATCCGACGGTGTACGTTAATCAAAGGAAGATATGAAGATTGACGGCTTAGATCACTCCTTTTTTTATCTCATTTTATTAATTGTATTTTGATTTAATTTTGCATTTCTCATTTTTACCCTTATTTAAGAGTCTTGTCTTATGTAAGCCCAAGAGGACAAGTTGTCTTTTAGTTTCTTTTAAAGCCTATATATAGAGGCTCTTGCTCTTGTATTAGATCAATGATGAATTAATTAAAAAATTGTTTCTATACTTTGTTCTTGAGAGCGATGGGAGTTCTTAGGAGAGTGAAAGTCCCTATGTGAGGGCAATGAAATACCCACCAACCGCAGGATGTGTCCGGGCTCGTGGTTGAAGTCCCTTGGTGAAGGGCAACGTAATACCCGTCAGTCTTTGGAAGAGTCTGAGAGACGCAGTTTATTTTCTTTCTTTAATCCCTCACCTCCTTCTCCTTTAACCGTCGGCTAAATCTTCCCCTAGCCGTCGGCTTTCTGCCTCCCATTTTCCCCACCACCGGCCACCCACCCCCTTTCCTTTTCACCCATCGGCCACCACCATTCCCTTCTTCCAACCTCCGGTCACCTCTCCATCTCCACCCTAAAACCCCACCAAATCGCCACCTTCTCCACCAAGCCGCCACTTTCCTTGGCCCTCTCATCCTAGTTTCCTTCTTTCCTTTTGGGATTTATTTTAATTTTGGAGAGCTTTTGAATTTAAATTCAAATGAATTTAAATTTCAAATCCTTTCCTAAATTAGTTATCTTATTTTAGGAAAGTATTTCAATCAAACCTATTTCAAATTCAAATAGGATTTGATTTAAATACTTCTTCCTAATTTAAGATTCCCCATTTGGCAAGCTTTAAATCACCTCCAAAGGCCCACTGAATTTTGAATTTCAAAATTCAAACCATCCTTAATTCCTCTAAAACAAGTCTTATCAATTTGGAAAAGAAATATATTTGAAATTCAAATTTGAATTTCAAATATTTTCCTAAATTAACTAAGCTAAGTCTAATTTGATCTTAAATTAGATTAGATTTAATTACCCTTTTCCTAATTTAGAATCATGATTTAGGAAGTTTAAATTCCCTCCAAAACCCCCTCTTTCCTTAATTAGATTATCATTAATTTGGAAAATAATTTAAATTCAAATTAATCCAATTTGAATTTCAAATCCTTCCTAATTAATTACTTTAATTTTGGAAGCTTCCCTCATCCTATTAATTAATCAAATCTGAAATTGATTGATTAATTAATCCCTAACCTAAATACATTGAACCTAGACACCCCTCCCTTTTCCATATTCCCTCTCTAATTAATTTCCCTCCATTAATTAATTCTCCAATTAGATATCCCATTATGAGAATTAAATAATTCAAATTCCAAATCTCCCCCAACCCCATACCCGTTCTACATTAGATATGTACTGCATCATAGCTACTCCTACGATTGAATCTTAATTGGTAGAGAACTATAATTTTTCAAACTAATTTTAAACATGGAAAAAAGCTTTGTGAGCTTATAATTGATAGAAGTTGTATAAATATTGTGTCTAATTTAACATGCTTGAATTTAAAATCTAAAACCTCATTCACAACCATATAAAATAGCAAAAGCTGCCTATAAAATGTGCATAATTTTGATTCGATTGGCTATCTATATGGATAAAATCTAATGTCATGTGTTGCGACTATTGCGCATAGATGAGCATGGTTTTACGATCTTGATATTACTAATTTAGGAGATATAATGCATATGCTTTTAAAACTAATGGGAAGAAGAGGAAAGTCCTGAAATCTAAAAGCCAAAGTAAAAAACAAAAATCTAAATCTACACAGGAATCTAGTCCCAAATAAGCGATGAAGTCTTTGAGCATTGTGAGTAACCATGCATTTGAAAAACAATATACACAAGGAGTGATCTATGATATATTGCCTAAGGATGTGAAACAAGTATTGAATGATTTTTCAAATATTTTCATGATGAACATTTAAATCAATTACCACCGCAGAAGGGCAAATATATAGCATGTTATTAACTTACTTCCTTAATCATCATTACATAATTTGCCTCATTATAGAATGGATCCATCAAAATAAGTTTAACTAAAAAAGTAAGTAGATGGGTTACATAAGAAGAGCTGTACTAGGGAAAGCATGAGTCCTTGCATCGCACCTACTTTACCTGGGCCTAATAAAACTAATAGATGGAGAATATGGTTATACAATAGGGTCATCAAAAAATCACCATCAAATATAAAATTTATATACCTTGTTGATGACTTGTTGTATATAATGGTGTTGTGATACAGATGAGGACATCAGATTTCGACACATGTACCATCGCCGGAGACGCAGATCGACGGCTACGATCCAGAGCCTCTACTTCTGATTTATTTGCATTTTTATTTCATGCTTGTATTTCTTGTTTCCTAGTTTGCCCCTGTGGGCATTGAGTCGTTTATGTAGCCCGGAAGGGCATTTGTGTCATTTCATTTTTATTTCATTTTGGCCTACTTATATGAGGCCTCATGCATTGTAATGGCTAGTTGATGATGAAATGAAAAGCTTTTGCTTCTAGTGAGTTCTTTGGGAGGAGATAGATCTCTTTGTGAGTTCTAGGTTTTCATTCCAAGTTTTCTTCGTGAGAATTTGGATCGGGAACAATTGAGGTGAGCGAATCCGTGGCCATTTAAATCTCTAGTTGGTTTTCTCTTAAAACTGGAATTTTCCTTCTTCCCCCTCCCCTTGCTCCTGGAATTTAGGCAATTGTCTTCATTGAATTTCAAATCCAATTTGAAATCCAAAACATTGCCTATTGTTTACATTCAAGAAAAGCAACTTTCCTTTATGTTAAAATCTGAAATTGCTACAGATTTTAATCAAATCTCTTAATTAAGCATGTGGGCCCCACTTAATTAAATCCTTTTCCCCTCCCTCTCCTCTATTTTGGCCGGCCCCTTCATGGGCTCCTCTCTCCCTAATTAATTCCAATTCCCCACAAAATCAGCCCCAAATCCCTCTCCCATTACCGCCCCTCTCCCCCTTTTGGATTAATTTGAATTTTCAAATTAAATCCCTTCCCAATCCACCAAAATCTGAAAGAATTTCAGATTTCCTGCATTGCCTTTTAAGTCTTCCATCCTACGACCCCTTCAAGCCTCCCGCCGACTCCCACTCTCCTCCCTCCAAGCCTCCACTCTCAACGTCTCCTCTTCCTATTGGGATTCCCTCAGCGCAGCAAGGATGCATGGCGGATCCTGAAGTTGATAGCGGATTCGTACTCGACGCCCACAGAGACATCCACATCACTCGATCACCATTCTTCGACGTCGGGTTTGATTTTGACGACATCGTTGAAGATTACTTGAACCGGATCTTTCCCCATCTCGTGGACATCCTTGACGATCAATTCTCGGACTACGAGTGGACCATCAACGGTCATCCACCCGCTTCTCCTACTCCCTCTTCTTCCCTAGCGACGAGTCCTCTCGGCATCACTTGTGTAATAGTGGTATCTCTAAGTTTGCTTACGATCCTCTTCCGCTAACCGCCACGTTCAAGAGTTGATTACAGGATCTCAAGTGAAGGATCTATATTTTAAACGTGTGGCTTTGTTTTATCTTGGCTATTTGCATTATTTAGATTTCTTTTGGTTATTCTTTTGCAAAGCTCTTGTTTGTAATCTCCAAGTGTAATTGAATGCTATGACTTAATTTCTCATGACATCTTCTTGAACTTCTACTTGAGTATGCTAGACTTTATCGTTAGTAAGCAAATTTAATAACTTTTATTAATCTCTTGATTGGCAATTCTTGTATTCACTTGGTTTCACATCAGATACTTTCTGAAATTGGCATGAGGGATTGATACCATCAAGTTAGAATTTAGAAAGGAGTAAAAAAATATTTTTAAAAATCAGTATGGCTTATATGAGTGCATGGTGATGCCTTTTGGATTAAACAATTTGGCTCATGTGCATAATGAATCATATCTTGCTATCTTCCATAGTAATATTTTAAGTTATTTATTTCGATAGTATTTTAATTTATAACAAAACATAAGATAATCATCTGATGCATCCTAAGTAGACCTACCTAACATGAACTTTATCATGCGCATAAACATAGTTCCATACGCGTGATACTCATGTTTCTCAAATCAATTTAGATTCATGCCACGTAGGTCTACTATGGAAGCTATACATTAATTGACAGGTTTGATGGAGAAGTATAGAGAGAATATACTTGAGTTTAAACACAAGGTGGATTGAATAATTATTTTCCTATTTCACTTAGATTGCAACAAGGAGCATCTTTAAGCCAATATCTTTTTGATTTAGTCATGGATGCTCTCAATAGACATTTGCAAGAGGATGTACCCTAGTGTATGCTTTTTGTTGATCATATTCTTGGTGTTGATAAGACAAGAGAGGGAGCTGATTGAAAACTTGAATCATGAAGGTAAAAGTCTAAAAGTTTTTATTTGAGTAAATCTAATGGAATGCAATTTTAGTAATAATAAATCTAGTAGGGGGGTTATGAATTTGGGCAATCCATTCATCAAAAAGAGCACACGTTTTAAATATCTCAGGTCTATCGTTCAAAGTGATCGTAAAATAGATGGGGATATTATAAGTAGAATTGAAATTGGATGGTTGAAGTGGAGGAATGCATTGTGTCTATTGTGTGATAGAAAAGTGCTCGTCAAAATTAAGGAAAAATTCTACAAGATGGTGATTAGACCTGTAATGCTATATGGAACAAATGTTGGCCATTAAAAGAGAAGCAAAAAATTAAGTTAAGCGTTGCAGAAATGAGGATGCTTAGGTGGATGAGTAGAGTTACTCTTAGAGACAATGCAAAATAAGTATATATGTGAAAAGGTTGGAGTAGCTCCAGTGGCAGATAAGATTAGAGAGAGTCGCCTTAGATGGTTTTGATCACATTAAATGTAGACGATCTTTTGATGACTTTGTTGGGAGAGAAGATGTATTAGATCTGGCCTATGACCTAAAAAGACTTTTTTAGAAAATATTAAAAAAAAAACCTTTTCTTATTAGATTAAATGAGAATTTTACTTTTAATAAAATACAATGGAGAAAATGGATTTATGTGGTCAACCCCACGTAGTAGGATAAAGGTTTCATGTTGTTTTTTTTTTCTTTATAAGTATGCAAGCCATACTAAAGGCTTCATGTTGTTTGTTTTCATACTTTTATAGGAATTTAAACCCCACCAAAATTTGCTTTGAAATTTAGAAGCATTTTTGTAATAATATCCCCTACAAGTAGGGGTATGCATAATTTGTATAATATCAAAAAATTAAACCAAACCAATCTTATTTAGTTAGTTTGGCTCAACTGTTAAAATATCAATTCAGCTATCAATTATAATTTGAACTTTCTTTTGATTTTTGGTTAATTGGTTCTATTTTTACTTTTGTACAACCGATCAAATCAAAAATTGAATCACACTAGTTTTTAAAATATTAAACTAATAAATTTATGAATTATAAATATATAAGTGATAGAAAAATGTACATTTATGATCTTTATATACTTATTTGAAATAATTGTTTGATTTGATGAAGCAATATTATTATCACTTTAAAATTCAATTTATTCTTAGCTCAATTTGATTCACATGTACATATAGTTTGGCCGTCTCAATTTTTCAATTTATGTTCCAAAAGCAATTAATTTTATGAATCTATTAACCAATCTATCCAAATAAATTGAATGGACAACCATATCTTCATTTGAGATTTTCTACCATCTTTAGGATAGGTTGTTAGAATTTGATTGTTTCAAACATTGTCAACTTCATCTTCTTTCTTACAAAGGACCAGATTTGAAAATTAACTTTAAGAGCTGCCATATAAGCAAGAAGGCTTCAAGAGTTAGCATATCGCAATGATTGTTTTTTTTTTTCCCCACAAGAAGATTTAAAGGGCTTATGCAAATATAAAATAAAATCTTTCTGAATTTTATGGTTATGTGCTCATTCATGAAATTGCTTGTCACAATTAGAGCAAGATTTGAAAGTTTTCCTCACCGTAATTATTTCAAATTTATTGTGTGGACATTTGTCATGGAATTCAAGTCTTGTCAACTCTAATTGTTGGGACTTGAAGAATAGAACTTGAAAAGTGAGACTTTACAACCCTCCCCTTTAAGCAAGATAGCCCTCTCAAGAGTGCAACACAACAATGAGTTTGATATTATAAAAGAATATTCAAAAAATCCTCAAAGTGATTAAACAATCATTTTTAGGGCAACTAAACAATTATTGGATTATCACAAAATCCTATTTCTTCCTTTAACTCTTTTCCCTAGTCATCACCTAAAATACTAACTAGCATGCCCAACAACTATTAAATTGAATGGCCATATTACCGTGATTGTTCATAGATTTTAGAAAAGCATATCATTGACAAAAAAGGCTACATTATAGGAAGAAAAGCTGCACCTGCAGAGAATGATCCATGCTATAATGAAAGGAAGGACATTTGAAATGTTGACAAGAGAAGCTACCAGGACATCTTCAGCCTTCTCAAGTCTAAAAATTGATCAAGTCGTTTCAAGAACATCAAGGTGGTCGGCTGTTGCAAAATACAGCAATGATTACAACTCGATATTTATAGAGCTTGACAATTGTTGGCCAAACAATATATCGTGCCCAATAGATATTGAGAAACAAAGCAATCTTATTGAGAATCTTACCTATATGTTTCGTGCATGCTTGATCACAGTTCAGATCAAGTTAGTAGTGGTTTTTAGCTATTTTTCCTTAACCAAACCTAGAATAAACCTACTCAAAAGTCCATTGTGAAGTGCAAAGACAACTTCCATGGGAACTAAAGATCATTTTGAGGCTTCAGCTTTTAATATTCAAAAGGACAACTCCTGATCTACATATTATGTTCCTTTCGTGGCTTCCTTGAATTTTTTCACTCAGTGCAGAAGCGCATTACATAACATAGATGTTTACTGGAAAAAGTATAGCTATCCAAAGTGGTTGGAACTTAATCAAGTTCAACGACAAAACAAGAAATTTGCCAAGGCTGCTGTCATAGCCGCCCTGCATCTTTTGCTTCTCATGTATCTAGAGTATCTTCCGATGAAGATGAACATAATTTTACCTTTATGTCTACTTTCACTAACAGTTGGGTTATTGATCATGGGGCCACTGATTATATGAATAGTAATTCTACTTTACTCTCCAATACATTCACATTCTAAGTCCGTTCAAGTTGTTGATGGGACCTCATCTGAATCTCAAGGACAAGGAATGTCTCACTTTCATTCTCCAAGCCTTTTGTTTATTGGAACATAATATCTTTAATAGTCTCCTCTCCATATGATCACTAAACATCTTAATTTTTAAGTAACCATACATTCTACTCATTATTAGCTTTAGGATAGTTTAATGAAAAAGATGATTGGCATTGGCTAGGGAAAGAAGGGTTATTTTCAAGGGAAAATGGAGATAAAATCTTAGTGTATATGTGGTTTTCAAGTAGCGAGAAGAACATCAGATAGAGAGAAGAATTATTTGCGGCATTTTCATTCAGGTCAAAAATCCCTCTCTTATTTAGAGCCTTCCTAAACTATTTTGGAATGTTCAGTTTAAGGTGCGCACAATGCATTTAGGGTAGAAACGATTGAGTACATTTTGACAAAGGCTTCAATAAAAGTCTCTCTTCCTTTGACGTAAATTTACATTGATATTTGGGATATTAATTCTATTCCTTCTATCACCAATCAAGAGTGATGATATAGATGTTATTTCTCAATTTTCAAAAATGCTTGTCACACAGTTTGAAGCTCCAAGCCATGCTTTTCACCCTAGTAATGGGTGGGAATTTCTGAATCAATCACTACTAAATTTATTCAAAGAGCATAGCATCCTCCAAAAACTAACATGCATCTACATACTGCAACAAAATGGCATAAGCCCAAAGTATGAACCATTATATCCATGAGGTGGCTCTAGTGCTTTGCGATGGATGTTCCTAGACTCTTTTGGGGCTGAGTTTGTCATAGTTATTGTCTTCCTTATAAATAGAATGCCTTCTCATATCATTTACTATCAAGTTACATTGAGGATGTTGTCGAAGCATCATATTATTATTTCTTCAACTTTAAATCTTTGACCTAGTTGTTCCGTAGTATGTGCTAAGTTCATGTGCACTCTTATTTTAGGTATAAACTTGAGAGTCCTGCCCTTAAGTGCATCTTCCTTCATTCACCTATACTCAAAAATGCTAAAAAAGATGTTTCAGGCATAAAGATATTTCTAATCAACATAAGTGACAAGAAAAGAAGTTGCTAAAACATGAGATGCAAAATATTAAAATGCAACCTTCATTTTCATTTGTTGATCATACTCTTTTAGGTCCTTCAATTCCTGAGAAAATAAATAAATAAACCATGTTTGCAAAACATTAGTCAAGGAAGAATACATTCATATTATCAAATACACTCCACCTTTTCAAATTGGCGACAAAGTTGCTGACTATCAACAAGTTCCGCTTCCAATGAAGCAACTCTACTACGTAATAAATGCATCTCCTCCTAAATTCATATTTAAAAGAAGTTAAATAAGAAAATAGTTTGACACAAAAAAGGCAATAATAAACCCCAAAAAGGTAAAAATTTACAAGAATGGTGATCAACCATGCTATTGTGAAGGAAATGCTTAGTTAAAATTATTTCTATAAGACGCAAATTTTTAAGGTTGAATTAAAGCATTTATTTTACTTTTTTATCCCATTCAGATTGAATAGACATTAGTAAATTTCTTTTTAGGTCAAATAGAGTTCATGATCTAGCAAATAGCAAAACAGAAGGCACGTGCAATAGCACACTTATATAAAATTATTTTTTAACCAAAGAAATATTCTAGCAATGTGCAGGGAAAACAGAAAATAACCTTAGCCTTTGACAAAACATACTTCCCACAAATTTAATTACGTATCAATAACTCTACGGTGCAACTAAAAGAATGCAATCACTTATTCACTCGCTAAAAGAAAATAGAAAATAACCTTAGCCTTTGAGAAATCGTACTTACATATCAATTACTCCAATGTGTCACTAAAAGAATGCATTCATTTATTCACTTGTTAAAGAAACATGCATAATGACATACATTTATGATTTCTAGAGCATCTTGTTAAAAAGTCAAGCTAAAAAATCAACCAAAAGATACTCAATAATAGCTATATAATAACGAATAAACATGAAAAGCAAATTCTTTTGTAGAACGTATATAGCAAGTTGAAACAAAAAAAGTCATACCATTTACCTGTAAAACAAGTCTCTCATCAATCGCAGGCTGTTCACTTGACCAACTCTCCTGCCCAAAAATAAAACACAATGATCTAAAATGTAATAGTGCTTTCCTTTCCAAGTGATTCATAACTGTCTTAAAAAAGAAAGATGGGAAATAAATTTGTCTATTTAGATGGTGCAAGAGAGAGAGAAAAAAAAATACACAAATGAACAAGAATAGACATCATAAACACATAAAAACCAAATAAGTTAAAATAAATTGCAATGATTCTATCTTTGAGATGCAAGCTAGGTCACATTAATTAATCAAGTTAAGATGGAGTGACAAAATAAAGGTTACCGTCTTCCCAAAAAAGGAAAAATACATTTGGCAATTAGTTTGCACTGCAATGCGATATGAAGAGGGCGTCCATCTAAAATCTAATATCATTGTCCATCTAAAGCATTGAATATTATAAGAAGCCTAAATCTCATCCTTTGCTTTAATTGTAGTTGTTACGTTGCTCGCTACATCTTTTGCAAAACCCATAGCTCATACATCAAGGACCAGCCTTAAGCCCGTATCTTTTTGCTTTAGTCGTGGATGTTCATGCTAGACATTTGCAACAAGATATACCCTGGTGTATGCTTTTTGTTGATGATACTCTTCTTGTTGATAAGATTAGAGAGGGAGTTGAACTTAAAATTGAATTATGGAGGTCAACCTATGATTCTAAAGGCTTTCATTTTAGTAGATCTAAAACCGAATACATGAAGTGTAATTTTAGAAGTAAAAGATCTAGTGAGGAGATTGTGACTTCAGGCGATAAAGTCATTTAATAGTAAATATTTTAGATATCTCGGGTCTATTGTTCATAGTGATGGTGAAATAGATTGGAATATTAATAGTAGAATTTAAGTTGGATGATTGAAATGGAGGAATGCATCAAGCTTGTTGTGTGATAGAAAATTAACATTCAAACATAAGGAAAAATGTTATAAGATGATAGTCAGAATTGCAATGCTTTATGGCATAGAACGTTGCCCATTAAAAGAGAAGCCTAAAATTAAGCGTTGAAGAGAAAAGGATCCTCAGGTGGATGAGTGGCTTTAATCTAAGAGAAAGAATACGAAACAAGCATAAATGTGAAAAGGTTTGAGCAACTCCACTGGTAGATAAAATTATAGAGTCGTCTTATATGTTTTGGTCACATAAAACACCGGTCTTTCGATAACCTAGTTAGGAGAGTAGATGAATTAGATTTGGCTTATATCAAAATAGGTAGAGGTAGACCTAAAAAGAGTTGGCTATAAAATATTAAAAATGACCCTTATTTTTTAGATTTAAATGAGAATTTGACTCTTAACATGATACAATGGAGAAAAATGATTCATGTATCCGACCCCACTTAGTATGATAAAGGCTTGATATTATTGTATTTATTGTATAAGCCTCGAAGTACTTAGTTTTGTCATAGTAAGCGAATTTCTCTTAATAACATTTTATACCTTTTCAATCCATCAATCTCCTTATTTCCTTATAAATAAGAGATATATTTAGATATCCAGAAAGCAAAGCTAATGGGGAAGAGAAAGAATTTAGATAGGATCGCAGCATAAATCTCATACTTCATAAGCTGGTGAGTTGCCTGAGCACAAATAATATACTAAGAAAAACCACAAAAATCAGCAAATTCACAGGCAATTATTCTTGGGTTTGGCATTGATTAGGAAGTTCTCAAAGAAAGATAATAATCCCTGCTGCAACAAGATTTGATATAGCTTACTTGACATTGTAGAGTGTGTTGAAGACCAGACATTCTTTTGAAGCTATATTTACTTTGACCAAGTGGCAATGTTGTGCTTAGGAAAAGCTAGGGGAAAATAATTTAGGAAAATTATATTGAATGAAAGATTCTAGCAGAGAGTATCATATATGTTAACAATAGCTAAGCAACTAGTTCATGTATTGAGGATGATTGATGCTAAGAAGAAGCTTGCATTGGGTTTTATATATGATAAAATGGACGGAGCGAAGTAGCTGATTTCTTATAATTTATGAGGAGAAAAGAATAACTATAGGGGAATATAATATATTATTGATAATAAGTGAAAGCTACAGCTTCATCACTATTTACATCTTGCATGCCACAATTTGAATCCTCAAGTTCAATATGCAAAAAATAAATCAAAAAATTCGAAATAAAATTGAATTTTATCATCGCATGGATAAGCTTATTGTTGATGCATCTAAAAGACCAAATGTTGATAATTGATATGCACCCGGCACCTTTTAGAAATAAGGAAGGCTTTTTGGGCTTAAAAAAACAAAAGACATTACTTCAAAACATTCTCCAGGTAAATTGTTTTGTTTATATTTTATTGGAACTATTTTTTGTTTTTCAAATTATTTCTTCCAATTATACTTGTGTCTTCATACTTCAATTGAGTGAGTGGAGGATTCAATTTAGTGATAGTACTTCAAAGCTACAGTATTTTGATGTTAAGGTTTTGGAGTTAACATGCTCTTCATCCATATGTGAATGTAATCGACACATGTATAATCAAGTTTATACCAAAATGAAATTTTTTAAAAATCTTAAAGATGAATTCCTTGGTGAATATCATATAAAACAAGAGACTCAATGACAAATTTTGAAGAAGAAAGGTTTTAAGGATACCGCTATCCATTGCTTTGTTAATGGCATGCCTCCTAAACTTAATGGATTGGACATTTGCAAAAACCTACATGTCCCTCAAGTCATGATATGCAGTGGACATTCTTCATACTTCAATTGAGTGGTGGATTCATTGTAGAGTATAGACTACATGAAAACATTTACATCTATGATAAAATTGAATATTATTAGAGTCTTATCATCTATTGTAGCAAACCTTGATTAGCCTCTCTAGCAATGGTATATCAAGAATGCATTCCTCAATGGAGATATAAAAGAAGATTCTATGTGGATCCTCTTATTTTGAAATAAAATTTAACTCAAAAGTATGCAATTTGAAAAAAAGTCAGTATATGGCCTCAAACAATTCAAGGGCATGATTTGAAAATTTCACTTAGTAAAAAAATAAGACTACAATCAAGCTAAGGCTGATCATAGTATGTCCTTGAAACACTTAAAGAGAATAGAAAACAACTATCTATATTGTTTATGTGGATGATATCATCTTCACATATCATGATATTAATAAAATGTATGAGATGAAAAATAGTCTAGCAACAAAATTTCAACTTAAGGATTTGGGAGGTATTAAATTTTTTCTTAAGATGAAGAGAATAAGATCAAAGAATAACATTATGGTTTCTCGAAGGAGGCAACTTTTGGATCTTCTTAATGAAACAAGAATGAGCAGTTGTAGTTGATCAAAACATAAAAACTAAAAAGACAAGAATGGAGAACTTGTGATGTCACTTGGTACCAAAACCATTACAACAACAACAACAACAACAACATCAAGTCTTTGTCCCACTACATGGGGTCGACTACATGAATTCTTTTTCGTCATTGTCCTGTTAAAAGTCAAATTCTCATTTAAATCTAATAAAGAAAAATCATTTCTAATATTTTCTAACCAAGTCTTTTTAGGTCTACTTCTACCTTTCTTAACATAAGTCAAATATAATACCTCAACTTTCCTAAATGGGTCATCGAAAGGGCTCCGTTTAATGTGGTCAATCCATCTAAGGCAACTCTATCTAATCTTATCTTCCACTGAAGCTACTCCAACCTTTCACGTATATGCTCATTTCATATTCTATCTATAAGGGTAAAGCCAGTAAGCCACTCATCCACCTAAGCATCCTCATCTCTGCAACACCTAACTTAGTATTATTCTTCTCTTTTAGTGGCCAACATTCGGCATTATAAAGCATTACAGGTCTCACCACCATCTTATAGAATTTTCCTTTAAGTTTGAGGGGGACATTTCTATCACACAACAAGCCCGATGCATTCCTCCACTTCAACCATTTAACTTGAATTCTGCTGATAATATCCCCATCTATTTCACCATCACTCTGAAAGGTTAATTTATTAGCTCGATAAAAGAGTTAAATAGCCTTTGTTGTTAACCTAGTAAGTCAATTATGCATTCACCACAAAAAAAAAACATCTAAAGCCTACATACAGAATCTTGAGGTACTTAACAGCCGTAATAATGAAGCTTATACAAATGAATATTGGGTAGGTTCCATAAAAGACAAAAGATCTTACACATGTCATTGTACCTGTGTATGGAAAAACCTTGGAGTAATGCTAAAACTAAATATAGAGTCATATACAATGCAATATATGATGAACTATTGTGGTTACAACAAGTGTTGATGGAACTACAAAAACTATCAATTTTCCAATGAACCTATCTTGTGACAACAAAGCTACATAACAATAGCTCATAATCATGTCCAAAATAGTAGAACCAAACATGTGGTTGATCGTTATTTTAAAATGGAAAAAACGTAGGCAGGAATCATTTGTTTACTTTTGATTCCAATGTCTAAATAAATTGTAGATATTCTCACAAAAAGGATTGCTCAAACCTAGTTTTGAAACCCTCACTAGCAAGTTGAGGTTGAGTGATATCTACTCTCCAAATTGCAAGGGTGTGTAGAAATTGTAGGAACTCCAAATGGGATCCCACACCAGCAAGACGGTAAACAAGTTATTGCAAGTCAATTGGATTATAACAATAAGGAAGGGGATTTGCTGTATGGGAGTCAAACCCTCAAGAAAGATAGGAAAGTTGGATATCACAATAATTTTGAATATTCCAATTGTTCGAAATTCAAATTTGAATCTAGTTTTAGCAAGCTTGCTTTGGCAAGTTATCATGTAATTATGTGTAAGGATACTAAATATCCTATAAATAATTGCACCATTTTTTTATGTTATGAATCCCAGAAAATATATATTTTCTTTCTCCAAATAGACATTTATTTGCATGAAAGGACTAGCATCTTACTTGAAGGAAAATAATATAAATATGCACTTATAAATTGCAGCTATGAACTTCAAAATATTAAGATGGACACAATTACTCTAACCAACAGCAAATGCACACCATTTTAGGGAAATCAGGCTGAAAAACTATAAACAAAGATGCTATAATTAACTACTCATTCAAAACTTATGATTATTATTTCCACAATATACTTCAAATTTCAAGAATAGAAAAGGAACAGTAACTTTTGTATTAATATGATTAAATATGCAAATAAAAACCTTTTGTGATGCAATCTCATTATGGCCATTGGATAGTGGAACAGTTGAGAAAGGCACGGACCGTATTTGATCACTAGACTTGGAACCACGACCCCTGCCTGAGGTAGAGCGGCCTCTACCACGGCCTTGCCGCCTCTTGTTGGAGTCATCAAAGTTGGTTCTAACTTCAGTTGCTTCGGTAACTGCTATCTTTTCATCCATTGCTCCCTGATAAATTTCAAAGCTGGCACAAGTCACAAAAAGATACAGAAGACTTAAAAAAAGTAGTATAACTCCCTGCTTGGGCACAGCTTTTGCTTGCCTCTGTCTAAAATATCAGCAATCTTCTCAAGTCCCTCCCACAGCTTCATGCCCAAAACAATGATCCAAGAGAGAGTTTTGAGAATATGTTTTTTGAGGAGGATGAATGATTATTATAGAAGGAACTTTCTTACGACTTTCCAAATATTAAGAATCAATAAGCCATTGCCCTCCTAATGAGTAAATATTCCCATTGATGGAATGTACCAGGCGCACTAATGCCAACATGATTTAAACTATACAACTAATAACTTGGCTAATAAAAACTTATTAATGAATTCTCAAATTTGAACATGGATTCACTTATTTCCTTTTTTAACAAGTGAAAGGAAGTTATTGTGGTGTTAAAAACTTACAATGCTTAAAATGCCTGCATGTGTCACTCTTGATACATTTCAAAAAAGAAAAAATGAAGCTGACCAAGAAAACAATTTGTTCATAGATTAAAAAAAAAAATTTGGATCAAGATCAAAGGAATGAATTCGCAGGAAAGTTGAAAAACAGTCTAAAATAAGATAAAATCAGCAAAGTCCAAAGTGAAATTTCATTTAGTGGTTTTCTACTTTCTTGCAATACATAAATGAAGTACTGATGCATGCAAATTTCAATTTTTTATATTGTAATCTAAATTTAATATGTTTTTGTTTTTTTTTTCTACCCTATGATGGAAGGCAACCTATGATCATGCGTAGGTTGTGCTTTTGGACTTGCAATGCCTTGGGTGTGCTAGTTTCTTTGGTGCCATGGCTGTTGGGCTGACTTGGTTCCTTGGTTTGGCCTTGATTGTTTCGGGTTTTGCTGCTAGTTGGGGAGCTGCTGTGTTCTGCTATCTTTTTTAGCTCATTATGTGAACTGCTGTCTTTTTTAGCTCATTAAATTGCTGGCCGGCATTCCCCCTCTGTTTTGGCCTTTCGGTTCTTCCCCAGCCCGGTTCTCTCCCCCCCTTGCGTTGGTTGTTCGTTGGTTGTGTCCTGCTGGCTTTTTGGGTGATGCTCCCTTTGGCTACCTTTTGGCCTTCTGCCTCCCCTTTGCTGATTGGATTCATTGGGCGGCTGTTTGGGATATTTGGTTCCCTCTCCTCTCCTATATATAGTGGCAGATTTGAGACATTTTGTAGCTGATTTTGGTGAGTAAACATATCTAAAAACCTGAGGGTTTCTTCTTAGAAGGCTTGCGAGCTATTTCCACTTCTCTTCTCCTCTATTTGATTTCGGCTTGGGCTTCTTAACTACTTCTCTCCACAAGTTTCCACCCCATTTGTATCTTCCTTCTCAAGCTCTTGAAAGTATTGTTGGCCAGTTTGGTAGCATTTGCCGGAGGAGTCTTATGGTGGACGTTGGCCCAAAGTTGTTGTGTTACGACCACATATCACTTTTGCGATTCATATAAAGTCAATTATGATATAAAACTTATGGTGTCCCTCTACATGACTTAAAGTAATGAACCTAATGACATTAGAAACTTTATTTACCTATTCATATTCTTAATAAGTTCTATGCAATCGACTTAATGAAATAAGTATCATTACTTAGTGTGAAACCATCGACTCTTTCATTCCCCTTCATTGTTCTAGAGCCCTTTAAGAGCAAATTCCCATCTTCATTTCCCGGCGTACATCAAAGGAATGCCATCCCAATTACCAAAGGGTTTTTTGAACAACAAACAAAGGTAGAATAAGTTTTTAATTACTGAAGGAGAAGAAAAGTAATCAGAAGGAAATAATCAAAGCAGGAGATAGTGCATTGAAAACGAACAAAAATGTCAATTTATGATAAGGCACAGCAACAAATGCCTGCTGGAATTTTAAATATTAATTGCACACGTGTTGAGAAATGTTTAATCTTTGTGACAAAAGCAATGTAAAGCATGGGATTCATATGAAAATTTTGCACTTAAAACAAAAAAATGACAAAGGGTATTTTTTGCCAAGGCAGATGAAGTTATGAAACAGAGGTCCAACATAAAATATTGACAAGAACTCAAGTGCGCTACTCGGACAAAAATAAATGCCCAAGTTGGAACTAGAAAATATTAGAAATACGAGGTTGATAAATTGCAGGCATAGTGCATATTAAACAACCGAAAAGAATTATTTCTTCAAAGCCAAAAAATGAATCCGAATTCAGATAAAACCAAAGTAGCCCTACACATAGATACATCATAGAACCAAGCATCGTAAAAAATTTTACATGCATAACATTATGTAGAACTAACCTCAGACTGAACTAATACATGTTCATCTTCCAAAGCTCTTTGACGCTTCTGAAAGTTCCTTTGTATCAAGTATGCTCCACCATTCTATGCAGATAAGCAGATCCAATATAGGTTAGGCATCATTTGTCAATTAATCACAACCTAATCTAAATACATTTACCATTGTCTCGAGAAACAGATATGTGTTCATTCACAACAAGAATAATCTAATGGATTATTTTCAATTGAAAAGACCAACCCTTAAAAACTGAATGTAAGTCCATCCTCAAGATATCATGGCTGTGAATATGAGCAATAATTCCACTTCATGAATTCCACAAAAGAGTGGACTCACAAAACTCCTATGGTGGTTTCCATTTTAGGTTTTAATTGACAGCAGGCATTGAAATCTTTAATCTCCGCATCAGCATATAATCATGTCCGAAAATCCAGAACATAATATGATTCATCTCAAGCATAATACTCGGAAAATAACCAAAAGAACAAATATTATAACTCACATCATCGTCTGAATCGCTTGATAACGATGAAGCCTGGAAATCATCTAAGCCAGCGTACTTCACCGCAGGAGCTGGCTGCCAACCCGCCTGCATCGAAGGCGAAGAGGAGCTCTTACCGACCATCCGGGCCTCCAACTTTGCAAGTTTAGATGGAAGCGTCGGATCCGAGGAGTTCGAGTTCGAGACTAAGTGCATAACAATATCGTCAGACATGTCCTATCGGATGGAGAAGTCCGGAGCCGGAGAAGAAACCAGCAAAAAAAGGGGGCTAAAACACACGATTCGGCGTGTAAAGAACCCCCTTTTTTGTCTAAAATCTCCATAGGAAGTCATCCATAGGGCCTGCTTGGATGCAGAATATAGGTCAGATTCAGGCAAGATTTGAACTAAATCCTGTCTAACGCCAAAAAATACAAAGTTCAATCTCTCGGTAAGTCTAAGGGGCTGTTTGGTATCGGATTTACAGCGGGATTTAAGTCGGATTTACGCTAAATCCTGCCAAACAGTTTTTGTGCGCGCGTTAAATCCCGGGATTCAGTAAATCCCGGATTTACGGATTTACAGCTTAAATCCGGGATTTAGTAAATCCGAGGGGTAGCCGGATTTAGTAAATCCGAGCGGGATTTATCCAAAGAATCGCGCGAAAGGGAGAAAGTTACCTTCAAAGCCAGCGAGCTCCCGTTCTTGCTTCCGATCAAAATGTCGTAACTTCCGATCCGGGTTGAAGTCGTCGCAGGAGCGAAGTCGAACAGCCACGAAGGAGCCGAAGAAGCGACGCCTTCAATCTCTACACCTGCAAAAGCAACGGAGCCGAACAGCAACGACGGAAAGAGAAGATGAAAGGCAAACCCTGGACGCCTCTAAGTTATTATTGATTAATAATTAAATAAATTAATTAAATAATTAAAATTATATACTTTAACTTAATTGCATAATTAATAATTAAAAATTAGTGCATAAATTATTGATTAATTGTATATTTAATTAATATAATTTAAATTATTAATAATTAAGTAAATTAATTTAATAATAAATTGTATATTTAGTGCATAAATTAATTATCTAATTTAACTTAATTGTATAATTAGTAATTAAATATTAATATAATTAGATTAATTAATATAATTTAATATATCTATTATTAAATATATAATTAATTATGTAAATAATAATTAATAAGTAATTTATACTTAATATATTATTAAATTTATAACACATTATATTTTTTTTATTTTTAATTATTAATTTATTTTTAAGTTATAATTATATTTTTCACATTTAAATCCCTAACTACTATAAATCCTGAAATATGTTACCAAACAGTTTCTCAAGATTTAACAGGATTTAACATTTGGCATGCCAAACAATTTTCAGGATTTAACACATTTTGGATTTACTAAATCCGAATTTAAAGGATTTATTAAATCCCACTAAAGTTAAATCTCACTTGTTGCCAAACAGCCTAAGGGACTATTTGGTATCGGATTTACAGCGGGATTTAAGTCGGATTTACGCTAAATCCAGACAAACGGTTTTTTAGGCCGCTTAAATCCGGTGCCTTCGCAGCGTAAATCCGAGTAAATCCGCCTAAATCCAAATCCCGTCGTTCGGCGGATTAGGATTTGGCTGAAGAAGAAGCGCGCGAAAGAAAGAAAGATGGCTACCTTGGCAACGAGCAAGAGCAAGCTCCCCTAGTCGTGCTTACTTCCAAACCAACAGAGGACGGCAAGGAGGTGTGGTTTCACCGATATGAAGGGAACGTCGTCGAAGGAAGCGAAGTCAAACAGCAACGAAGGAGCCCAAGCAGTGATTCGTGCAATCTCTACACTGCGAAGCAACGAAGCCGAACAGCAACGATGAAAAAGAGAAGATGAAGAGCATACCCTAGACGTCTCTAAACTCTACTTCACGGAATTTTGGCCATTTTTGCCCTAACTCCCGGATTTCGAATATCCGACATTTTTTGCGGATTTCGTAAATCCGACTGAAGAAGCGCAAGGGAGAATTATTGTTACCTTCGCGGCAAACTCCCGCGCGACTTCCGGTCTGACAGGAACAACGTCGGAGGAGGCGGCGGATAAATTTCGACTCTTTTAGAACTATACTTCACGCAAAGCAGAACAGCAACGAATAAATGCAGAAGATGAAAAGCAAACTGGCAAGCACTCGTTGAAAGCTCTACCCCTACGCGAACCGGCGAAGCCGAAGCGGAAGCCCCGACATCCGTCACTTTTTAAACGATTTATGACTTACCTGAAAAAAAATATTTCACTAAATTAAAATATGAATTATTACACTACAGGCCCGAGAAGAATGCGTCGCCTTGGACCAGCTTGCTCTTAGGGCGCTGTTGGAAAGAAATCGGTACATCTAAACCAACTATCATATTCTGTATCTGTAAATAGGAATTTAGATTATGATTATTAGTTTATTTTTACTATATTCGTTCACTATATTTGTTCTCTATACACGACATACATGAGATTGACTTCCACGTCGATGCATTTAATTGTCAGATTTTTATTATCTTAAATATTAAATTATAAAACGTATTTACTTTGTTTGTGGTGATATGATTAAGAGGGTTGGATCCAAATTTTTTTTAGGATGAACAAAATTCAATATATAAAAAAATAAATGTCAAAATTATATATATATTTCATTAGTTAAATTCTAATTAAAACCTTATATTTTATTATAATTTATGAAATAAAAAAGAAAATTATAAATTTTGCATTCTACTTTGTACTTTTTGATAATGTTGCATAATAACTTCATTTGGAACAGAATTAAATATTTATTTCTCAATATAAAACACTAGACAGTCATTGAGTCAGGCATCTCCTATTTTGCTACATAACCGATGCTTGATAATTTTCATTGTATAAAATGATCTCTCTACCGTAGCAATAGTAACTGGTAATGTCAGTGTCAGAACAATAAGTTTATAAAATAGGGGACACAATATTTTTTTTTGGCAATTACAATCTATTTTGTAAGAACTACAATGCTAGTCAAAGACGTAAACTCATAACTAGACAAGTTACTCTCTACTAGGCTGATTCATGAACATTGCTAGTATAAACCCTAAAGAAATGCTAAACAACTTGAATTGGAAAGCTAAATCCTTATGACTACAAGTCTACAAGAATTATATGAAATTTTTCAATATGCAGATAAGGAAAAAAGAGAACCAAGAAATAGAGCAAGTGGAGTAGTAGGGAGGAGCCAAAACAAATAAAAGTTACATTCAATAATGTCAAATGTAGAAGGGGACTACAAACTAGGAAGACCATATTCATGAAGACAACTGGAATAGGGAGATTTGCGAAGACGCGATTGGAAACATGGAGATGCGCGAAGATGATGGCTATGGAGTGCGGGCTACGACTGCGAACTAGAGGGTTGCAGAGACCTTTCACGAAGGCGAAGGCAACCTCATGTGAAGGCGACCTCTAATGAATGAGGGGTGGGACTGCAAAATCGGTAAACTCTTGCTATGAAGCTACAAACAAGCCGAAGGTTGGATGGGCAAAACTGGCACATATTGATAAATTTAGAACAAAAAGATTTGTTGAGGGGAGGGCAAAATTATGAAAAATGCCCCTAATAGTTAATGCTAGAATGATGACGAAGCTATATGGTCTAGGAGTGTAAACGAGTAGAGTTTTTGCACTATTGAACTCATCTCATCAGTCGGAAAGCGAGTTCGAACTCGAGCTTGAGCTGGCTCGCGAGCCTCGGCAGAATTTTTTTAAATATTATTAATTATTTTAATTATTTTAATATTTTAACATTTATTATTAATTTTAAACATTAAATATTAATTTATTTTTATATTATTAAATATTTTAAACATGTATTACTATTGTTTTTAAATATTTAAATTTAATAAATAAAATAAATTTATTTAAAAAATATTAATAATTATTCTAGCCGGCTCGCATCCTCGCAAGCCGAGCCTCATCAAGCGTGACTTGTGAGCTCGATAAACTCGACTCACGAGCTCATAAATGAGTCCAACTCGAACCGACTCAGCTCACTCACACCCCTAATCTGATATGGTTCATATCCATATGCATATCTCTAGACTGAGTTGAAATAGAGGAATTTAAACCTTCTCATATCTGTATATGTGACAAAATAATGTTTTCTTTAGTAATCATCTATTACAGTCAAACTAATGTTTTAATTATTTGTGTATGTCTCATAATTATTTTTTGTCCTTCTACTCGCTGAGGTGCGCCGAAGCATAGAAATCTGGTGAATATTTTCTTTTTCCGGGTGGTGTAATTCAATTTGTCTCAATTCAATAGCTCTTCATAAGCAGATAAACAAATTTTGATCGAGAAAAATGTCAAATATTGTTTATCAAAGTGATTATGTTTATTTGAATTTCTTATAAGGTTGCATGCTATATATTTTTTTTTCTTGCTGGAGGAAAATTAAAAAAAAATTAAGTTGGGATCCCATATAAGAAATGTTGGCTCTCCCACTGTTAGTAAAAAATATATTAAATAGTGACAAATTTTTGTTTGACAATGCTATTCAGGGTTTAAAGAGATGAACTCATATGATATTAGTGTTTTAAATATGAGTTACTTATTTAATTCTAACTTTACTTAATACCAATAAATTATAATTATTTATGTATCATCAAAAAATTATCTTGATCAGGCCTGAATCTCAAAACAAAGTCGAATAAAAAACTTCCAAAATTAATTTTGGGACCATCCAAATTTTGATTTCAGCAAACTTATAGTCGAATCAAACACCTTGGAAAGACAAACCCAACAACACCAAATTTGATCTAATTTGAGCCCAAACGAGTCCAAACCGAGGGTCCAAAGTGCATTTGGAGTCTTCAAAGCATAAGTTGGACGACCAAATGATTTCCAAATGTGGCATGCTTATAGTCTAATGGAGCAGCTCAACAAGAAGAATCTAACAAGCCCGAGATTATTAAATTATAACATCACTAAGACATAAATACATGATAAACGATATATGATCAAGAAAAACGATATAAGCTATCATCTGAAATACTCTCAACCTAGCATTTACTAGTCATGTCACTCACAAAAAATCATAAATATACCACACATTCTTCACAAAAGGGGAAGAAGAAAGAGAAATATGTGATCTCTCTTGCCACAAGCTCCTCGTCGACCACCATTGGGCCTCTGCCCGGCCACTAGTCGTCACCGGCCTTCTACCAAGCCACAAGCCGTTGGACCACAATCGGACTTCTACCTGGCCACTAGCCATCATCGAACCGCTGTCGGACTTCTACCCAACCACCTGCTATCTTCGGACTGTCGTTAGACTTCTGCCCGGCCACCAGCCCTCGTCGGACCATCGCCATACTTATACCCATACAACAGTCATCGTCGGACCTCTCCGCGGCCACTGACCGCCGTCGAACTTCTATACGTCCACCAAATGTCGTTGGACCACTGCTGGAGTTTTGCCATGCTACCAGTCGTTGCTGGACTTCCGCTCGACCGTTGATCATCGCCGAGCTTACCCGGCCACCAGTCATCACCAGACTTCTTCTCGGTTGCCGACCGTTGCCGAACTTCTGCCTGACCACCAGCCAATGATGGACTTCTACCCAGCCTCTGACCGTCGTTGAACTTTGGCCGCACCGTTGAACGCCGTTGGACTTTCGCCCGACCACTAAGTATTGTTGAACTTATGCTTCATCATCGAACGACATCAAACTTCTGTCCAACTCCTTAAACTATTATAATTTCATTATCTCTAAATTAAAAGACGGGTCTTGCGTTGTAACTCATTCAAATTTAATAGAATCATTTCAATTGAGTCTGACCCCATGATTTTTTCCCCTTTCCAAGAATTTTCACCGAAAAATCCTGGTATTTACTCTTCTCTGTTTGTGTGATAAATATGCATACACGTTAAGAAGAATAATTACCTCACCCTATTTCTGTGTATCTTGTAGCCTGCAATAATTAAGAATACTATATTTAAAATTTTATTTTAGTAAGTATTTTATTAATAATTTATTTAGGTGTTATTTTAGTAAGTATATCAATGTTAATTATAATTATAACTAATTAATTAATTATTTAATTATGTATTGAAATAATTAATCATTTAATTACTATTTATTCTTATAATTTTATTAATTTTTATATATTATTTTAATAAACTTTAATTACTAATTAACATATATTTATCAAATAAATTTATTAAAAATTATAATGATATCTAATTAATTAATTAATTTTTACCAATAATCTAATTACATATTTATATTTTAAATTATATGAAGTCAGCTAATTAAATTAATACTTAATTAAGAAATAATCTAATCCTCATGGCAGGCTCTTTAGTTTCTTCATTACCGTTTGCATGAGGTAGAGCAAGTGTGTCAATATTTGACACGACACGAATCGAACCCTAAAATATCGGATTAGGGTCAACACATTTCACAAACGGGTCGAGTTCGGATTCCAGACTTCGACCCTTTTTTCAAACGTGTCGAGTCCGGGTCAACCCGCAAATTAGAAGTTGACTCGAACTGACTCGATTCCTTGGCTCCACAAGGACGACAGGACTATGTGTAGGGAAGAATGGCGATGACGACGAGCTCGCCTCCTTGGCTCCTTCAACCACGTTCCTTCATGTTATGTCAGAACTTGAAAGTCACAACTGCTCGAGGACAACGACGAGCTCGCCATTCTTTTTGTTGAATCAGAGTAACGACAACGACAGGACTCGAGAGGGAGTAGAACGACAACTATGGAAGGGAAGATTGGTGACAATAGCAAGCTCGCTTCCTTAGATCCTTTGACCACGTTCCTTTCTTTCAAGTCAGAACTCATAAGTCACAACTGCTCAGCGACGATGGCGAGCTCGGCAGTAAAGACGACGACAGGATGACCCAAGTCGGCGAGTCATGTCAGTATATATATAACTTGTTTTTTGTGACTACATATGATTAGTAATAACAAATTCAATTGTGATTCGGTTGCAAAAATTTGATTGCAATGATCCAATAAATAATCATTGGTTGACATGTTTGTGACTGATTAGTGACTTCCAATAATCAACATGTAAAATAACATACACATGAAACACTCTTTGTAGGAATCAAAATATGATGTTGTCAACAATATACTTATTAAAACTTAAAACTAAGCATTGTACTTAACATGATTAGTTGATATTTATAAAGCGTCAAAATGTTAATGGCAAATGTAAATTTATAATCATCATAATTCTCCACATAATCATCATCATCACCATCTTCTTCTTCCTCCTATATCTCTTTCTCCACCCCACTAGTTGATTAATACAATATAATAAATAATAACAACAATATCAAACTTTTATCCTACTCTATAGTATCTGCTACATGAATCAATTTTTTTTTCATTATATCTTATTAAGAGTCATATTCTCATTTAAATCTAATAAAAAAAAGGCAATTTTACAATATAATATAATTACAAAAAATATATATATTAACAATAAAATTTCTTAATACAAAAATTAGTAATGTAAATAGCTCAAATTGGACAAGCTTAAAGATTTAAATTAATTATATTACAATAAATTGAATCAAAAAAATAACATGCACAATTAATGAAGAAATATACATGTGGAATAAAAAATATTTTAACAAAGTTGTCCAAAAAAATGAAAAGATTTGAAAATGACTGATAAATATTGACACCAATAATTCAAATAATTCCAAGAAAAATGGTTATGACTTACCAATAATTCTCTTTAGATGCTTCCACCAACAATAATAACATAGAAGACAATAATTCAAATTGAAAGTTCCATAAATAAAAATAAATGGTACTATTCTTTGGTATTAACAAGTAAAACCTTTGCATGGAAAAACAAAGAAACAACCACAAGTAATCACTTCAGGATACAATTTGTGAAGCAATAAGAATACAAAATCTATATAGGATCCTACTAAAGCTCAATCAGCCAAATGGAAAGCAGGGCCTAGCTTAGGCAAAATAGGTCATATTCATCAAGGATATAGAGCAATAACAAAATAAAACAATTTTTGAAGGGGAAAAATATATACTACTGTTGTTTTGACAAACTACAAAACATAAAGAAACAAAGCTTCATTTGATGGATTGAGACATGTTTGAATCTGCTATTTGGTTTAATAATTTAATTATGATTTGCATTTTGGGTTCAATATGTCAAAAGTAAGAAGAAAGTTTAAAATAGACAGTCTACTTAAAGCACTTATCTTTCTATTGTTACAAAAAAGAAGTGTTTATGGAATGTTATCTAAAATAACACACATTTTGTGTGTGACTCTCATAATAACTAATTATAGCACAATTATCTTCTTTTATATAATAGATAAATATATAATAACTATCTATTTATCTCAAAATTATCTCATATATATATAAAAGGGGAATGTCAAAGCTATATGCCAAACTTTAAAACTTAAAATATCTTGAATGAGATCAAAGTGCTCAACAAATCACATAATGGATAAACGGTCACTACTCATGGCTTCCCTCCATCAATAGGAAGAATCAGGCTGATATTTTCTAAATGCGTAACTTACATTATGTCATTCAAGGAAAACATCAGAAAGAGTAAATGCTATTAGTTCATATCCAAATTACTTGGAACAAAATAAAAAAAATATAAAATCATTATTCTTTACAGTAAAATCATGCTCAAATATACTTCCTTAGAACAAAACAGCTCAAATATTACCTTTCTACATGAGCTCAACAGCAAAATTGAAATACACCAACCTGCAAGCCCACTACCCTCCAATAGTTTGCTTTAATTAAGAATACAAGCTTGAAAGCACAAATAACACTCATACAACTAAACAAAGATACTGAACAAACTATAAAAAATCATGAGAAAGGATATTTGCAGGAATTTTGATCCCATAAAGAAGCATGTGAGAGCAATGAAGATAATAAAGGTACATTAAATTTTCAAAATTTTGGGGATCTTTAAAATGAAAAAAAAAAACTTAGAAAATTGAAGGCATAGAGCATAAATGCAATGCACACCTCAGCCATGGTGGTGTTCAAATACAACAGCCTCGACGGCTTGTCCTTCTAATACAAGCAACAAACCAAATAAATCTTCATTCATTGCATCTCCGTTGCACAAAAGATATATTTAATTGAGGTAGCAAAATCAGAAATAAATTGTAATTACCTTTTAAAGCAATTGTAAAGCTCGTATAATATCCTTTTTTGTAAAAATTTAGGAGATTGATGAATTTTTAAGTTCTTTGTATTTGAATTTATCCATCTGCAAGAGAAAGATTAAAATTAATGGGCAAGTAAGCAAATAAGATAACTCGTGAT
This sequence comes from Dendrobium nobile, assembly GCA_022539455.1. Classification (NCBI taxonomy): domain Eukaryota; kingdom Viridiplantae; phylum Streptophyta; class Magnoliopsida; order Asparagales; family Orchidaceae; genus Dendrobium; species Dendrobium nobile. Next base: position 70,294,338 of record CM039734.1, read on the forward strand.
ATTGCCATTTCAGGAAAAAAATCATAAAAAAAACCCAATACAAAAAGAAACAATTATTATCACTCAAAATTTGCTCTGCAAATTCAAGTTGCAATTTATATTTAAGAGCAAAATAGCATGGTGAATTAAATTATTAACAAAAATCATAAATAACCTTGATAACTCAATCAAATATTATTTTGATTAAAGAATAAAAAAGCAAAAAAATTCAAAGGGAAACAAAAGAAAATGACAGCAATAGCAATATAGATCACGTTACTACAAAAGCTCAAAAAAAGTTTGTTACGGTTCTCCCTGAACCGACGGGCCGGTTCACTACTATAGGAGGTGGGCTAAGCCACCTCCTTAGAAATTACTGCCCAAGCATGTGGGTCACCCACTAGTGCGGCAAATAGAGAGAGGGAAGGGGGCGGCTTAAGCATATTGAGGTTATTTTGAATTTGGTTTATTTTAGGAAACTTTTATTAGGAAGATATGAATTTAAAGAGCATGAGAGGTTAGGGTTAGGGCATGCTTGACTATTGTTTCTCTTGGAGTTTTCTTGGGTGTCTTGGGCTCTAGACTCATCATCTAAAGATTGAGAGAGAACTATCCTCCTCTTGAATTGAGGATCAATCAATTGTATCTTTGCTTTGCACTTGCTTTGATTTGATTCCTATAATACAATCTACTGTTTTGGTTTATTTTCACCAAAGTTCTTGAGTTTTTCTTGCTACTTTTACCAATTATTATAGATTTGCTTGCGAACTCAAGTATTTCCCATAAGGGTAACTTGCTAACTCAAGTATTTCCTATCAAATTAGTATCAGAACAAATCCTGGACCATTGTGGGGTGATTTTTCTAAAATTCAGCGGCGAATTTCTGATCGGAAGCAGGGCTCTTGCTGAATTTAGATCTAATATCCATAATTTTTTATGGCGGACAATAAGTTGATACGTTGGAAGAACAATTTGGAGGGGAAATAAGCCAAATAAAAACCACGATGGAAGATCGACTCTCGCTTATAAAATACAAGGTTTCATCGTGGAAGAAAAGATGTCGTCAATGGAAGACAAATTCTCCGATCCTTGTCTGATGGTGAAGAAGATCTTGGACAATCAAATTCAAACGGCAGTATCGGAGGCAAAGGGACCGATGGGAAGAACTACGAATTCTGATTTTCGTAGAAGGGAAAGCGATGGAGAAATCATGGAGGAGAAAGGGGGAAAATATGTAGGGAGACGTGGGAATAGGGAACATGGAGTAAAGGGGGTTCGTTGGGAGAAAAAAGATGGCAATTATGGAAGGAGGGGTACTAATTTTGGAAAAAAGAGGGAAGAAAGTGAAGAGGAGTTTGAAGATGAATATGTAAGGAAAGGTCGGGAGACATGGGGAGAGAAAAGCACTTGGGAAAGGGAATGCTATGGAGGAATACGGGCAAACTTTATGAAACCAAGATGTTGCCAAAACAAGCATCCTCTTATCTGACCTGCTAAGTTAGGGCATTTCTTGGTTTGGAGAAGATAATGTAATATCAAAAATGCAAGTTGAAACGACCATTCAATGAGGTATTAGGAATGAATTGTCCCATTTATGACAGGATGATTGGCGGGGGGGGGGGGGGGGGGGGAGTTTTCTTGACTAAATCCTTAATACTCATTCTATCTCTTCATTAAAGGCAGGGGTGTCAAAATGGGTTTTCAGGCCAGGTTTGGTTCGAATTGGGAATTAACCCGGGTCCAAACGGGTTCTATAAACGCGCGTGGGTTACCGAGTTGACCCTACCCGACCCACAAACTTGGAACACAACCAATAAAGTCTAGACGCGAGCGCAAGTCCAAGTGCACCAGTGCAGAGTCCGTACGAAAGTTCAAGTCCGCGGGAGGGCTCGCTGGTGTTGCATGCAGAGGGCGGATTCCGGACACGAGCGCGGGTCTGCGGGAGAGCTTGTTGGCGCTGCGTGTAGAGGGCGGAGTCCGAACGTGAGCGTGGGTTCACAGGAGGGTTCACTAGCGGGTTACGCTACGGTGCGGTGGGAAGAGTTAGGGTGCGATGCGAAGGGGCGGAGTCCGGGTGCGGTGCAGAGGGCGGGTCCGGGTGCCTCTGGGTCATTTTATGTTTTCAGGTCAATCCAAACCCAACATGATTGTATAAATGGATTGAAAACTCAAACCCAAAATTTTCTGGTCGGGTCTGGTTAGGTTTTGGGTCGGGTCAAGTTTTGACACTCCTAATTACAATAATCTACTTTCATTAGGGTTGATAAATGGTGTAATAATCTTCTTCTTAATTATGTGATTTTCTTGCCCAAATTTTAATACAAACTTATCGAATTATAAATAGTGTCTAGCAAGAAACTGATACGGCAGAAGCAAATTCTAGCCCAGGTGGGTCCCAGGTTGGGCTGGCAAACAAGGATAGAGAGAGGGTTGAGGGGGTGGGGCCTAGCAAGAAATTAATGTATTATATTAGGAAAAAATCAATTAGGAATTAATGCATTAGATTAGGAGGAAATAAATTAGGAATTAATACATTACATTAAGAGAAAATCAATTAGGAAATCTTTGACTACTTGAATTTCAAATTAAGGAGGCAAACACTTTAGGAAGGAGGCTAATTTAGGAGGGCAGGTGGAAGCTTATTTAAGTCTATAGTAGGGTTTATTTTATTCTTATGCAGAAATTTATTTTGAGTGTTGTAGTTCTCTTGTGTGAGGGATCCTAACGGTGTCTACGGTTTGGGAGAAAACTTCCTCCTCTCGAAAGAGGTCCATTGTATTTTGTTTTGTTCGTGCTTGATTTTTTATCAATAAAAATCTGTTTTGTGTTGAATTTTTCTTGAATTACTCATACTTTCCTCTTGAAATTGTATCTATTGTTGTCAGGGCAGCAACCGACATTCACCAACACAATCGTATTATTTGTAACTCATTTCTTATAACAACTATTATTCAAGAATATAATGCCAACTATTTAAGAAAATAAAGACAAGGGAAAATATTATAGTTCAGCCATCATTTGACTAATGCATATAAAAGGTCAGCGTAAGGACCCGTTAATGTATAGGCTTCAGTTGATTTTTTTCATAGTTTTCACTCAGATGTATATTCAGCAAAACCAAATAGCATATCCTATAAATTATGTACGAAAAATTATTAATTATGATTACCAATCAGAAACCAGTGAAAAAAATTTACAATTTCCATTAAAACATGCAAAAACTTGATCATTGCAAACCTGAGTGATCCGACAAAAAATACAAGGGTCAAAATAGATTCTGAAAACTGCCCTAATATATTAAAAAGGTAGACAAAATTAAATATCCAACTTAAATAGGGAGACGATATCTAAATCAGAAGTTGAGATAAATAAGAATTGTGTTCATATTGAATAAGAGCTCTAAAGCAATGGATCAAGCATGTCAGCACATATAATAAATCCATCAACATTAAGTAAAACTGATAATGGTTCACTGCTTTCAAGTTTATGCCTTACTTTTATTGAATTTTCAAGAGCTTTTGAAGAGTTCTGGTTCTTCCATCTGAAGAAAATCGGCAAAAAAATCAATTAAGCAAAAATATAGATACAGAGCATGAAATTTGCATTATAAGTAATAAAAAAGTAAATACATCCTATATACACAAAAAACCTAGTGAAGTTGTTTTAAGAGTCATTTATTGTAAAACCCGAAAAAATGTCATTTTAAATCTCGCACGCTTTTCGATGCGTCGCGATGAGTTTTAATTGAAAAATTCGACGTTGCCGGATTTTGACGAAAATAATTTTATAAAATTCTACGCAAAATTCTGAACAATTTTATATAAAGAACATATATTGAAATTCGCTTAATTTTGGAATTAAAATTTATAGAAATCTCATAATACCTATTATACCCTTAGTGTTTATTCAAGCTTGGATGTTTTAAGTGAGAGAAATTGGGTAATTGGACCTTTCCCTAAACTCCCAAACCTTAAGGGGACCAATTCTATTTGATCCCCTCATTCTTTTGTTCGGCCGAAACCCGAAACCGAGAGAAGAGGCGGACGGAAGAGGCAGGGAAGGGAGAGGCGACGGGCGGCTCCGACGACTTTTTCAACGAAATTTGTGGGAATCGAAGAGGAAGTCAAGAGAAGTCTAAGGTGTGTTTCTAAACTTGAAAAACTTCTTTTTCCTCTTAGATTTTTTGGAGGAGAAAATTTTAGGGTTTGTGAAGAAACTTAGAAATTCTTAGAGGAACTTAGGAGGAATGTTAGGGAAGGTTTAGGGGATATTTTTATGCATGAAAACGAAGTTTTTCTTTAAAAGTATTGAGTTGGGAAAAATTAAGGGTTTTCTTTAAAGTTGAAAATTTTGAAAATGCTTTTACAAATGTGGTTCCTAAGGGTCCTAAGAGGATTTTTAAGAGAAGAAATTGAGTTTTTCTCACAAAATGGAATTTTCCCAATTTCTAATTATTTTAAATCTGAAAATAGAAATTATTTTTAAATTAATTTAGGTTTAGGATAAAGGGTTAATTTGGTTAAAATATGTAATTATACAAAATTATGAATTTTTAGAATATATGCATGCTTTATGTGATCATTTGGAGAGAGGGAGAGGGAGAGAAAGAACTTAGGGTAGTTTAGGAAGAGAAATAGAACCTTTAGAAGTTTTGTAGGAATAGTTTCATTAAATTTGAGATGATTAACTTTAGCCGTTGAATATTGAAACATTTTCTTATAGGTGTTATTTGTGGTGATCTCAAAGGAAGGAGGAATAGCATAGAGAATCATTTTCTAATTTCTATAAGTATACATGATTCTTTATTTACAATAATGACTTTTGTTTGTTCTCAAGTTATATGATTTTAAAGACCAAGCATATTTATAAAATCTTTACTCTTGTCAAACGGTTAATCATGCTATTTATATGTTACATCTTATGACATTACTATGTAAAGTTCATGTGTTATATAAATGAAATGAAATGAGATGATATGATTGTTATTGAATGCTTGTATATGTATGCTGAATTAATAGAGCTCACCCCCTTATGATACTAGCTGGGGATGTTGTACTCGTGCACATTAAAATGGTAAATGATATGGAAAATGAAATGGTAAAGGAGTACCTTTATGGTACTAGACGGCAGCTCCAGTGACGGTTGTAATATATACGAAATAAGAAATTACGAATATTGAAATGAATATGAAAAATGAATTATGAAAGGACATGAATGTATAATTTATGTTTATGTTAATGATATGTTATTAGGAAATCAATTTATGTTATGTTCAAATGAAAAGTGACATCTAGCATTTTGTTCATTTTGCCTTGATTATTGTAGTTTAGAATCATGTTTTACTTACTAATCATTTACTTATTGTTAGTTGTTAACATTTTTCAGGTAAGTTTAAGTTAATTAAAATGAGTAGAAGAGGTGGGAATGTATATCGTAGGAGAGACGATACTGAAGAAAGGTAATTATATAAGTTTTACTTATTTTATGTTTGTGTGATTTCAAATTTAATGTTTTAGAGGCTCTTTCCAATGTTATGGTGATGAATTTAGAAATTTAATATTTTAGTTTACCATCCGACCTCCATTCTCGCCTCGCTTATGCGAGCTCATCGGACTAGGTCGTGACATTTATTGTCTGCAAAAAATATCTTGCAGCACGTAAAACATGTTGAAACAAGCTCCAACGACAAAACTAAGGATCCTGTAGCTTACAATATCGGACATGAACAATATAATGTTTTAAGTGTTGTCCCATCTTAGTTAGCGAAGATGATGTCTGTTGCTTAAGCAAAAGGAACTTAATGTTCAACTATAATGAAAAGCATTTACATTTCTTCATCACCTTCACTTATTTTAGCTTTTATCTTTCTATATTTGCTTCAAGTGATTATTATCTTCTTTGGGCATTTTTGATTTGATTGGATGAAAAATGAATGCAGTAAGGGATTATACATGTTTAAGTGTGTGCATGCAAAGGTACACAAACACACATGCATACAAATATTAATTAAGGTGCATCCATCATAAACGTTCCCACATAAGCGCGCGCAGTCTACATAGATTATGCATGTTTAAGAGAGCGCATGCAAGAACACACAAATCCAAATGCATGCACACATAAAGATCATACAAAAAAACATATCCACACATGAGCTCAAACTAAAGACACAAATACCAATTTAGGATAAGAAATCAAATATGAATACAATACCCAAAAAATAGGTGCACATTGCATACATAGATCAATAGTCAAATGAAAATTAGCCGAAACAGATACAATTTTATAGCCAAAATACTTGAACAAGAACAAAAAACTAGCAACCCAACAATGAAATGAATAATGTAAAAAATAACAGTTTGTTGAACTAGAAATGAAATTATAAATGTATTAAACATATACAGAATTATAGACATCTTTTTACATGGACACTTTAAACTAACAAAGATAGGAAACGATCAGATTAATTCCATTCATCCAAAGATAACTTCTAAAAGGAAAAAGTTGAAATTTGATCAGAATGGATTTTACAGCCATCAAATTTTAGTTGAAGGAACAATACATGATTAATCAAAAATATATATATGGTACAAGCACAACAAAAAAATTTTAAATAAATATAAAAAAGAGAGCCGCATTAGATGGTTTGATCACATAAAACGTCAGCATTTCGGTGACCCAATTAGGAGAGTAAAAGTATTAGTTTTGGCCTGTGTTAATAAAAGTAGAGGTAGACATGAAAAGACTTGATTAGAAAATATTATAAATTAACTTTTTTTATTAGATTTAAATGAGAATTTGACTCTTAACAGAATATAATGGACAAAAGGGATTCATGTAGGCGACCCCACTTAGTGGGATAAAGGCTCGATGTTGTTGTTGTTGACTCTACAATTCCTATGGCTCTATGCAACATAAGTAGGACTGCTACTTTATTTACAAATTATTCCCTGAGTTAGCCTCTATAATAACTATAGATAGCCCATAGAAAGGGAATATAATCAGACCTTATTTTTCTGAACAGACTGCTCACTCATGCAATTAGTTACACGCCTAAATCCTGCAATATTAAGTTTTCTTCATCTCCTCTCTTCTTAGAACAGATTGGAGAGGGATGAAAGAAGTTCTACAGGACCTGCCTCCTTTTGTACTACCACTTTCATTCTTTCACCTTGTGAGTTTTGTATGCTGAAAACCATGAGACACATTCACGGCGCCTCTACAACCTTTTCCTCTCTTAACAGAAGCATGTAATACTGAGTTTGATTGCTGCAGTTGATGAAGACCTCGAGCAACTTGGATTTCATCATCCTTGCTAGAGAAACATGGAACCTGCTAATGAAATGATTTGAGTGAAAATCAGGGCTTCTCTCAACAAAGTGTCATGTTGTTTTCCATTATATCCAAAACATACCATAGAATGAGATGTGTGTGTGTGTGTGTGTGTGAGAGAGAGAGAGAGAGAGAGAGAGAGAGACTATCATGGCAGTAGCTCAGCGCTTGAAAGAAAATAAAGAGAAGTTACTCATCTCATTAAGAATATAGTGCCTTTATTGGTAGCAAGGAAACAGATTTTAAAAAAGAAGCATTATAAATTGATGCAATAAGCTATCAAAGAGATATTGCCTCAATCAATAATCCATAAAGTCAAACAATTAGAAGCAAAAATTGTACCTTATTATGGATTTGTATAGGTGGAATAATCCATAAAGTCAAACAATTAGAAGCAAAAATTGTACCTTATTATGGATTTGTATAGGTGGGTCGACACAAAATTCTTCTTCTTCGGAGTCCTCTAAATCTTCACATTCAAAAACCACATTTTCACTTTCATCTTCAGAATCACTCAATTCTTCTTGCTCCATTATAATTCCTGGGTTAGACACTTCATGAAAGTCTTCTAAGCATTGGTGGCACGAAAAATTATGCCCTTGAGGTATTTTTTTTAGGCCAGATCCATCTTTTGAATAGAATAAAGCTGAATGAACCAATAAATTTGTTTCCCTTGAAACCTCAAGTTCTTTGTCTTTAGCGTCAGAAGGTTTCAAATTTGCTTGTACAATTTTCTCGACTATTCTTTCCTCGGGTGTAGATGCATGTAGCTCAACATTCTGATTATCACATACTTCAACAGACCTTTGCATGTCCATTGTAGAAGATAAGTGAATATTTAAGTCAATCTTACTCATTTCATCACACTGACATCGAGATGATGCACCTGTTACTAACTGAACAGCACCAGTTTCATGTGGGGCTCTTAAATCAGCAGATAGCAGATCAAATGTGATAGGGACATCACTATTACTCCCACATCTTTGAAGAAGAGGATGAAAATCAATAGTATTCGAAATTCTCGGAAGACCTAATCCTCGGCTTGAATTGTCAGGAGCTGCAGTGCTAACAGTATCGATTGAGCACTGAGACCCAATGAGCAAATCATAGGAACTTGGAGCAGTGTTTTGACAATTAAATGAGAAATGAGATGGGTTCTGGAACAATAATGGGTGCAACTGGACATCAGATTCAGAACCATTCTCTTTCATCTGATCTGCAAGGTTGCTTCCATCTGAATGAAAATTATTTGGATGATTATCTGAAAGCTTGCAAGTATTTTCTATAAGATTCACCACACTTACACCTGCTTCTGCAACATGAGCAACCCTAAGAGCATGATCCTTCAGCACCTTGTCATTTACATCAGAATGCATTGACTCGACATGATAAATTTTGAAAGCTGACTGAGAGATCACACGACCAGATGGGGGAAGGTTCACGGGGGGCAAATCAGGAGCTAGCTTTACTATTCGGAGTTCTTTTTTCTTCCTAGCTCGATAGGAATGTGTCAATAAACGACCACTTGAAGTTCTTGAAATGAAACTTGAAGAAAGATGCCTTGAAGAAATACTGTAAGATGCATCATATCCAATCTGGGAAAATTGATGCAAACAATTTGCATCTTTTGGTAATTTTGAAGAATTCAAAAGCAAATTCTTAGTTCCAGTTTCCAGTTGTGATTCTTCATAATCATTTGTAATAGACTCACAGATTACACCATTACCGCTGCCTCTATAGTGCATCAACCGAATTGCTTGATTGTTACTATTGTTAATGCATGAAAGACGGCCACTGTGAACCATGTTTTTAGAACTTCCAGCCTCCAAATCTACTAGAAAGGCTTCATGAACATAAGCTTCATCTTCACAATCCATGTCACCCTCACTGTTACCTCCACAATTGACCTAGGTGCCATGCATCCATAAATATGTATAAGTTGTCAGCAATAAACAAGATTCTTAGAACGCTCATTTGATTAACAATATCCAAACTCACCTCCTTTTCTGAATTTTCTTGCTCAGTCATACACGCTTTCAATCTTCTTCTTTTAGCTTCATATAAACGCCTCTTCTCCTTAACAGCCTCTGTTTTTTTATATGATTTCTGGGTTCCAGTAGCAATGCGCCATTGTCGTGCTAGCATTGACGGATCTCTATGGGGGACACAATTTTCCCACACAGATGGCCAATTATTCTTAAAGATTCGTAATCCCTAGTTTGGTTAGAAAAATCATAATTAGTGGAGACTAATATGAACAAACAAGTTGCTTAGAGCATATTGATGGAAATAATACCACCTTGTCGATAAGTGCTTTCTCATGTTCTGTCAAAGGGGAGGATTTCATGCGCCTTACTGTCTACAAAAGTACAACAAAAAAATTACATACTGGAAGCAAAATTGAAAATTGCACCAAGCATTACGAGAAAGAAAATATTTAATCAGCCACCCACACATTAGTATTCAAATAATTACTAAAGCATGCTGCACAAGATCATAGGATTCACATGATGCTACAACCAGGCCCATGAGTTTTGAAAAGGTAGAACGATACAATGAACAATAGAAAATAAGAAAATGATAAATATTTGCTTGCATTAATATACATTAAAAAGTATTTATAAATAGAGTCGCCTCTAAGTAATAATTATGATTATGAAACTTTCATAAAGCTTCATCAATTTGTGCTCCAGATTTCCATATCCACCTGCTATCATGAATATGTGAACCTACTCCCCAATTTCTTGTCCGGGCTACCTAGAGTATCAATCGTAGCATCATGCATCCCATTATTAGAATGCAATTACCTATAATTTTCTCCCAAAATTATTTCAATTGTTGTCATGGCAACAACCGATATTCTCCAATATTCTCCCTCAAAGTAGATGATAAATGCCCACGATTTCAAGTTTGCCAAAATATTTTTGAACGAAGAACTGTAAAGACCGTTGTTGAATATATCAACAAATTGATTGCCTTTTAGAACATAAGGTTTATAATTCAACTCACTCTTATGTTTTCTTTTATGAAATATGTGTGACCTCCACATGTTTGGTTTGATCATACAATACTATATTGTGGGCAATGTAATTACAGACTTCTTGTCGCCGCATAACCTTACAGATCCTTCACATTTAGCTTTAGATCTTTTAGTATAATTTCAAACCATAAAAATTCACAGATACCTTGAGAAATAGCTATAAACTCTGATTTTACAATTAATCTTGAGAACACTTGTTATTTTTTTTACTCCATGTTACGTAATTTTATCCAAAGAATGTGTGCTAACCTAAAGTACTTTCTAGTTGCCAGAGATCCCACATAGTCAACATTAGTATAGCCTTGTAGCTTTAAATTTAAATGTTTTTTACATAAAGTTCAATTTTCAAGGTTAGATTTTATATACTTACTAACTCTATACGCCGACTAAAGGCGAGATCCATTTGGCTTATGTATGAATTGATTTATGAAGCTTACCACAAATGCAATATATGGGCGAGTATTGGTTAAGTATGACAGTTTTCTAAGTAATCTTTAATATCATCTTTTGTTAACTTTGATTCCTTCTTAATCAGTATCTAGTTTATGGTCTTATTTTATAGGAGTTTATGCAATTTACATGTGGAATGATAATACATAGCTGCAAGAGCCGAAGATCAACGAGGCCGAAACCCGTTGCCGCACGAGAGCGGTCCGCGACTGTGTGATCCACTGCCTGCAGTCCCGAAGAGGGAAGACGAGGCCGAAGCCGATCCCCCACTTGCGAAACGCCCAAATCCCTCAAATCCGAGTGATGTGATCGGGATCAAGAGAACCTAATTGGCTTTGCTAGGGTTTGGACCTCTGCCACCCCATCTCATATTCGATCGGTGCTTGTCTGGATTCTTTCGAATTTGCTCAGGGAAGTTTCCTATATTTATGGACCGGTCGTGTGGCCGTGCTTTGTACTTTGATTTTTTCTCTCGGCTTTTGTTTTGGGGGGTTCACCGATCATGGTGAATAACTCCCTATTATGATTTAATCCTACTTTTTTTTTGGGGGGTAGGGGGATACCTCAATAAAAATCCTATAAAAATGTGTTAATTGGATCCACTTGTTCTTCTTGTTTTTCATATATGAAGGCTTCTACCCATTGTGGTCTGCCCTCTCTCTGGATCTCTAAGGAAGAGATCTAGGCCTTAGCTGCACTCACTTTTCGGCAAGTTTTTGGTCCGTAGACCATCATTGGATGGGATTCGTAATTTTTTCTTTAACTTGAAACTTTCAGGCGAGTTTTCAGCATCTCTATTGAATCCTAGACATATTTTGATAAAATTATCCACTGATTAGGATTATAGCATAATTTTTGCTCATATTATGTTAACAATCGATCTATGAAGCTCGTCAAATGTTCCCCTTTTTTTATATAAGCGAGGAATCTCATGTGGTTCCCATTTGGATTTTCTTCCCTGATATTCGTCCTCACTTATTTTCTCAACACATTTTATTAGAGTTGGGCTCCCTCTTTGGTCGCCCCCTCCAAACTAATAATGATACAGTGTCTGGCTCAAGGCCTTCGATAGCTCGAATTGTAGTGGAACTTTATATCATTTTGAAATATCCTAATGCAGTTTGGATTGGCCCAAAAAAGTTTGGATATGTTCAAAAAGTAGTTATGAGCTATTTTACTTCTTTTTGTGGGCATTATAAATGCATTGTCCATGACAAATCAGAATGTTTTTTTTTTACATCCTCATTTGAGGAAAGCTAATATTTAGAAATGTAAAGGAGGGGTTGGGGATATGCTGATCAGCAGCGTGGTGTTGTCCCTACCATGTCTAAGGTTCATAATAAAACCAATTTCATTATTAATCAGGAAAATTCTAATGGTTTAAATATTGTGGTGGACATACCTACTCCATCTGATGATAACATGCTAGGTCTTTCTAACGTTAATGAAGTAAGAGATCTCCAGGGAAATATTGATGTCATGTTTTGACTCTGTGATTGCCTCATGTAACTCCTCTCTGGATAGTAACGATGACAATTTCCTTACTGATCAAAATGTGGACATTTTTGCTGGTGAACCTTCTGGGACTATTGATGTTTATAACTTGGTCCCAATTATTCCTATTTTCATTTCCTCGCTATATAATGACCCTGTGAATAATGTGGTTGGGATCTCCGAGGGAGATCAGGACTCTATTAGGGATCCTAATGTTCATTCTAATGGGCCTAGCCCTTTACTCTCTGTCTCCATCAAGGAAGATAGGGAGTTAAATTCGACTGATTATGGAGTGTATCTTAAGGATATTCATGAACTGGCTGATCTCAATATTAAAGTTTCTAAAGACGATTTTGTATTGATTTCTTCAAAGAATAAAAAAAAAAAAATAAGAACAAAAAAAAAAAAGAGTACAACTCAACCATCTTATTGATACTAGGGTAACTAGAGCAAATACTTCTTCAAGGAAAGCTTTCCTTATTTAGTATTTCTTTTGGTTGCTAGGGGGTGCTCAACTCTTCTTGTTTTCAATATCAGTGAGTGGCGATTTTATGGTTGGTTTTGTTTTAAGCTGCTGATCGTTGTTTGTATAGGCTAGATTGGTGGCTTGGTTTGGCTGTGATGGTTGTTCTCTTGGCTTTTGTTTGGTTAGGGTGGTTTTTTTGGCTCTGCTCTTGTTATTCTCGGATTGAGTAAGTGGTGGTTTTTTTTGTTGGTTTTCTCTCTAGTTTGGTGGGGTTGGTTGGTGCTCCAAGGGGTTGGGTGTTGTTGTTGTGAGGGTTTGGTTATGTTGTGCTGATTCTATTTTGGGAGCTTTACTGCTGGGTTTGAGTAGCTTCTGCTCGATTGCTTCTCTAGTTTGATTGTGTTGGTGTTTAATTCTTGCAGTTTGTTGGAGCCTGGAGGCAATGTGTTTGGGATTTATCATTTCTCCTAATTAGATTTTATTAAGCTCCTTTTTGTGTAGATTGGTGGTTTGTTCGCAATTTTCCTGGAGCTTTCGGCTTCTATTGAGTTTGTTTTGTTGTTGTTCCAGCTGGAATTGCTCATGTTGGAGTTCATGCTCTTTGCGGTTTGATGTTTCTTGCTATTATGATTTTTTGCAAGTTCAATCGCATCCTTCTGTCCATTCATCATATATGCTTAGATGCTGATCTTTTTTGTTTCTTTTGGTTTGGCTCCTTGGCGACCTTATCAAATGTTATTTTGTAACTAGTACGGGATCTTAGACTTGATAGGTTTTATTTTCTTTAGTTTTCAATCCATTTTAAGGACCTTTTATCCCTCTTTTAATTAGCATGTAAGCTTGTCGTGGGTTTTATCCATAAAAAAAAAAAAAAATATTATGTGATTTACAATCTACCATAGTAATATCTCTTAATAGGTAAATGATTTATTCCCCTTGTGAGATAAATATCATTTTTTATTAAGACATTTCTATGTCAACGAGCATTTAAAATTGGCATAGTTTTTATCTTGAATTCTACAGTGAGTTTATTCATGAATAATTATTTTTCTTTAGCATCATCACCTATACAATTATATCATCAAAATATACAGTAAAAATTACAAGAGCATTTCATAAAGAGTATGGTCTTCTTTGCTTTGTCTATATCGCATCCACTCATGGCTTTTGTGAATTTTCCAAATCACATCCTTGAAGATTGCTTTAATCTGTGAGCTGTCTTTTTTAGTTTGCATATTTCATTTTTTGATAATGAGTAATTGAATCCTAATATCATATAAAAAAGGATTCTTACACCATATCTTTACAATCTAAATTAAGAACTAAAAATAAATAAATTATTTTCATTTTAATAACAAGAGCAAATTATTTTCAACAGCTTATTGCAAAAACTTCAGCATAACATTTTCCTACTAGTCTAACTCTATAGCTATCTAAGCTCCCATTAGCTTTATATTTTGACGTTAATATTTTGACATCTTACAATCACTTTTCCTTAAAGCAACTCACCTATCACCCAAAAGTGATTCTTTTTTAGGTCGTTCATCTATTCTCTCATGACTTCTTTTTCTTCTTTCCTAATGTCTCAAACAAGATTTGTAGAATTATAATGATATTAATTTTCAAAAGAGAGGCTTTATGTGTATGAGAGAAGTTTTCAAAGAGTGAGTATCAAGGGGTAGTTCCCCCCAATTATGTCAATCATCCCTTCTCCGCTCGTACCTAGATCTTTCATCACAAGCTCACATTTTCACTTCAAATTCAGCACCCCTTCAATCATATTCAACACCCCTCCTTTCAAATTCAGCACCCCTTCGATCATAATCAAGCCATTATCTTTCAAATTTAGCCCCTCTCCTTTCAAATTCAACACCCCTCCGCTCATGCTCAATGCTTTCATGCCTCTCCATACCCTCTACCCGACTCCTCCATAGGAATATGTTCAATGGGAATCATTTTCTGTTCTCCCTCCATAATATCCGCCTCCTGATCTTCTCTTAGCCTTATTGGATTAGGATTTTCCCCACTTCCTTGGCAATCAGTTACTTCCCTCGCCTCTGACGATGCTTTTTTGGTTTGTCCCTTGAGTAACTTCTTCAACATCTCCTCCAAGGTGGAAAATTTCACATCGATCTTCTCGTGGATGAATGAAATTTGACTTTTGAAATCAGAAACTTTAGTTCGAGATCTAAAATTTCAGATTTCAATTGTCTGATCTCCCCCTCCAACACTTATATATTTTTCCCTGCCATGGGTACCCGGATCTAGGCTCCAAACAACAAAAAGGGCCAAAAAAACTGTTGTTCTGGTCTTCAAACAGAAAAAACCAGCAAGACCAATGAGAAAATACAGCACAAATCACCGAGGAGACTTCCATTTCGTCACAAAATTGCTCTGATACCAATTTAATAGGAAATAACTACAAAAATCAATTCCCCCTTGGCTGAAATTGAATTTTAGCACCCAAATCCAGTTTCCAAGACAAATTTAAGAGAAATAACAAAAAAAAAAACTCCTTGCAATTGATGAAATAGAGAAGAAAATCACAAGATACAATGGATCATGAGAATATCCTAAGAAAATACACACAAATGTTATACAGTCTAATTGATCCCAATGTAGTTTATGAATGTGTACGCAAGATGAACAAATATTTTAGAAGGAATTTTTGTGAATAAATTACTCTTTGGAAAAAAATTTAGAAAGGTAGCTTATAGGACCTTTAAAAATAAATCACTTTTAAAGGTATTTTTGTTAATCAACTATGTCGAAATGTGGATTACTTCTACCAAATATTCTTAAAAACCTGATTTTGGAAGAAAAGAACCTTGATAATCTCAAAAGGATATTTATTTTTCAAAAGCCCAATTTTTTTGTGGGCAATCAGAATTTGTATTAGAAAATAATGCCTGCTTTATCTCGGACATTTTTGTTCCTGAAATTTTTTAACATTGACCATTATAGGTACTGGACTTTTTAATATTAAACCCAAATTGATTTATTATTATTATTTACAAGAATATGCATATTTTTGTTTCATAAAATAAATCAATATCATTATAGCACAGCCATCAATCAACGGGATTTTCAAGGAGCCTCAAATATCACAATAGATTAACAGAAAATGAGTAGATGAACAACATTCAGTCAAAAAGAATGCCCTATGACATCTACCACTTGTAGAAGTTTCATAATTATTATTATTATTTTTTGTTGGGGGGGAGGCATAATGAAAATTTTTTATGCATGCAAAGGGGGGGTCAAAACAAGACGAGAATTTGTTTTGACCCTTGGGCTTCTGGTGTTCTCGGGCGAGCCTTGGTTACTTGGTAATGAGCTCAAAATGCTTGAATTTTACTTAATTTTAGCTCATTAATGTTGAGCTGAAGTTTTAGCTCAGTGATTGGGGATTAATTGCACTTCTTAGCTCGTTAATCCAAAAAGGTTTGCTATTAAGTCTTGAATTCATTTTGTAGTAGACTTTGCCTCTTCTCCTCCCCTTTGTCTTCTCGTTTTCCTGTGCTGGCTGTCTTTCCATGCCTTGCCCCTTGGGTTTTCGTGGCTGGCTGCTTGATTCTCTGTGCTGGCTATTTTTCGTGCCTTGCCCCTTGGGGTCCCGTGGCTGGCTGCTTGATTCTTTGTGCTGGCTGTTTTTCCCGTGCCTTGCCCCTTGGGTTCCCGTGGCAGCTACTTGGTTTCTGCGGCTTTTCTTCTCTGTTTTGCTATACCGTTTGGGGGGCTGATATGTTATGACTGTTGGCCTTTCATTTCCCTAAATCTAATAGGGTTATTTATTGTTGTTTGGTGGCTGTTGGGTGGGGATTTCGGTGACTGTCTCTCTATTTTTTGTGCAGAATTTCTGTTGTCTTTTGGTCTTCTATTTCCCTATTTTAATGAGATTAATTAGTGGTTTTATAGGGTTGTTTGGCTGCCCTTTTTGGTCTTATAAATAGGAGATGTTTTATGTTAAGAAAAGGTTGAAAATGATGATATTTTTGGAGCCAAAAACCTGTGAGATTTTTCTTCTTTCGTCAGAATAGCTTGCGAACTATGTCCTTCACCTCTTCTTATTCTCCTCTAGGATAACTTGCGAGTTATTCCTGTTTCGTCTCAGCTCCTAATCTCCTTCTTATATCCGCAATGTCCACTTCACCTGTATCTTTCTTCTAAATGAAAGAAAAGCATCTTTAGGTTGTTTTAAGTTTGGTCTTGAAGGTTGTAAGTGTGTAGTTATGTTTGTATGTGTTCTTTTTATATGTTTTGAAATAAGTTGACTCTTATTTGTTGTATTTTCTTATCTCATGTATGTTTTTAAAGATTAGTAAGGTTTTGTTTTGGTAATAAAAAATTAGGGGGTCTTTCCTAATTTTTGATTACATCAATTTTCAATATCAAATTTTTTATAATAAAGAGAATAACACAAATTCAAGAAATTTAAAAGACGAATGTCATAATCTATAATGATAGTCCAAAATTATCTAATAGAAACATGCATAAAGAAAAAAATATGAATAATTATTACAATAGTCGTTATCATTAAAAAAACATAGGTCCTCATTTTCTCTAGATTGCCTAATCATATTCCAGATAATTTGGTCATGATAAGCATAATGATCAATAAAAAATATCATCATGTAGCTTTGATATTGGGTTATTTTATGAATAGATAAAACAATTACAATAAGATGGGGAACATGTAGAAGATTATTGAGGGTGAGAAGGGTAATTGGAGTATCCCCTTCTCTTGCAATGATGGTTATGAAGTCATTGACCACTTCGATCTTTTTATCACTAAGATATGGTTGGTAGGTTTTGAAGATATTAATTGAATTTTTCATGTGGTCAATGGCACCCGATATTGGAGAAAATATTTTAGGAATTTAAAATGCAAGATAAGAAACTTCGCCATTTTTTGCTAGAGAGCATGAAACAAATGGCTTTTCTAGAGAGTTGAAAAGGTTCTTTAGCAACTCAATTTCTCCCCAACTAAGTCATCCAATCACTAAGAAATGAGCATGTCATTTTGATTGACCTTTTTTTAAGATCCACTATGCCTTGAGGTCTTCCAAAGAACTTCTTCAATCCGAACAACTGATAAGCTTCATTAAGAGAGAGCATGATTTTCTTGCCCAAGATTTTAATACAAACTTATCGAATTATATATTGTGTCGAGCAAGAAACCCAAAAATCATTTTTCTTTCAGCATATTTTTTCATTATCACAATATCATTACTATATTTTATCTTAAGATCTAGGTAGTAGTATGACTCTAACAATAAAACCTTCATTGCCTTGAAACATTCAATGACGGATAGGTTAACTTGCTCTCTGGTTAACAGTTTTCTCATAATTTTATAACTGAGAGCATCATCCTTGACCTTTAGCTATATTAATATTACAATTTTCCAGATTTCATATGATGTTAGGAGTAATATGTAAAGCCTACGGATTTTGGGCAACATAGAATTTCACAATCATTACATGACCATGTACTCTCCCTTCATCCCAATCTATGAACTTTGGATCATCAAGATCCAGAAAAAATATCGTGAAGTTTTCATGAAGTTTCATTTTTCTTTCAAAAATGTTTTTCTTAATCTAATACTTATTTAGATAATTTCTTTCATTCAGTCGATAAAAAAATTGTAATCGATGAGGACATCAAAACATGAAAAGTTTACTAGAGGCGTGGCCGTCGATCTACGGCCACGATTACATCGCTCTACTTTTGATTTTTCATATTTATTATTGATGTATTATTTTTATTTTATGAAATTTTATTATGCTTTTCCATTTTTGCCCTTACTTAAGGGCTTAGGTATGTGTAAGCCCAAGGGGAATTATAGTACTTTGTATTTTCTCATTGTATGGGCTATTTAAAGCCTCCCTCTTCTTCCTTAAGGGGTAATGAATGAATGAATGATGATTATGAATGAAAATTTTTGTGTTTTACTCTTGTGAGAGTTTGAGAGTTCTTGGAGAGAACTTGGAGAAAGTCCCTTGGTGAAGGTCAACGCAATAACTATCAACCTTAGAAGCGTCCGGGTTCGTGGTTCTTCCTTACCTTTCTCTTTTCCCCCTACCTCCATAGCCACCAGCCTAGGTTTATCTCCACCCCTTGCCGCCAGCCAAGCCCCTACCTAGCCTTTCCCCTTCTTTCCCTAACGCGCCAGCCCGTTACCACCTCCCCAAACCACTGGCCTCCCCAAACACTTCCCACTGCCGGCCTCCCCTAAGTTCCCTCACCACCGGCCTCCCCTAGCCTCCACTAGCCCCCGGACCCTCCACCCAATTACGTTTGAATTTTGAATTTCAAAATTCAAATCTACATTAATTACTTTCCTAATTTACCCCACTACTAATTTGGAAAGTCATAACATTTGAATCAAATCTATATTTGAATTTCAAAAGCTTTCCCTATTAGTAAACTCAAATTAGGAAACCTTCCAATTATATTAAATCTGAAATCCATCTTAGATTTAATGATAATCACTCATTAAATTCTCCCCAGGCCCACATACATTGAACATAGACTTTTTTTTTCTTCTCTCACCTGGCCGAAATTCCCTTAGCCCCGCCTATTTGCTTTCCTTCCAAAAGAAGGCTTCTTCCTTTGGAATTCTTTCAAACCTCCTTCGAAGCTCTCTTTCACACCTCCCTCTTCTTCCCAGAAAACTCTTGTTTGCTGTCCACGTTCCAGCAAAGTGTTTTCTTTGCTGTCTTACACATTTGGAGATTACAGCTTGCTGTCCAGGAGACTCCCAGCACCCTATAGCTGCGGTACAAGGTTTTCCTAAGCATCCAAGGTGGCTGTCCAGAATTCCCCAAGTGTAAAAGCTGCTGTCCAGCAATCGTAGCAATCTCATATTATTGTTTCGCTGGCCTTAAAGTCAGATTGCTGTCCAACAATATCGAGAAGGCTGAATCTTAACAAACAGGTGAACTCTTTCCTTCTCTCTTACCTTCCTCGTTGATCCTTTAGGACCTTTACTTGTGGTTTTGATTGATTCATGAAAATCTTGCAAACGCTCCGCTAAAGCCTAGTGTTTAGTAGAATTGTGTGAGGGAACTTTCATAGCACTACTTTTATTGTTAGACTAGAGATTTCTTGTTAAAACCTATCTCGTAAATGCAATGTCAAGAGTAATTGGTTGTTTTGTGGCTTTTACTTTTCGCAAGTGACTTGGTCTAAGCTTTTGTTACCACTCCGTGTTTTATTTCATTGTTTAAATCGCCATAAAGCTTTAATTAACTTTCTCTTAACTAGTTAGCGTGCAAAATCCTTATCTAACTCTTAAACTCATGTATGTCCTGCATCAGTAATCCCTAGAATTCTCCTTTGATTGAATTAGTTTATCTTATATCAATCATTATGGTTGATACGCTCCTAGCGTTAGAATTCTCCGACATGGAGAAGAAAAAGAATTAAGCCAAAAAAAATGAGCCATTAGAAGTTGGGGCCCTATGTCACACCCCAGTTTGGCTCACCCTCTACCACAAACTGGAGTATAACAGAGAAAGATTTCAACATATCAAACTCCACACTTAATAACAGGAAGCATGTAATATCACTTACTGAACATCAACATAATTAAAATAATTACAGAGCTCTACTAAAACTTTTGAACTTTACTTACTTATCAAAAGGTTTATACAGCTATTATTCAGATCTCCTCTAAGATCTCTTTGTACTCCAAAACATATTTACATCAAAAACAGACGGTCACATCTTTCTCGCCTAGTGTCCTACGGGCTCCTTTCCCTTACCTGTAGTACAACCACTGCTAATGAGCTATTGCCTGTTGACGAATATTTTCGCACCGACCCGACCCCGATCGAGCCCGACTAGGCTCGATCGCGCTCGATCAACTCGGTCGATCGACGTCGAGACAAATTCGACTCAAATTGGACTCCAATTTAATTAAATTAAATCAATTTAATTAAATTAAAATTAAATCAAATCAATTCAGACCCCGTCGAGCATCGTCGAACCTAATTCGACGTGACTCGACACCGATTCGAGTTCAATTTTATGGAATTAAGTTGGTCGAACCCAATCGGACCCAAACCGACCCAAATCGGTTCGGGTCGAGTCCAATCTAGACTCAATTTCGACCCTAGCTAATAAGATCATAAGCTGATTTGATTTCCAAAATTAAATTTCTTGATCTAGAGTTGAGATCTCTTCTCAAATCCCACTCAATTTCACCTCATGTGAGCAGAAAATCTACTCGAGTAGATTTTTCTCTCGTTTCTCGCAACGAGGCAGCCAGTGAGATGGGATGTTCCGAGCGGCGGGCTCAGTTCGTGCGTCTCAAGGAGAACGAGAGAGGGTGGGGAGCGGCATTCGGCTCCCCTGTTGCTTTCCCGCTCCTGTCCCGACACAAAGAGAGAAACGAGCGAGAGAGAGAGGAGGACAGACGGAAGAGCTCCTTCTCGCGTGCGGATCTCCCCTCCGACCCCGCTCGAGGCTTCGACTAAGCCTCTCAGGCGAATCCCCTCCCTCGTGCGACTCTACCAGGCGGAAACCCCGACCGACCTCCCCCTCTCGCGTGCGGAACCCCATTCCGACTCCACCTGGACGGTCGGCCGGACCAATCACGAGCTCCATCCCTCTCATTCGCCAAAGCTTCTGAGATCTCAAGCTTCAGGAAGTCTTTACACCTTCCTTCTTCAACTCCGGCGACTTCGAGGCGACGAAGAACCTATCAGAGACTTCCAAACAGCAAAGGAAGGTTTCTAGCTCTTCCTCTTTCAACTCCGGCGACCTCGAGACGAGTTGGGAGCTGTTTGAAGCCTCCAAACAGCAAAAGGAGGCTCCTAAACCTCCCAAACAGCAGTTTGGAACCTTCAAATCGTTGTGGACAGCAGCGGCGACGTCCGGAACGGCTTGGACAGCGGATTGGAGCTTTGTGCGGAGCTTGGACAGCAATCGGAGCTTGGAGCGGAGCTTGGACAGCAGCTTGGACATTGGTTTGGAGCGCTTGGACAACCCGGGGAAGGTATACCGTTGAACTTAGGCGAAACCTAGGGTCTCCCAAGGCCAATTGATGTGTGGTTGACGCTCCCAAAGCCTTAGGTCCTTAGAAACTTTAATTTTTGATCCCCCAAAACCTTCATGTTGGCTGTCCACTTCGCAAAGACTATGGAAATTGGTCGATTTCCATTAGGTGACTCTTATGTAAGGGTCCGAAGAGGATTTTGATGCGTATGAAGATGTTGGATTGGTATCCAACACCTTTTAAATTGTATGTCTTTGCATTCATGCAACCCTTCCATTACCTATGCTTGAACTATAGGGTAAGCCTTTCTTTTCAACCTAGAAATCAAATGTTAGGATGTACACTTCTCTTTATAGTGTTGCATGCTAGGTTAGGCTCCTTAGGTCGACGCGGTATGGCAAAATTGACATATGTTTAGGGTATGTATGTTTGTTAAAGTTCAATGTTTAATAAATTTGGCGGAAACTTGTGGTGGAGTTTTGATACAAATCGTCGTGAGATTTACTACAAGTCTCCAAAGACTTATGTTGTAAACCTCACGACATTCATAACCAACTAAATTCATGACAAGTCATTCCGTCAAGTTTACTTTGCTTAGAATGATGATTGCCACTTGTTTGGAACAACCCTAACCCCTAGAGGTTTGGAAGGAGAGTAAATGGGTTCATTTAATCCTAGATGATTTTGAGGTTTCATGGGCCTTCACAAGCCCATGAGTGCCCATGCCTAGAATTATCTAATCCCATTTTCGAAACTTCCAAATTGAGGGTTTATAATGAAATTATTGAAATGCATTTATGTGTTAAGGGTTGTTTGCTCGCTTTTCTTTTCTACCCAAAATCTACAAATTTATAGGCATGTTTATTTAATTTCCAAATGCTTCTTGAAGCAAATGTGGTGTATTCCATGACATCCCGATGTTTATGGATCATACTCCACCAAACATTGAAATTACCTAAGCATGATTAATCAAATTTGTAAATTAAGGGACTCAAGTGCAATGATAGTTGAACTTAGCATATATTCATCCCCTTAAACATACAAACGACATTCACGTTTCTAGGTTTCTTAGATGATGTCAAATCCAATCGTAAGACTTCTTAGAAATCGTAGGAGATCAATTCTCTCCTCTCCAAATGAATCCAAAATGTTCATTCAAAACTTTGGGGAACTCTCTCCCCTATGTTTTTCCCATTCATACATGATATTTGGAGCATCCCCAAGGCTCCAAATGTTGGATTGTGTGAATCCTAGCTCTAACCTAAGAGCTATAAACCATCCCGTGTCTACTCTTAGGTCCTTCTTAGATCTTGCCAAAATGGATCTCTAGGAGGTTTCTAGAAACTTTCAAATCCCCGAAATCATATCAAGTTTGATTTGGGAAAACCCTCCAACGCATTAGGAAGTTTGTCTTCCCTCTTTCAAGCAAATCCAAAATATTTGTAGGAGAGTTGGAAGTCCTCGTCCTCATGTACATGTCCCTCACACTTAATAGTTGGGACGTTCTCTAAGTCCCAATTATTATAGTACATGAATCAAGGTTTTAGGAAAACAAATCCTAAGCCTCTCTCCCTTTTTATTTGCTAACAACACAAAGTTAGCAAATAAACATTTCTCCCTTCATAAATGATGATTTGGAATTCTCTAAAATTCCAACATGTCATTATATGAAAATATTATAGCTTAGAGCCAAAAATCTAAGTTCTCCATTTCTTTCGTTTTGAGACTAAGATCAATGAAAGAATTCTTTTTTAGGCTTAGGATTCTAAAATCTAGCCTATCTCATTTGCCTAACCTATATAGGTAGATGACCCCTTAATTTGTAGCCCAAAAACTACAAATTACATTTCTTATGCAATAATATTTGGAGCACCTCAAACTTCAAATATGTCATTGCACAAATTCTTTCTAACTTGGAACCAACTTCCAAGTTCTCCCTCCTAGTTTGTTGAAGCACCTAATCAACAAACAATTCACTCATGTGTTGTACTTAGAGACTATCCAAGGCTCTAAGTGCTCCTCCTACACATGAATCTTTGTAGTTTGGAACCAAACTCTAAACTATCAACCCTTGTGTTGGAACATAGAACCAACCCATCTCTTCCTTCCCTTCGTTTGTTAAGACATACAATTGACAAATGAATGTTCCACTCCTCCATGTACGATAATTTGAAGTCTCCAAAGGCTCCGATCAATTATCATTACATGATAGTCAAACTTTAGAAACAAATTCTAAGTAATCCTCCATTTGAATGTTGAAACAAAATCAACAATCCTTCTCTCTCATACATGATTATTTGGGACATCTCAAGGCTCCAAATGTATCATTGTATGAATCATCTAGACTTTAGGACCAAATCCTAAGGCGTTTCTTCATTTGTTGAGTCATAGAATTAACAAATGAGCATCTATCCCTTTTCACTTGGTTCCAACCAAGTGAATGACCTTCCCCTTGAATATCAAGTACTCAAAGAGCAATCATGAAATTTTGTAACTCTCTAAGTTACATTTTCTTCCCTCAACCCCAAAGTTGTGGGAAGTTTATCAAATCTTTTGCTCATTGGATCGCAAACCAATGAGTAATCCTTTAGATTTGAGATTCAAATCTCGGTTCTCATCATATGCTTAGTCACTGATTAAGCAAATGAATGCTCTTCCTTGGACACCCAATGTCCAAGGAATCCCTTCAACATGCAATACAAAATTTGCTTGTTGCTTTTCTCTCCTATAATTTAAGAATTGTAGAAAATCTTCTCATTTTCTCCTAAGCCTAAATTTGAGAGAATGATCTTTCCTCTTTGAACATCAAACGTTCAAGGATATTCATGGGTTGCAACCTCTAAGTTGCACATTCCCTTCTTCTACCAAACAAAAAGTGTAGAAAACCTCCACTTTTCACTTGGTCTAAATTAAGCAAATGTGTCATACTCTTTTGAACACCAAATGCTCAAAAGGGATTTCTTTAATTTGCAACCTACAAGTTGCATTTCATATCTCCTTTTCCTACAAGTTGTAGGGAAACCTCCCTCTCCTTCCTACAATCCAAAAAATTGTAGGAAACTCTTTCATTCTCTCAATCCAAGTTTTGAGAATGCACCCTTCTCCTTTGGATACCCAATGTTCAAAGAATCCTCTAGGGGTTGTAACTTCCAAGTCACCTCCCCTCTCCTTTTCTCCTCCAACCCAAAATTGGAGAGATGAAACTTTTCTTTTCTTTGGACACCACATGTCCAAAGAAATTCCTCCAATTTGCAATCTCTAGATTGCACATTGGAGTATTTCTTTTTCCTACAAATCTAGATTGTAGGAAACCTCCAAAATCCTATTCATTTCCCTTAACCCAAATTAAAAAAAATGAAATTCCTCTTTGAATACAAAAAATTCAAAGAACCACCTTCTTGATTTGTAACCTTAAAGTTACAAATCCTCTTTCACTCCTATAGACTCCAAAAGTCTTAAGGAATTCTTTACCTTAGCTCAAAACCATGGGTTCTTTCACTTTTCATACAACTCAAAAGTTGTATGAAGCCCGCTTTCACTCAACCTATATTGAGTGATCCATTTTTGTCCCAAATTATCTTACTTGTTGAACAAAAAAAATAACAAGTAATTTCACCCCAAGCTTAGGACTCAAGTCCTATTTCTCCTTGTCCTTCCAAACTCAAGTTAGAAGGGGGCAATTCCCTCTTTGGACATCAAAATGTCCAAAGGCCTTAATGAATTTGCAACCCAAAAATTGCATTTTCTCCCAATCCTCCTCCAACTCCAAAGTTGTAGGAGATTTCCCCCTCTCTTTAGCTCCAAACGCTAGAGGGAGTTCTCCTACATTTAGCTCAAAAGCTAAATGTTGGGTCTCTACTTCTTCTTCTTAGCCCCTAAAGCTAAGGAGAATCTCTTCCAACACGTGGCTCCAAAAGCCATATGTTGGATGTTCCTCCCTTAGACCCAACTCTAGGAGGACTCTTAGTGTGACATACCACACAAGCCCCACACACTTAGGTGCACAGCCCTTTAGGCATGCTAGGATTAGGATTTTTCTTTGTGTGCGCATGTGATTGACGTTGTGGATTGATTGCCCTTGGATTGTCTGCGTGTGGGCACTTGCCCTTAAGTGGTTAGTATAGAGATATAAATGCTTTTCTGTGCAGGTGGCCATATCTAAAAGTGGGGGGGGGGGCGCTCATAAATAATAATAAACTGCTTGCATGACAGGCGCTGCTTAATACCCCCAGGAGACATGGCCAATAGGGTAGAAGCAGGGGGCCTAGCACTTAGCACTCTAAGTGCTAGGCCAATTTTGGGAATATAATGTGATTATTATATAAATTGCTGCTTAACTCTGTCTTGCAGGTTTTGAGTCTTTTCTTTTTCATATCATGTATTTGATTAGAAGTAGGATGTGAACTTGTGGGGGTTTGGAGCAAAGGAAGGGAGCAAAGAAGATGAAGCCCAAAAGAACTTTTGTAAAGCTTGAAGACCCCACAAGTAGAGTCTGTAAATGTTAACTGGGTTGTATAATGGCAGGCAACTCAGCTGCCAAACATGTTTGTAATAACTGGGACATTACTTACATTTCTGTCTTATATATATATAAGCATGCGTTGTTTGTTTACTGGGTGTGCAATAGAAAAGCATGTTCTTTCCTAGGTTTCTTTCCTTGCTTTTGTTTGGGCGTGGCCTGGACTTGATTACGTTAGGCTCTTAGGATAAATTAAGTTTTCTACCCCTTAAAATGTAAACAACCTAAAAAATGAAACTAGGCTCCAAAGTTTTTTTTTTAACAAAAGAAAATTTGCATGGCTCCCTTCAAGGAGCCAAGTTTTCAAAATTAAAAGAATCATGCATAGCCAAAAGTGTCACATGTAGAATGCCCTCACTTAAGATTTAGATAACAAAAGTCTTTTTTTATGAGTCAGCATTTGCATACCCGACATCCTTAGGCATCTTGGCCTCAAAGCCAAGCTATAAGACCTACCCTCTAAATAAAAACAACCCTACCACTCTACATTTGCATTGAGACCGGACGACATGGTTTTAAAAGCGATTAGGAGGGTTAGCTGGTAGTCCCTTCCAGGCGGGACAGTAAATCCAGAGGTCGGGCGGGTTATGCCTCTTGTGAGGTGTAGCTTGTAAGTCCCTCTTTGCACTCGTTAGATCTAGGTTCGAGGCACTACCTCTCGGTAGTCCTCACCTTAGTCTTAGGGTCCGAGGCATGGGTTGATTCCAAATCTCCCTATAAGCCCTCATCTTTCGGGCAATTCCCCCAACAAATGTTGTTGGGATGTAAGCCCCAACATTCTAATAAAAAGTTCAACTTAAATCAAAATTTAGATTGCTAAAATGTAAAGCCCAACATAGGATAGTTTGGGCACCTCTGAGTTTCATCTCAGAATCAAGTGCCCCTACTCCAACTCCTTTGGCTTTCTTTCCCAAAAATCTAAATCTAAGTTGATCCACTTCTTGAAATTCCTAAAGGACCAAAACCTTTAAGCAAGACTTTCATGAATTTTTAAAACAAAAATCAAGCTTTAGCCAACATTTAAATGACTTCAAAATGAAGAAAACCACTAGTTTAATCAAAAGTTTTCCCAAACCAAATTTGGGAAGTAATTAACCATAGGGGCTTGCCCCTATGGGATGTCTGTACCCCAGAATAAATAAACCCCACTCGACCAAACATCGAGTGGGGGAATCTCTGTTAAATAATTGTAAATTTTATGATTGAGTCCATAAGGAGATGATATTTTTACCCTTCGGGGTGATATATCATATTCTTATGCCGTATTCGATAATAAAATATGCAATCCGTTTGAGGATACAAAAATTCTCCAACAGATTTTCTGGCGACTCCGCTGGGGAGGATGTCTCTTTTCATCTTAACTAGTGGTTTTCATTTAGTCATTTCAAATATTGGCTAAAGAGCATTTGTAAAATCAAATTTGTATTGTATGCCTCTCCCTTAGCAAATTTGGGTTGAGTAATGTCAATACAAGCAAATGCAAATCAATATGAACTTTCCAAATCACTTTCAAAGTGAGAAAGATGAACTTTGGTTTTTCAAGTCAATCATTTTCAAAAAAATTTCACATTCTCAAATTCCTAATTTCAAAATCTCCTCTTCACCATAATTGTTGTGGTTGTATGAAATCTACAACCAAACAATATCAAATGGTGTGGGATTCCAAATTCAAATAAAATTCCATCATCATTCGTCAAAATCCGGGTCACAGTTGTGGGTGGTCAGTGATTCAAGTCAGTGGTCAGAAAACCCAGAAAAAGTGCAGTGATTAGTTGATGTCATGATAATTGGATAAAAAAGATGCAACAGAAAGATTGATATCAGAAATTTTGATTTTCAGGATATCTGTTGAGGTTCAGTTGTTTGAAAATTCAGTTTGGCAGAAATGGAAGGCAGATTGATTTTAAGTTTGGTGATCAGTTGCAGTTGTCTTTTGATCAGTCCCGTTTTGCTCCTGGGGACATGATCAAATTTGGGCAAGGTTTTGAGGATATGGAGGTTATTTTCCAGGGTCCTACACCCTCTGAAGCTAGGACTTTGGAAAACCAACCTTCATCTGAAAAGAAGGTGTTGGAAATAAACCTGCCCACTAGAGAGAGGTCACCTACTCAGGATAGTAGGAAGAGGGTGGCTGAGCTGTCTCCCAAAGCTTTAGCCTCTCGACCTTCTGTTTTTAATAGATTGACCTTCCCTAAGGTCTTGAAATCAGATGAAAGACAAACAGCTTTGACTCCGATGTTGCATAAGCAGAAGTTTGTTAAGAAAGAACCTGAGCCAGTTCAGTCCGTAGTAGTTGCTCCGAGTGTCCCTGGGTCTGAGGGTCCTTTCCAGTTCAGTCAGTTTGAGGAAGGGGGCAGTTCTACCTACCTCCTTACAAAATCTCAGAAAAGGAACAAATATAGGAGGTATAAGAAGAGAAAGGAAAGGGAAGAAAAAGCTGAGCGGGATTCTGAGATGATGGACCTCTCTCCATTAGCTGAGGGGAGTAGGTTTTATCCTCTTTCTTTGTCTAGGGGAGAGGAGGATGTTAAGAAGATAGTTGCACCACCCCCTAGGCCTCCATCTAGAACTTCTGAATGTACTCCTGATGAGATGACAAAGAAGTGGGAGAAAGGAATAAGGAGAATCTTTCAAAGGGTGGCTGATCAAATGCACACAACTAAGGAGGAAGTGATTAAAGCCATGAAAAATACAATTACCAGAGATTTTGCTAAGCTACTTCTGAAAGATGATAGAGATCCTGAGGATAGTAAACTGATTGTAGAGCCATCCCAAAGAAATAGGCGCAAATTCTCTAGGCAGCCAGCAGTGTCAGCTTTGGCAGATGGGTATAGTTCTGGGCCTCGTCAGGAAAGGGCAGCTAGTGAGCAGATTGTTTTGGTTGATTACTCAGCACCACTACCTGAGGTCCGTGGCAGACCAAAAGTTGATCATCCTGATCGCCGAGTGGTCCCTCGGACTTCTCTTTCCAGTTCTGTTAGATCCGATGTACCCACTAGGTTTAGGAGGTCTCCAAAAGAAGACCGACCTCCTACTCCTTATGATGAGCCATACTCTGGGGGTCACATTCAGACTCCACCTTTAGATGAGGTAAATTTGGGGCGCCAAAAATCCCATACCTCCTCATCTGGGGTGAAGGAAGAATGGAGACCCAAGGTAGTGGCTCCATCAAAGGTACACTCTTCCTCTTCCACTCATGTTGATCCTAATGATAAAGGGAAAGCACCAATGGAGGTGAACAGTTATGAAGAATACCATCCTTCCCATGTCAACCCTTCAACGGGCAAAACCATTGAAGAAATGATGGATTATTTGAAAGAAAGCCTTAAAAAGATCGATGAGGATGAAAGGAGAGACAAGGAGGAAGAGGAAAATTATAAAAAGTTGATTGAAAATTTTAATCCTGATGAGGATGATCTTATGGATGAGGAGGATATCTATGTTCTCCATTATAGCAGAAGAGGATCCTCTCTTCCAGGAGACCCTCATACAGATGAGTTGTTGGAGGTGCCAGTAGAGGAGGAGGGGAGTGAAAATCCCCAGATCCGTGCCTTGCTACAACAGTTGAAAGATAAAGACACTCAGCTTAGTGATATGGCTAAGAGATTAGATGAGATGGCCTCTGCCATGACTGCCCTTACTACTCAGCTCTTGGGTCCCCAAAAGGCCCCAAACACAATTGATAAACCCTCCACTAGTGCAGAAAAGGCTAAGGAGGTAGTACAAGTTGATGAGGATATTGGTAGTCAGGAGAAGAATGAACCTGGGTCAGTAAATCTCCAACCTTCAAAGGAAGATTTGAAGGATTTCATTAGTCAGCAAATCAAGGAGTCTATAGCACAGGGGAAAGGAGGTCACTCTATTCAAAGAGGAAGACCTTATCCCGAGGAGTTTGACTTGGTACAGTATCCCAAAGGTTTTGTTTCCCCTTCCTTCAAGCTCTTCAATGGTATAGGAAACCCACGTCAACATTTAGCTCACTTCAGAGCTGGGTGTTGTAATGTGGGTGGCAGTGACGCTCTCCTCTTCAGACAGTTTGTGAGCAGTCTTTCAGGGGTGGCTTTTGACTGGTACGCTGAGTTACCAAATGGTTCAGTAAAGACCTTTTCAGAGTTGGAATCCTTGTTTGTAAAGAGGTTTGCGGGGGCCCAACATCATGTTACAGTGGGAGACCTTGTGGTGGAGAGGCAAAAGCCAAATGAGGGGTTGGTGGATTACATTCTTAGGTGGAGGAATCTTAGCCTAAAATGTGAACCACAACTCCAAGAACAGCACGCCATAGAAATTTTACTAAGAAATATTCATGGTCCTATAGCACTCATTCTCAAAGGGTTCACTATTAGGACTTTTGAAAAATTGATTAGTAAAGCTTCTGGCTTGCAATCTGAAGCATCTCAGTTGTCATTCCTTAAAGATAACAGTAATGGTGACCAAGCCAAGAAATTCAAACAGAAACCAGTTGAAAGAAAGGGCAGTGTGTCAGCATTATCATTTCAGAAGGGAAAGCAGATTCAGATCACTGAGCAACAACAGCCAGAAAGATCACTGAGCAGCAGCCTAGAAAGGATAAGGAGAGGGTAGCCAAAAAGCCTGATCCTAGGGGATTGACAGAAAAGATTAACCAACAGTACTCTTTTAGGAGAGATGCCACAAAGAAAATCTTTAAGTCTTTGATCCAAGATGACAATTTCCAACTCCCTAAACCCAAAAGACCAGCAGATGTTGATAAGAGCAATGAGCCAAACTATTGCCCTTATCATAGGATGTTGGGTCATGTTCTAGAAGATTGCTATGTCTTTAAAGATTGGGTTGAAAGTGAGTACAAGTCTGGTAGGATGAGTATTCCTAATGCATACCTTGCAAACCCCTCACAAGGGTCGGCTAAGGTTATTCATGTGGAGGTCATCCCTACTAAGGGGCAGAAAGCAGAGTCAGCCACTACAGTTTCCCCTCCGACAGTGTTCAACCAGAAGGGCAGTGTTGAGTTGCTTACAGATGCAGATGGCTGGCAGTTGTCTTTGTCTAAATCTTCTTTGAAAATGTTAAACAAACTACCCAACACCTCATTGGAGTTTCCAAAAGAAACTCAAATGTCCATAAAAAAGACATTTGGAGTTCCTCCAAATAACTCAATGGAGGGAAAGGGTCCTTCACCTTTGAAACTTCTTGAAAAGAGAGTTTCAATGGTGAAGGGAAAAGAAAAAGAAGAATCATTTTCTAAAGTCAAGCAAGTTATCCTTTCGAATGGCAAGGGAAAATCCCCCAAGCC
The DNA here is from genome assembly GCA_022539455.1 of Dendrobium nobile. Classification (NCBI taxonomy): domain Eukaryota; kingdom Viridiplantae; phylum Streptophyta; class Magnoliopsida; order Asparagales; family Orchidaceae; genus Dendrobium; species Dendrobium nobile. The sequence goes on from CM039734.1 coordinate 70,325,886, forward strand.
TTTTACCCTCTCTGATTTCATGTATGTTCCAAAGGGTGTTAGTAAAATGAACTATCCTTCCGCGTACGTGCAATCTGTCCATTCTGAATCTGATAATGAACATGTAACTGAATCTTCTCAAAATCCTGAATCATGTGAATCTAGTTCTGATGATGATCTACCCGTGTACAAAATGCAGGGAGTAAAGATTGTCATTGAGCCTGAGTCACCTGATTTAGAGACAAATCAAATGAAAGAAGAATCTGATTCTGAGGTTTTGGTTGATGTGACCACAACTTCTGAGCCTGAAGAAATAACAGAAATAAATCTCAGAAGTGGTCGGGTTGTACCATCTCCACTGGCATCTAAGAAAGATAAGGGAAAAGAACCTGTCCAGCAAAATGAGGGCGTGGTTCCACCAACACATGTTCCACAAGGACAAGTGGGTGGTGGACCACCAAAAGTGGATTATAATGTGCTAGCTCACCTTAGGAAACTACCTGCGAGGTTGAGCATATATGATGCTCTTGTGCTTTCTCCTGAAATGCGAGAGGCTTTGGTCAAGGCCTTACTTGATCCTGAAATTTGCTTGGCTCAACTCGCAGAGTGTTCCTTTGAGGAGGCTTTACACTTCAAAGAAGTACCTGGAGTAACCTTTTCTGATGAGGATTTACTTCTGGGTACTTCAGATCACAATCGTCCACTTTATATAACTGTTGACATTGACAATTTCAAGTTGAATAGAGTGCTTGTTGATCCGGGTGCATCGGTCAACATAATGAGCCTAAGAACTTTGGCCCATCTCAATGTTGACACGCAAAAACTAAGTTCTGACAAAATGATGTTGCGTGGCTTCAATGAAAAGGGGCAAAGGGCTTTAGGCTCTGTCACTCTTTCTCTTTTGATAGGGGATTTGAGAACTGAGGCTAAATTCCATATCATAGATTCTGAAACTTCATTTAAAGCACTTCTTGGTAGGCCTTGGCTCCATGAATACAAAATGGTTCCTTCCTCTCTACACCAATGTATGAAATATGAAAGGAATGGTGTAGAGTACTGCATAAAGGGAGATTTGAAACCATTTAGTGTGCATGAAGTTGGGAAATACGAAGATGCTTCTTACTATGTTCCAAAGAGGCTATCAGTGTTTTCTAGATCTGTGGTACCAACTGAAGATCAAGTGGGAACTAGTGCACCTAAAGAAAAGTCCCCAACACTTGTCCAAGAGCACCTTCAAGAGGAGCTTGAGGAAAAGATTAGATGGAGCCCTGCCCCTCCTTCAACACAACGAGGAGGTAGGATGGCACAACGTGCTCGTGGGAGAGATCGTGGCAGAGGAGGTAGAAGCCAAGATGGGTGGAGGATGAGGGCCACCAATGCCTCATCTCTACCACCTACTCCTAGAAGGCCCATCACCCATGTAGGCTCAGGGTCCAATTCAAAAGCTGAGCCAAATGTGGTGGGTAGTTCAAAAGATGCTGCTTCAAAATGGGTTATCACTGAAAAGCCTATTTGGAACATTAAAGAAAATTTTCTATGTGATGAGGACAACTCTCAGAAAGAGGAGGTGTCCGATTTCACTACATTTGGAAAGTTGAATGAATTTGTAAAGAGCTTAACTTCTTTGTCTGAAAGCACAGTAGAAGATTTGAATGTATGTGTTGCACCTAAGTTAGAAGAAGATGTTGGGAAGAATCGTGTCTTTTATAAAGCACATCAACCCTCAAGTTCAGAAGTGGGTGTAGAACTTGAGGATCTTTCTTTGAATGAAATGGTAGAACTACCTTTTGATTGGTATCCCGCTGGTGTAAAAAGTTTGATTAAAAGAGGTTTTGCTCCTTCTATGTGGTCCAAAGGCGAAGCCAAACAACATGAAAGTATATGGAATGCCAAATACAAATTAAAGAAAAATAAATATGGCATTGGCTTTGGCACTGTCGGACCAATAGATGATGATGAGTACTGTTTGGTTATTACCAACAATCTGGAAGTTGATATGATCTTTACAGAAACCTACAACGCTGTTGAGAGGTTATGTTTAGAGGCTAGCAACGACCCAGATTACCTTCAAATTAGGGATGCACCCCCTGAATTTGAGGAAGAAATCAAATCAACGATTGATGAATTGAAAGAGATTAATTTGGGTACTGAAGAAAATCCACGCCCCACTTTCATAAGTGCTTTGTTAAATGAAACTGATGCCAATGGTATGGTACAACTCTTGACAGAGTTTAAGGACTGTTTTGCTTGGAGTTATGATGAAATGCCAGGATTAAATCCAGACATAGCAGTCCACAAACTTGCCATTCAACCAAATGTTGTTCCAGTCAAACAAGCTCCTAGAAGGATGCGTTTGGAGATTGAACAACAAGTGATTGAAGAAGTAAAGAAATTACTTGAAGCTGGTTTTATTCGAGAGGAAAAATACCCCTCTTGGTTGGCTAGCGTTGTCCCTGTTAAGAAAAAGAATGGACAGATTCGCGTATGTGTCGACTTTAGAGACTTGAATAAAGCATGTCCTAAAGATGAGTTCCCATTACCAATCCCTGAACTCATGATTGACATTGCTTCTTCTCACGGTCTCTTTTCCTTTATGGATGGGTCCTCGGGGTACAACCAAATAAAAATGGCCCCGGAGGACGAGCAATACACTGCTTTTAGAACACCCATTGGAATATACTGTTATAAGGTCATGCCTTTTGGCCTGAAAAATGCTGGTGCAACCTACCAGCGTGCAATGACCAGAATCTTTGATGAACTCATTCATGACAAAGTTGAATGTTACATTGATGATCTCGTGGTCAAAAGCAAAGAAAGAGAGGATCACTTGTTTGATTTAAGGGTTGTATTTGAACGGCTTCGTCGGTACGACCTCAAGATGAATCCCTTGAAATGTGCTTTTGGGGTAACTTCAGGGAAGTTTCTTGGGTTTGTTGTTCGACACCGTGGCATCGAAATTGACCCTACTAAAATCAAGGCGATATTAGAAATGAAACCTCCTAGAAGTCTTACTCAATTAAGATCTTTCCAAGGTAGGTTGGCATATCTAAGACGCTTTATATCTAATTTGTCCGGTAGATGCCAACCCTTTGCAGCCCTTTCAAAGAAAGATTCAGAATTCTATTGGGATGATAGCTGCCAAAAAGCCTTCGATAGTATAAAACGCTATCTTTTGTCCCCTCCAGTTTTGGCCGCTCCCATCCCGGGGAAGCCATTAATTCTTTACACTGCAGCCTCAGATGAGTCTCTTGGTGCTTTGTTGGCCCAAACCAACAATGAAGGAAAAGAGAATGCTTTATACTACTTGAGTAGACGTCTAATTCCTACTGAAATGAATTATCCTTCCATTGAGAAGCATTGCTTATGCCTTATTTTTGCTGTTCAAAAGCTTAGGCATTACATGCTCTCTCATAAAGTCAATCTGATCTCTAAGGTCAATCCCCTTCAGTACCTCATGACCCGTCCAACACTCTCAGGACGCTTAGCCAGATGGGCCATGATACTACTTCAATTCGATATCACTTTCACTCCTCAACGTGCTGTAAAAGGACAAGCTCTTGCCGATTTCCTAGCAGCACACCCAATACCGGCAGGATCTCCCTTAAATGACGATCTTCCTGATGAACAAATAATGAATTTAGATGACCATGAAAGCCCCGCTTGGGAGTTATATTTTGATGGTGCGGCTTCTTTCCAAAGAGGTACTGAACCACAAAGTCTTCTCCCCGGCAAGGCTGGAGTTGGTTTGATATTCATAACACCTGATAAAGCTATATTGCGATATTCTTACAGTTTATCGGACCCTTGTACAAACAACGAGGCGGAATATGAAGCTCTGATAACTGGTTTAGAATTAGCAATATCAATGGAAATTAAAAATATCAAAATTTATGGCGATTCACAGTTGGTGATTAACCAAGTTGCGGGAACCTACAAAGTTCTAAAACCCAACTTGCTTAAATACCACTTGTATGCCATGAAATTGTTTGAGCAAATTCCTAATGCTACTTTGGTTAGAATACCGCGTGGTCAAAATGCTACGGCGGACGTTCTAGCAAAGCTTGCTAAGGAAATGTCATGCCCCGAAAAGGGTTCAATCCAAATAGAAGTTCAAAATCGCCAAATTTTGTCTCCTATTGACTTTGAGAATTTGAATGAACCTTCCTCTTGTGGTGAGTTTTCGTTTGTGGTAGATGATGAAGATGATTGGCGCCAACCATTCATTGATTATCTCCAAAATGGTAAACTACCAAAGGAGAAGTCCGTTGCTCACCAAATAAAGAATAGAGCATTGTCATTTTCACTGATTAACAACACGTTGTATCGGCGGTCATTTGACCAAATGTGGTTGCGATGTCTTGCAAAAGATGAAGCCCATAAGATAGTGACCGAGGTGCATGCGGGGTTGTGTGGTGCCCACCAATCGGGCCCCAAAATGAAATTGAAAATTAAAAGGCTTGGGTACTATTGGCCTTCAATGATTAAAGATTGTGTTGAAATAGCACGGAAATGCCACCAATGCCAAGTACATGGGGTAGTTTTGCATCAACCACCTAATGTTTTGCATCCAACAATAGCCTCTTGGCCTTTTGAAAGCTGGGGAACTGATATTGTTGGGCCTATTGATCCTCCTTCCTCTAAGGGTCATAGGTTTATACTTGCTGCTACCGACTACTTCTCAAAGTGGGCTGAAGCCATACCACTGAGAGAAGTCAAAACTAGCCATGTACTACAATTTTTGAAGGACCATATCGTATACAGGTTTGGCGTTCCACGTCGAATCATATCCGATAATGGTCCTGCTTTTAAGAGTACCAAGCTTAATCAATTTGTTAACAAACATAGCATTGATTGGAGGTATAGTACGATATACTATCCCGAGCTAATGGATTGGCTGAAGCTTTCAACAAGACATTAGTTCAGTTGTTAAAGAAAACCTTAGATGAGAACAAACGTCAATGGCATGAAAAGTTGGTGGAGGCGTTGTGGGCCTATCGGACCACATATAGAACTCCAACACAGGCCACTCCGTTTGCTCTAGTCTATGGAGCGGAGGCGGTTCTCCCTTTGGAGTTACAGCTCCCATCTCTTAGAATTGCAATAAACAACGAAGTTACAAGTGAACAAAATGCCCAACTAAGGTTGGAGGAACTCGATGGTTTAGATGAGAAGCGTTTGCTTGCTCAACAGAACCTCGAGTTGTACCGAGCCCGCATGGCTCAAGCCCATGATAAATTGGTCCGTCCTAGGACTTTCAAGGTTGGCGACTTGGTCCTAGTTCTTCGCAGACCGATTATAGCCCACCGCAAAATAGGTGGCAAGTTCGAACCTACTTGGGAAGGCCCTTTTGTAGTAGAGAAGGCCTATCAAGGTGGATCTTACCAGTTGATTGATTGTAATGGTGAACGTCCTATGTTGCCTATCAATGGGCGTTACCTCAAGAAATATTACAATTGATTGTATGCAAATTTTAATTTCAATGAATGAATGTTTCTTTCAAGTGGAAATGTTCTTTTCATCTGGTTGTGGACTGGGTCCGGATTATTAAAATCTCGGTCCAAACTTTCAAATCTTCCATCTTTCCCAAAAAGGAAAGACAATTCAATTTTCTCTAAAAGGAAAATCAAGTTCATCTTTCTCCAAGTGAAAGTTCATTTTTTCTTTCCCCAAAAGGAAAGTTAAAATTTTTCTTTCTCCAAATGAAAGTCAAATGCAAATCTTAGTACCAAATGCTAAGTGTAGACATCCCCAAATAGGAGTCTTCTTATCAAATTCTGAGTTTAGGTAGAATTCAAACCTTCTAAGGTCTCTCCTAGCTCACTCCTTTAGATCTTGTTCTACCAAATTGAACATCATAGATCTACCAAATCTAGACTTTTAGTGGTTGCCAAAATACCTTTTAGTCTCCCAAATGTTAAGATTTATCTAGCCAAAATAGATAATCTTACACCAACACCTTTAAGGCCTAAGTAGTAGTCAAAATACTCTTAGCCTTAGCTCTTTTGAGTTTTATCTCACCAAAATAAGATAAACTCTACCTCTAGATGGTTGCCAAAATACCTCTTAGAGCTTGCCAATAGGTGCCAAATGCCTTTTGACCTTTAGGAAACAACAAATGTTCCTAACCCCTTCAAATGATAGTGAAAATATCTTTGAGAACCCTTTAGGTGGTAGCCAAGATACCCCTAACTTTTAGGAGATAGCAAGATATCCCTAAGACCCTTTAGAGACACCAAATGTCTCTAATCTCTTTTCAAGTGAAGTGATAGCCAAAATATCCTTGAAATCTTGTAGGTGGTAGCCAAAATACCCCTAGCCTTTAGGTGATTATAAGATATCCCTAAGCTCTTTTAGAAGTTATCAAATTTCTTCTAATCAAATCAAATTTTTTCTAAAAGATACCAAATATCTTTAGGAATCATTAAGAACCTTTTCCAGCAAAATGAGTCGTGTTCCACAACAACATGTTCCGACAAGGACCAGTGGGTGGGGACCACCAAAAGTGGATTATAATGTGCCTAGCTCACCTTAGGAAACACCTGCGAGGTTGAGCATATATGGGTGGCTCTTGGCTTTCTCCTGAAATGCGAGAGGCTTTGGTCAAGGTTTTACTGTATCCTGAAATTTGTTGGCTCAACTCGCAGAGTGTTCTTTTGTAGGAGCTTATAACACTTCAAAGGAAGTTCCTGGTAGTAACCTTTATCTGATGAGAATTTACTTCTCTGGTACTTCAGATCACAATCGTCCACTTTATAAAAACTGTGCCATATGACAATTTCAAGTTGAATAGAGTGCTTGTTGATCCGGTTGCATCGGTCAACATAATGCCCTAAGAACTTTGGCCCATCTCAATGTGACACGCAAAACTAAGTTCTGACAAAATGAGGTTGCGTGGCTTCAATGAAAGGGGCTAAATGGGCTTTTAGGCCTCTTTCACTCTTTCTCTTTGATAGGGGATTTGAGAACTGAGGCTAAATTCCATATCATAGATTCTGACCTTCATTTAAAGCACTTCTTGGTAGGCCTTGGCTCCATGAATACAAAATGGTTCCTTCCTCTCTACACAATGTATGAAATATGAAAGGAATGTGTAGAGTACTGCAAAAAGGAGATTTGAAACCATTTAGTGTGCTGAAGTTGGGAATTACGAAGATGCTTCTTACTATGTTCCAAAGAGGCTATCAGTGTTTCTATATCTGTGGTACCAACTGAAGATCAAGTGGGAACTATGCACCTAAAGAAAAGTCCCCAACACTTGTCCAAGAGCACCTTCAAGAGGAGCTTGAGGAAAAGATTAGATGGAGCCCCTGCCCCTCCTTCAACACAACGAGGAGGTAGATGGCACAACGTGCTCGGGAGAGCATCGTGGCAGAGGAGGTAAAGCCAAGATGGTGGAGGATAGGGCCACCAATGCTCACTTTACCACCTACTTCTAGAAGGCCCATCACCCTGTAGGCTCAGGGTCCAATTCAAAAGCTGAGCCAAATGTGGTGGTAGTTTCAAAAGATGCTGCTTCAAAGTGGTGATCACTGAAAAGCCATATGGAACATTAAAGAAAATTTTCTATGTGATGAGGACAACTCTCAGAAAGAGGAGGTGTCCGATTTTCACTACATTTGGAAAGTTGAATGAATTTTGTAAAGAGCTTAACTTCTTTTGTCTGAAAGCACAGTTAGAAGATTTGAATGTAGTGTTGCACCTAGTTAGAAGAAGATGTTGGGAAGAATCGTGACTTTTATAAAGCACATCAATCCTCAAGTTCAGAAGTGGGTGTAGAACTTGAGGATCTTCTTTGAATGAAAAAATGGTAGAACTACCTTTTGATTGGTATCCCGCTGGTGTAAAAAGTTTATTAAAAGAGGTTTTGCTCCTTCTATTTGGTCCAAAAGGCGGAAGCCAAACAACATGAAAGTATATGGAATGCCAAATACAATTAAGAAAAATAAAATATGGCATTGGCTTTGGCACTGTCGGACCAATAGATGATGATGAGTACTGTTTGGTTAATACCAACAATCTGGAAGTTGATATGATCTTTACAGAAACCTACAACGCTGTTGAGAGGTTATGTTTAGAGGCTAGCAACGACCCAGATTACCTTCAAATTAGGGATGCACCCCTGATTTGAGGAAGAAATCAAATCAACGAATGAGATTTGAAGAGATTAATTTGGGTACTGAAGAAAATCCACGCCCCACTTTCATAAGTGCTTTGTTAAATGAAACTGATGCCAATGGTAGGTACAACTCTTGACAGAGTTTAAGGACTTTTTGCTTGGAGTTATGATGAAATGCCAGGATTAAATCCAACATACAGTCCACCAAACTTGCCATTCAAACCAAATTGTCGTTCCAGTCAAACAAGCTCCTAGACGGATGCGTTTGGAGAATTGGAACAACAAGTAATTGAAAAGTGAGAAATTACTTGAAGCGGTTTTATTTCGAGAGGAAAAAACGCCTCTTGGTTAGCCAGGTGTTGTCCCCGTTAAGAAAAGAAATGGACAGATCCGTTGTGTCGACTTAGAGAGACTGAATAAACATGTCCTAAAGATGAGTTCCTCATTCCAATCCTGAACTCATGATGACATTGCTTCTTCTCACGGTCTCTTTTCCTTTATGGATGGGTCCTCGGGTACAACCAAATAAAAATGGCCCCGGAGGACGAGCAATACACTGCTTTTAGAACACCCCTTGGAATAATCTGTTATAAGGTCATGCCTTTGGGCCTGAAAAATGCTGGTGCAACCTACCAGCGTGCAATGACCAGAACTTTGATGAATCAATCATGACAAGTTTGAATGTTACTTGATGATCTGTGGTCAAAAGCAAAGAAAGAGAGGATCACTTGTTGATTTAAGGGTTGTATTTGACGGCTTCGTCGCGGTACACCCAAGATGAATCCCTGAAATGTGCTTTTGGGGTAACTTCAGGAAGTTTCTTGGGTTTTGTTGTTCGACACCGTGGCATCGAAATTGACCCTACTAAAATCAAGGCGATATTAGAAATGAAACCTCCTAGAAGTCTTACCTCCAATTAAGATCTTTCCAAGGTAGGTTTGCATATCTAAACGCTTTATATCTAATTTGTCCGGGTTAGATGACAACCCCTTTGCTGCCCTTTCAATAGAAAGATTCAGAATTCTATTGGATGATAGCGATCCAAAAAGCTTCGATAGTATAAACGCTAATTTTGTCCCCTCCAGTTTTGGCCGCTCCCATCCCGGGGAAGCCATTAATTCTTTACACTGCAGCCTCAGATGATTCCCTTTGGTGCTTTGTTGCCCAAACCAACAATGAAGGAAAAGAGAAGCTTTATACTACTTGAGTAGACGTCTAATTCCTACTGAAATGAATTATCACTTCCATTGAGAAGCATTGCTTATGCCTTATTTTTGTGTTTCAAAGCTTAGGCATTACATGCTCTCTCATAAAGTCAATCTGATCTCTCTAAGCAATCCCTTCTCAATACTCTCATGAACCCGTCCAACACTTTCAGGACGCTTAGCCAGATGGGCCATGATACTACTTCAATTCGATATCACTTTTCACTCTCTCAACGTGCTGTAAAAGGACAAGCTCTTGCCGATTCCTAGCAGCACACCCAAAACGGCAGTATCTCCCCTTAAATGACGATCTTCCTGATGAACAGAATGAATTTAGATGACCAAAAAGCACCCGCTTGGGAGTTATATTTTGATGGTGCGGCTTCTTTCCAAAGAGGTACTGAACCACAAAGTACTTCCTCCCGGCAAGGCTGGAGTTGGTTTGATATTCAATAACACCTGATAAAGCATATATTGCGATATTCTTACAGTTTATCGGTACCCGAACAACACGGAGGGGCGAATATGAAGCTCTGATAACTGGTTTGAATTAGCAATATCAATGGAAATTAGAAATATCAAAATTTATGGCGATTCACAGTTGGTGTTGAACCAGGTTTTGCGGGAACGGGTGAAGGAAGAATGGAGACCCAAGGTATGTGGCTCCATCAAAGGTACACTCTTCCTCTCCACTCATGTTGATCCTAATGATAAAGGGAAAGCACAATGGAGGTGAACAGTTATGAAGAATACCATCCTTCCCATGTCAACCCTTCAACGGGCAAAACCATTGAAGAAATGATGGATTATTTGAAAGAAAGCCTTAAAAGATCGATGAGGATGAAAGGAGAGACAAGGAGGAAGAGGAAAATTATAAAAAGTTGATTGAAAATTTTAATCCTGATGAGGATGATCTTATGGATGAGGAGGATATCTATGTTCTCCATTATAGCAGAAGAGGATCCTCTCTTCCAGGAGACCCTCATACAGATGAGTTGTTGGAGGTGCCAGTAGAGGAGGAGGGGAGTGAAATCCCCAGATCCGTGCCTTGCTACAGCAGTTGAAAGATAAAGCACTCAGGATACTGATGGTCTAAGAAAGATTAGATGAGATGGCCTCTGCCATGACTGCCCTTACTACTCAGCTCTTGGGTCCCAAAAGGCCCAAACACAATTGATAAACCCTCCACTAGTGCAGAAAAGGCTAAGGAGGTAGTACAAGTTGATGAGGATATTGGCAGTCAGGAGAAGAATGAACCTGGGTCAGTAAATCTCCAACCTTCAAAGGAAGATTTGAAGGATTTCATTAGTCAGCAAATCAAGGAGTCTATAGCACAGGGGAAAGGAGGTCACTCTATTCAAAGAGGAAGACCTTATCCCGAGGAGTTTGACTTGGTACAGTATCCCAAAGGTTTTGTTTCCCCTTCCTTCAAGCTCTTCAATGGTATAGGAAACCCACGTCAACATTTAGCTCACTTCAGAGCTGGGTGTTGTAATGTGGGTGGCAGTGACGCTCTCCTCTTCAGACAGTTTGTGAGCAGTCTTTCAGGGTGGCTTTTGATTGGTACGCTGAGTTACCAAATGGTTCAGTAAAGACCTTTTCAGAGTTGGAATCCTTGTTTGTAAAGAGGTTTGCGGGGGCCCAACATCATGTTACAGTGGGAGACCTTGTGGTGGAGAGGCAAAAGCCAAATGAGGGGTTGGTGGATTACATTCTTAGGTGGAGAAATCTTAGCCTAAAATGTGAACCACAACTCCAAGAACAGCACGCCATAGAAATTTTACTAAGAAATATTCACGGTCCTATAGCACTCATTCTCAAAGGGTTCACTATTAGGACTTTTGAAAAATTGATTAGTAAAGCTTCTGGCTTGCAATCTGAAGCATCTCAGTTGTCATTCCTTAAAGATAACAGTAATGGTGACCAAGCCAAGAAATTCAAACAGAACCAGTTGAAAGAAAGGGCAGTGTGTCAGCATTATCATTTCAGAAGGGAAAGCAGATTCAGATCACTGAGCAACAGCAGCCCAGAAAGATCACTGAGCAGCAGCCTAGAAAGGATAAGGATAGGGTAGCCAAAAAGCCCGATCCTAGGGGATTGACAGAAAAGATTAACCAACAGTACTCTTTTAGGAGAGATGCCACAAAGAAAATCTTTAAGTCTTTGATCCAAGATGACAATTTCCAACTCCCCAAACCCAAAAGACCAGCAGATGTTGATAAGAGCAATGAGCCAAAACTATTGCCCTTATCATAGGATGGTTGGGTCATGTTCTAGAGGATTGAGGCTATGTCTTTAAAGATTGGGTTGAAAGTGAGTACAAGTCTGGTAGGATGAGTATTCCTAATGCATCCTTGCAAACCTCACAAGGGTCGGCTAAGGTTATTCATGTGAGGGTCATCCCTACTAAGGGGCAGAAAGCAGAGTCAGCCACTACAGTTTCCCCTCCGACAGTGTTCAACCAGAAGGGCAGTGTTGAGTTGCTTACAGATGCAGATGGCTGGCAGTTGTCTTTGTCTAAATCTCTTTGAAATGGTTAAAAACAGAATACCCAACACCTCATTGGAGTTTCCAAAAGAAACTCAAAATGTCTCATAAAAAAGACATTTGGAGTTCCTCCAAATAACTCAATGGAGGGAAAGGGTCCTTCATCCTTTGAAACTTCTTGAAAAGAGAGTTTCAATGGTGAAGGAAAAGAAAAGAAGAATCATTTTCTAAAGTCAAGCAAGTTATCCTTTCGAATGGCAAGGGAAAATCCCCCAAGCCTTTTACCCCCTCTGATTTCATGTATGTTCCAAAGGGTGTTAGTAAATGAACTATCCTTCCGCGTACGTGCAATCTGTCCATTCTGAATCTGATAATGAACATGTAACTGAATCTTCTCAAAATCCTGAATCATGTGAATCTAGTTCTGATGATGATCTACCCGTGTACAAAATGCAGGGAGTAAAGATTGTCATTGAGCCTGAGTCGCCTGATTTAGAGACAAATCAAATGAAAGAAGAATCTGATTCTGAGGTTTTGGTTGATGTGACCACAACTTCTGAGCCTGAAGAAATAACAGAAATAAATCTCAGAAGTGGTCGGGTTGTACCATCTCCACTGGCATCTAAGAAAGATAAGGGAAAAGAACCTGTCCAGCAAAATGAGGGCGTGGTTCCACCAACACATGTTCCACAAGGACAAGTGGGTGGTGGACCACCAAAAGTGGATTATAATGTGCTAGCTCACCTTAGGAAACTACCTGCGAGGTTGAGCATATATGATGCTCTTGTGCTTTCTCCTGAAATGCGAGAGGCTTTGGTCAAGGCTTTACTTGATCCTGAAATTTGCTTGGCTCAACTCGCAGAGTGTTCTTTTGAGGAGGCTTTACACTTCAAAGAAGTACCTGGAGTAACCTTTTCTGATGAGAATTTACTTCTGGGTACTTCAGATCACAATCGTCCACTTTATATAACTGTTGACATTGACAATTTCAAGTTGAATAGAGTGCTTGTTGATCCGGGTGCATCGGTCAACATAATGAGCCTAAGAACTTTGGCCCATCTCAATGTTGACACGCAAAAACTAAGTTCTGACAAAATGATGTTGCGTGGCTTCAATGAAAAGGGGCAAAGGGCTTTAGGCTCTGTCACTCTTTCTCTTTTGATAGGGGATTTGAGAACTGAGGCTAAATTCCATATCATAGATTCTGAAACTTCATTTAAAGCACTTCTTGGTAGGCCTTGGCTCCATGAATACAAAATGGTTCCTTCCTCTCTACACCAATGTATGAAATATGAAAGGAATGGTGTAGAGTACTGCATAAAGGGAGATTTGAAACCATTTAGTGTGCATGAAGTTGGGAAATACGAAGATGCTTCTTACTATGTTCCAAAGAGGCTATCAGTGTTTTCTAGATCTGTGGTACCAACTGAAGATCAAGTGGGAACTAGTGCACCTAAAGAAAAGTCCCCAACACTTGTCCAAGAGCACCTTCAAGAGGAGCTTGAGGAAAAGATTAGATGGAGCCCTGCCCCTCCTTCAACACAACGAGGAGGTAGGATGGCACAACGTGCTCGTGGGAGAGATCGTGGCAGAGGAGGTAGAAGCCAAGATGGGTGGAGGATGAGGGCCACCAATGCCTCATCTTTACCACCTACTTCTAGAAGGCCCATCACCCATGTAGGCTCAGGGTCCAATTCAAAAGCTGAGCCAAATGTGGTGGGTAGTTCAAAAGATGCTGCTTCAAAGTGGGTGATCACTGAAAAGCCTATTTGGAACATTAAAGAAAATTTTCTATGTGATGAGGACAACTCTCAGAAAGAGGAGGTGTCCGATTTCACTACATTTGGAAAGTTGAATGAATTTGTAAAGAGCTTAACTTCTTTGTCTGAAAGCACAGTAGAAGATTTGAATGTATGTGTTGCACCTAAGTTAGAAGAAGATGTTGGGAAGAATCGTGTCTTTTATAAAGCACATCAATCCTCAAGTTCAGAAGTGGGTGTAGAACTTGAGGATCTTTCTTTGAATGAAATGGTAGAACTACCTTTTGATTGGTATCCCGCTGGTGTAAAAAGTTTGATTAAAAGAGGTTTTGCTCCTTCTATGTGGTCCAAAGGCGAAGCCAAACAACATGAAAGTATATGGAATGCCAAATACAAATTAAAGAAAAATAAATATGGCATTGGCTTTGGCACTGTCGGACCAATAGATGATGATGAGTACTGTTTGGTTATTACCAACAATCTGGAAGTTGATATGATCTTTACAGAAACCTACAACGCTGTTGAGAGGTTATGTTTAGAGGCTAGCAACGACCCAGATTACCTTCAAATTAGGGATGCACCCCCTGAATTTGAGGAAGAAATCAAATCAACGATTGATGAATTGAAAGAGATTAATTTGGGTACTGAAGAAAATCCACGCCCCACTTTCATAAGTGCTTTGTTAAATGAAACTGATGCCAATGGTATGGTACAACTCTTGACAGAGTTTAAGGACTGTTTTGCTTGGAGTTATGATGAAATGCCAGGATTAAATCCAGACATAGCAGTCCACAAACTTGCCATTCAACCAAATGTTGTTCCAGTCAAACAAGCTCCTAGACGGATGCGTTTGGAGATTGAACAACAAGTAATTGAAGAAGTAAAGAAATTACTTGAAGCTGGTTTTATTCGAGAGGAAAAATACCCCTCTTGGTTGGCCAGCGTTGTCCCCGTTAAGAAAAAGAATGGACAGATCGTGTATGTGTCGACTTTAGAGACTTGAATAAAGCATGTCCTAAAGATGAGTTCCCATTACCAATCCCTGAACTCATGATTGACATTGCTTCTTCTCACGGTCTCTTTTCCTTTATGGATGGGTCCTCGGGGTACAACCAAATAAAAATGGCCCCGGAGGACGAGCAATACACTGCTTTTAGAACACCCATTGGAATATACTGTTATAAGGTCATGCCTTTTGGCCTGAAAAATGCTGGTGCAACCTACCAGCGTGCAATGACCAGAATCTTTGATGAACTCATTCATGACAAAGTTGAATGTTACATTGATGATCTCGTGGTCAAAAGCAAAGAAAGAGAGGATCACTTGTTTGATTTAAGGGTTGTATTTGAACGGCTTCGTCGGTACGACCTCAAGATGAATCCCTTGAAATGTGCTTTTGGGGTAACTTCAGGGAAGTTTCTTGGGTTTGTTGTTCGACACCGTGGCATCGAAATTGACCCTACTAAAATCAAGGCGATATTAGAAATGAAACCTCCTAGAAGTCTTACTCAATTAAGATCTTTCCAAGGTAGGTTGGCATATCTAAGACGCTTTATATCTAATTTGTCCGGTAGATGCCAACCCTTTGCAGCCCTTTCAAAGAAAGATTCAGAATTCTATTGGGATGATAGCTGCCAAAAAGCCTTCGATAGTATAAAGCGCTATCTTTTGTCCCCTCCAGTTTTGGCCGCTCCCATCCCGGGGAAGCCATTAATTCTTTACACTGCAGCCTCAGATGAGTCCCTTGGTGCTTTGTTGGCCCAAACCAACAATGAAGGAAAAGAGAATGCTTTATACTACTTGAGTAGACGTCTAATTCCTACTGAAATGAATTATCCTTCCATTGAGAAGCATTGCTTATGCCTTATTTTTGCTGTTCAAAAGCTTAGGCATTACATGCTCTCTCATAAAGTCAATCTGATCTCTAAGGTCAATCCCCTTCAATACCTCATGACCCGTCCAACACTTTCAGGACGCTTAGCCAGATGGGCCATGATACTACTTCAATTCGATATCACTTTCACTCCTCAACGTGCTGTAAAAGGACAAGCTCTTGCCGATTTCCTAGCAGCACACCCAATACCGGCAGGATCTCCCTTAAATGACGATCTTCCTGATGAACAAGTAATGAATTTAGATGACCATGAAAGCCCCGCTTGGGAGTTATATTTTGATGGTGCGGCTTCTTTCCAAAGAGGTACTGAACCACAAAGTCTTCTCCCCGGCAAGGCTGGAGTTGGTTTGATATTCATAACACCTGATAAAGCTATATTGCGATATTCTTACAGTTTATCGGACCCTTGTACAAACAAGGAGGCGGAATATGAAGCTCTGATAACTGGTTTAGAATTAGCAATATCAATGGAAATTAGAAATATCAAAATTTATGGCGATTCACAGTTGGTGATTAACCAGGTTGCGGGAACCTACAAAGTTCTAAAACCCAACTTGCTTAAATACCACTTGTATGCCATGAAATTGTTTGAGCAAATTCCTAATGCTACTTTGTTTAGAATACTGCGTGGTCAAAATGCTACGGCGGACGTTCTAGCAAAGCTTGCTAAGGAAATGTCATGCCCGAAAAGGGTTCAATCCAAATAGAAGTTCAAAATCGCCAAATTTTGTCTCCTATTGACTTTGAGAATTTGAATGAACCTTCCTCTTGTGGTGAGTTTTCGTTTGTGGTAGATGATGAAGATGATTGGCGCCAACCATTCATTGATTATCTCCAAAATGGTAAACTACCAAAGGAGAAGTCCGTTGCTCACCAAATAAAGAATAGAGCATTGTCATTTTCACTGATTAACAACACGTTGTATCGGCGGTCATTTGACCAAATGTGGTTGCGATGTCTTGCAAAAGATGAAGCCCATAAGATAGTGACCGAGGTGCATGCGGGGTTGTGTGGTGCCCACCAATCGGGCCCAAAATGAAATTGAAAATTAAAAGGCTTGGGTACTATTGGCCTTCAATGATTAAAGATTGTGTTGAAATAGCACGAAAATGCCACCAATGCCAAGTACATGGGTAGTTTTGCATCAACCACCTAATGTTTTGCATCCAACAATAGCCTCTTGGCCTTTTGAAAGCTGGGGAACTGATATTGTTGGGCCTATTGATCCTCCTTCCTCTAAGGGTCATAGGTTTATACTTGCTGCTACTGACTACTTCTCAAAGTGGGCTGAAGCCATACCATTGAGAGAAGTCAAAACTAGCCATGTACTACAATTTTTGAAGGACCATATCGTATACAGGTTTGGCGTTCCACGTCGAATCATATCCGATAATGGTCCTGCTTTTAAGAGTACCAAGCTTAATCAATTTGTTAACAAACATAGCATTGATTGGAGGTATAGTACGATATACTATCCCCGAGCTAATGGATTGGCTGAAGCTTTCAACAAGACATTAGTTCAGTTGTTAAAGAAAACCTTAGATGAGAACAAACGTCAATGGCATGAAAAGTTGGTGGAGGCGTTGTGGGCCTATCGGACCACATATAGAACTCCAACACAGGCCACTCCGTTTGCTCTAGTCTATGGAGCGGAGGCGGTTCTCCCTTTGGAGTTACAGCTCCCATCTCTTAGAATTGCAATAAACAACGAAGTTACAAGTGAACAAAATGCCCAACTAAGGTTGGAGGAACTCGATGGTTTAGATGAGAAGCGTTTGCTTGCTCAACAGAACCTCGAGTTGTACCGAGCCCGCATGGCTCAAGCCCACGATAAATTGGTTCGTCCTAGGACTTTCAAGGTTGGCGACTTGGTCCTAGTTCTTCGCAGACCGATTATAGCCCACCGCAAAATAGGTGGCAAGTTCGAACCTACTTGGGAAGGCCCTTTTGTAGTAGAGAAGGCCTATCAAGGTGGATCTTACCAATTGATTGATTGTAATGGTGAACGTCCTATGTTGCCTATCAATGGGCGTTACCTCAAGAGATATTACAATTGATTGTATGCAAATTTTAATTTCAATGAATGAATGTTTCTTTCAAGTGGAAATGTTCTTTTCATCTGGTTGTGGACTGGGTCCGGATTATTAAAATCTCGGTCCAAACTTTCAAATCTTCCATCTTTCCCAAAAAGGAAAGACAATTCAATTTTCTCTAAAAGGAAAATCAAGTTCATCTTTCTCCAAGTGAAAGTTCATTTTTTTTCTTTCCCTAAAAGGAAAGTTAAAATTTTTCTTTCTCCAAATGAAAGTCAAATGCAAATCTTAGTACCAAATGCTAAGTGTAGACATCCCCAAATAGGAGTCTTCTTATCAAATTCTGAGTTTAGGTAGAATTCAAACCTTCTAAGGTCTCTCATAGCTCACTCCTTTAGATCTTGTTCTAACCAAATTGAACATCATAGATCTACCCAAATCTAGACTTTTAGTGGTTGCCAAAATACCTTTTAGTCTCCCAAAATGTTAAGATTTATCTAGCCAAAATAGACAATCTTACACCAATTACCTTTAAGGTTTAAGTAGTAGTAAAAATACTCTTAACCTTAACTCTTTTAAGTTTTGTCTTGCCAAAATAAGATAAGCTCTACCTCTAGATGGTTGCCAAAATACCTCTTAGAACTTTCCAATAGGTGCCAAATGCCTTTTGACCTTTAGGAAACAACAAATGTTCCTAACCCCTCTCAAATGATAGTGAAAATATCTTTGAGAACCCTTTAGGCGGTAGCCAAGATACCCCTAACTTTTAGGAGATAGCAAGATATCCCTAAGACCCTTTAGAGACACCAAATGTCTCTAATCTCTTTTCAAGTGATAGCCAAAACATCCTTGAAAGCTTCATAGGTGGTAGCAAAATACCCCTAGCCTTTAGGTGATTATAAGATATCCCTAAGCTCTTTTAGAAGTTATCAAATTTCTTCTAATCAAATCAAATTTTTTCTAAAAGATACCAAATATCTTTAGGAATCATTTCTAGAAATATCAAATGTCTCTAGAATTCTTCTTAGAAGTTGCCAAAATACTTCTATTCCTATCAAATCCTCCCTAAAGATATCAAATATCTTTAGAGACCTCTTTAGAAGTCGCCAAAATGCTTCTAAACACTCTTTCAAGAGTAATCTAAAACTCTTTCTTTGAGGTGATATATAGAAATCTTCTTATCCTCGTAGATCTTGCTTAAACCCAAGTTTAGGCTTTCATAGATCTCTCTTTCTCTTCCAAATCATACCCTATTTGATTTGGAAGATCTCGTTTGATCATTATTTGGTCAACGCCAATATGTGTGGCGTACTTCTTTTCGTTCACCACACATATTGGGGGTCCTTTTGTTGACGAATATTTTCGCACCGACCCGACCCCGATCGAGCCCGACTAGGCTCGATCGCGCTCGATCAACTCGGTCGATCGACGTCGAGACAAATTCGACTCAAATTGGACTCCAATTTAATTAAATTAAATCAATTTAATTAAATTAAAATTAAATCAAATCAATTCAGACCCCGTCGAGCATCGTCGAACCTAATTCGACGTGACTCGACACCGATTCGAGTTCAATTTTATGGAATTAAGTTGGTCGAACCCAATCGGACCCAAACCGACCCAAATCGGTTCGGGTCGAGTCCAATCTAGACTCAATTTCGACCCTAGCTAATAAGATCATAAGCTGATTTGATTTCCAAAATTAAATTTCTTGATCTAGAGTTGAGATCTCTTCTCAAATCCCACTCAATTTCACCTCATGTGAGCAGAAAATCTACTCGAGTAGATTTTTCTCTCGTTTCTCGCAACGAGGCAGCCAGTGAGATGGGATGTTCCGAGCGGCGGGCTCAGTTCGTGCGTCTCAAGGAGAACGAGAGAGGGTGGGGAGCGGCATTCGGCTCCCCTGTTGCTTTCCCGCTCCTGTCCCGACACAAAGAGAGAAACGAGCGAGAGAGAGAGGAGGACAGACGGAAGAGCTCCTTCTCGCGTGCGGATCTCCCCTCCGACCCCGCTCGAGGCTTCGACTAAGCCTCTCAGGCGAATCCCCTCCCTCGTGCGACTCTACCAGGCGGAAACCCCGACCGACCTCCCCCTCTCGCGTGCGGAACCCCATTCCGACTCCACCTGGACGGTCGGCCGGACCAATCACGAGCTCCATCCCTCTCATTCGCCAAAGCTTCTGAGATCTCAAGCTTCAGGAAGTCTTTACACCTTCCTTCTTCAACTCCGGCGACTTCGAGGCGACGAAGAACCTATCAGAGACTTCCAAACAGCAAAGGAAGGTTTCTAGCTCTTCCTCTTTCAACTCCGGCGACCTCGAGACGAGTTGGGAGCTGTTTGAAGCCTCCAAACAGCAAAAGGAGGCTCCTAAACCTCCCAAACAGCAGTTTGGAACCTTCAAATCGTTGTGGACAGCAGCGGCGACGTCCGGAACGGCTTGGACAGCGGATTGGAGCTTTGTGCGGAGCTTGGACAGCAATCGGAGCTTGGAGCGGAGCTTGGACAGCAGCTTGGACATTGGTTTGGAGCGCTTGGACAACCCGGGGAAGGTATACCGTTGAACTTAGGCGAAACCTAGGGTCTCCCAAGGCCAATTGATGTGTGGTTGACGCTCCCAAAGCCTTAGGTCCTTAGAAACTTTAATTTTTGATCCCCCAAAACCTTCATGTTGGCTGTCCACTTCGCAAAGACTATGGAAATTGGTCGATTTCCATTAGGTGACTCTTATGTAAGGGTCCGAAGAGGATTTTGATGCGTATGAAGATGTTGGATTGGTATCCAACACCTTTTAAATTGTATGTCTTTGCATTCATGCAACCCTTCCATTACCTATGCTTGAACTATAGGGTAAGCCTTTCTTTTCAACCTAGAAATCAAATGTTAGGATGTACACTTCTCTTTATAGTGTTGCATGCTAGGTTAGGCTCCTTAGGTCGACGCGGTATGGCAAAATTGACATATGTTTAGGGTATGTATGTTTGTTAAAGTTCAATGTTTAATAAATTTGGCGGAAACTTGTGGTGGAGTTTTGATACAAATCATCGTGAGATTTACTACAAGTCTCCAAAGACTTATGTTGTAAACCTCACGACATTCATAACCAACTAAATTCATGACAAGTCATTCCGTCAAGTTTACTTTGCTTAGAATGATGATTGCCACTTGTTTGGAACAACCCTAACCCCTAGAGGTTTGGAAGGAGAGTAAATGGGTTCATTTAATCCTAGATGATTTTGAGGTTTCATGGGCCTTCACAAGCCCATGAGTGCCCATGCCTAGAATTATCTAATCCCATTTTCGAAACATCCAAATTGAGGGTTTATAATGAAATTATTGAAATGCATTTATGTGTTAAGGGTTGTTTGCTCGCTTTTCTTTTCTACCCAAAATCTACAAATTTATAGGCATGTTTATTTAATTTCCAAATGCTTCTTGAAGCAAATGTGGTGTATTCCATGACATCCCTATGTTTATGGATCATACTCCACCAAACATTGAAATTACCTAAGCATGATTAATCAAATTTGTAAATTAAGGGACTCAAGTGCAATGATAGTTGAACTTAGCATATATTCATCCCCTTAAACATACAAACGACATTCACGTTTCTAGGTTTCTTAGATGATGTCAAATCCAATCGTAAGACTTCTTAGAAATCGTAGGAGATCAATTCTCTCCTCTCCAAATGAATCCAAAATGTTCATTCAAAACTTTGGGGAACTCTCTCCCCTATGTTTTTCCCATTCATACATGATATTTGGAGCATCCCCAAGGCTCCAAATGTTGGATTGTGTGAATCCTAGCTCTAACCTAAGAGCTATAAACCATCCCGTGTCTACTCTTAGGTCCTTCTTAGATCTTGCCAAAATGGATCTCTAGGAGGTTTCTAGAAACTTTCAAATCCCCGAAATCATATCAAGTTTGATTTGGGAAAACCCTCCAACGCATTAGGAAGTTTGTCTTCCCTCTTTCAAGCAAATCCAAAATATTTGTAGGAGAGTTGGAAGTCCTCGTCCTCATGTACATGTCCCTCACACTTAATAGTTGGGACGTTCTCTAAGTCCCAATTATTATAGTACATGAATCAAGGTTTTAGGAAAACAAATCCTAAGCCTCTCTCCCTTTTTTATTTGCTAACAACACAAAGTTAGCAAATAAACATTTCTCCCTTCATAAATGATGATTTGGAATTCTCTAAAATTCCAACATGTCATTATATGAAAATATTATAGCTTAGAGCCAAAAATCTAAGTTCTCCATTTCTTTCGTTTTGAGACTAAGATCAATGAAAGAATTCTTTTTTAGGCTTAGGATTCTAAAATCTAGCCTATCTCATTTGCCTAACCTATATAGGTAGATGACCCCTTAATTTGTAGCCCAAAAACTACAAATTACATTTCTTATGCAATAATATTTGGAGCACCTCAAACTTCAAATATGTCATTGCACAAATTCTTTCTAACTTGGAACCAACTTCCAAGTTCTCCCTCCTAGTTTGTTGAAGCACCTAATCAACAAACAATTCACTCATGTGTTGTACTTAGAGACTATCCAAGGCTCTAAGTGCTCCTCCTACACATGAATCTTTGTAGTTTGGAACCAAACTCTAAACTATCAACCCTTGTGTTGGAACATAGAACCAACCCATCTCTTCCTTCCCTTCGTTTGTTAAGACATACAATTGACAAATGAATGTTCCACTCCTCCATGTACGATAATTTGAAGTCTCCAAAGGCTCCGATCAATTATCATTACATGATAGTCAAACTTTAGAAACAAATTCTAAGTAATCCTCCATTTGAATGTTGAAACAAAATCAACAATCCTTCTCTCTCATACATGATTATTTGGGACATCTCAAGGCTCCAAATGTATCATTGTATGAATCATCTAGACTTTAGGACCAAATCCTAAGGCGTTTCTTCATTTGTTGAGTCATAGAATTAACAAATGAGCATCTATCCCTTTTCACTTGGTTCCAACCAAGTGAATGACCTTCCCCTTGAATATCAAGTACTCAAAGAGCAATCATGAAATTTTGTAACTCTCTAAGTTACATTTTCTTCCCTCAACCCCAAAGTTGTGGGAAGTTTATCAAATCTTTTGCTCATTGGATCGCAAACCAATGAGTAATCCTTTAGATTTGAGATTCAAATCTCGGTTCTCATCATATGCTTAGTCACTGATTAAGCAAATGAATGCTCTTCCTTGGACACCCAATGTCCAAGGAATCCCTTCAACATGCAATACAAAATTTGCTTGTTGCTTTTCTCTCCTATAATTTAAGAATTGTAGAAAATCTTCTCATTTTCTCCTAAGCCTAAATTTGAGAGAATGATCTTTCCTCTTTGAACATCAAACGTTCAAGGATATTCATGGGTTGCAACCTCTAAGTTGCACATTCCCTTCTTCTACCAAACAAAAAGTGTAGAAAACCTCCACTTTTCACTTGGTCTAAATTAAGCAAATGTGTCATACTCTTTTGAACACCAAATGCTCAAAAGGGATTTCTTTAATTTGCAACCTACAAGTTGCATTTCATATCTCCTTTTCCTACAAGTTGTAGGGAAACCTCCCTCTCCTTCCTACAATCCAAAAAATTGTAGGAAACTCTTTCATTCTCTCAATCCAAGTTTTGAGAATGCACCCTTCTCCTTTGGATACCCAATGTTCAAAGAATCCTCTAGGGGTTGTAACTTCCAAGTCACCTCCCCTCTCCTTTTCTCCTCCAACCCAAAATTGGAGAGATGAAACTTTTCTTTTCTTTGGACACCACATGTCCAAAGAAATTCCTCCAATTTGCAATCTCTAGATTGCACATTGGAGTATTTCTTTTTCCTACAAATCTAGATTGTAGGAAACCTCCAAAATCCTATTCATTTCCCTTAACCCAAATTAAAAAAAATGAAATTCCTCTTTGAATACAAAAAATTCAAAGAACCACCTTCTTGATTTGTAACCTTAAAGTTACAAATCCTCTTTCACTCCTATAGACTCCAAAAGTCTTAAGGAATTCTTTACCTTAGCTCAAAACCATGGGTTCTTTCACTTTTCATACAACTCAAAAGTTGTATGAAGCCCGCTTTCACTCAACCTATATTGAGTGATCCATTTTTGTCCCAAATTATCTTACTTGTTGAACAAAAAAAATAACAAGTAATTTCACCCCAAGCTTAGGACTCAAGTCCTATTTCTCCTTGTCCTTCCAAACTCAAGTTAGAAGGGGGCAATTCCCTCTTTGGACATCAAAATGTCCAAAGGCCTTAATGAATTTGCAACCCAAAAATTGCATTTTCTCCCAATCCTCCTCCAACTCCAAAGTTGTAGGAGATTTCCCCCTCTCTTTAGCTCCAAACGCTAGAGGGAGTTCTCCTACATTTAGCTCAAAAGCTAAATGTTGGGTCTCTACTTCTTCTTCTTAGCCCCTAAAGCTAAGGAGAATCTCTTCCAACACGTGGCTCCAAAAGCCATATGTTGGATGTTCCTCCTTAGACCCAACTCTAGGAGGACTCTTAGTGTGACATACCACACAAGCCCACACACTTAGGTGCACAGCCCTTTAGGCATGCTAGGATTAGGATTTTTCTTTGTGTGCGCATGTGATTGACGTTGTGGATTGATTGCCCTTGGATTGTCTGCGTGTGGGCACTTGCCCTTAAGTGGTTAGTATAGAGATATAAATGCTTTTCTGTGCAGGTGGCCATATCTAAAAGTGGGGGGGGCGCTCATAAATAATAATAAACTGCTTGCATGACAGGCGCTGCTTAATACCCCCCAGGAGACATGGCCAATAGGGTAGAAGCAGGGGGCCTAGCACTTAGCACTCTAAGTGCTAGGCCAATTTTGGGAATATAATGTGATTATTATATAAATTGCTGCTTAACTCTGTCTTGCAGGTTTTGAGTCTTTTCTTTTTCATATCATGTATTTGATTAGAAGTAGGATGTGAACTTGTGGGGGTTTGGAGCAAAGGAAGGGAGCAAAGAAGATGAAGCCCAAAAGAACTTTTGTAAAGCTTGAAGACCCCACAAGTAGAGTCTGTAAATGTTAACTGGGTTGTATAATGGCAGGCAACTCAGCTGCCAAACATGTTTGTAATAACTGGGACATTACTTACATTTCTGTCTTAATATATATATAAGCATGCGTTGTTTGTTTACTGGGTGTGCAATAGAAAAGCATGTTCTTTCCTAGGTTTCTTTCCTTGCTTTTGTTTGGGCGTGGCCTGGACTTGATTACGTTAGGCTCTTAGGATAAATTAAGTTTTCTACCCCTTAAAATGTAAACAACCTAAAAAATGAAACTAGGCTCCAAAGTTTTTTTTTTAACAAAAGAAAATTTGCATGGCTCCCTTCAAGGAGCCAAGTTTTCAAAATTAAAAGAATCATGCATAGCCAAAAGTGTCACATGTAGAATGCCCTCACTTAAGATTTAGATAACAAAAGTCTTTTTATATGAGTCAGCATTTGCATACCCGACATCCTTAGGCATCTTGGCCTCAAAGCCAAGCTATAAGACCTACCCTCTAAATAAAAACAACCCTACCACTCTACATTTGCATTGAGACCGGACGACATGGTTTTAAAAGCGATTAGGAGGGTTAGCTGGTAGTCCCTTCCAGGCGGGACAGTAAATCCAGAGGTCGGGCGGGTTATGCCTCTTGTGAGGTGTAGCTTGTAAGTCCCTCTTTGCACTCGTTAGATCTAGGTTCGAGGCACTACCTCTCGGTAGTCCTCACCTTAGTCTTAGGGTCCGAGGCATGGGTTGATTCCAAATCTCCCTATAAGCCCTCATCTTTCGGGCAATTCCCCCAACAAATGTTGTTGGGATGTAAGCCCCAACATTCTAATAAAAAGTTCAACTTAAATCAAAATTTAGATTGCTAAAATGTAAAGCCCAACATAGGATAGTTTGGGCACCTCTGAGTTTCATCTCAGAATCAAGTGCCCCTACTCCAACTCCTTTGGCTTTCTTTCCCAAAAATCTAAATCTAAGTTGATCCACTTCTTGAAATTCCTAAAGGACCAAAACCTTTAAGCAAGACTTTCATGAATTTTTAAAACAAAAATCAAGCTTTAGCCAACATTTAAATGACTTCAAAATGAAGAAAACCACTAGTTTAATCAAAAGTTTTCCCAAACCAAATTTGGGAAGTAATTAACCATAGGGGCTTGCCCCTATGGGATGTCTGTACCCCAGAATAAATAAACCCCACTCGACCAAACATCGAGTGGGGGAATCTCTGTTAAATAATTGTAAATTTTATGATTGAGTCCATAAGGAGATGATATTTTTACCCTTCGGGGTGATATATCATATTCTTATGCCGTATTCGATAATAAAATATGCAATCCGTTTGAGGATACAAAAATTCTCCAACATTGCCCAATGAAATACACCAGCAATATATAAGAAATAATAATAAACAAATAAGAAAAGCTTAACAATGCTAACATAGTTAAACACATTAAAATATCATATTGAGCCTGAAAGTGTCTAGCAGTATTATTTATCTTGCTAAAATTATTCCACATCTTTAAATAAGTTATATAATGGCTATAAGCTTTTGCACTATTTCAACTTTTCAATTCAAGGTTGGATCTCACTTCCCAACTTTTTAGAATGGAAGATGTTCTCTCATTCAGGGTTGAGTCAAATTTCTCAACTTCTAGAATTAAGAGTGTATGCTTACCTCATTAGGTTTTTCGTCTTTCCTTGTGCGGGCCTATTCCTCATATATAACTTATTTCACCTTTTATATGACATATGATTTTGATGACATAGTTGCACTTTAGCTACCCTTTAGCTGCGCTTTAGTTGCACTTTTTGCTCATTCACTAGTTTATGAATATTTACCCTTTTATGCTTATGAAATCATTAACATTGCTAAAGATTACCCTTTACATAAATAATTTCATACATATACAATCATATTCATACAAAATAACCAAAATAAACTAGAATACATATGATCATAAACATAATCAAGAAGAAGTGCAATAATAAAATATTTACTAATTCTTATAATCTTGTTTGGGTATCTCACCTCATTCTCTAGGGAAGTCAGGTCAATTCGTTCTCCTAAAGTACCCTTGCCTCCTTTCCTTTTATATACAATCTAAATCATAATTGTTGATCATTCAAATCTGCATTCAAATAACATATAATAATTTATATGAAAATCTTATAAGTTTACCTCAAAGAAGTTTCTCTTCATTCACCCCAATATGACCTCTCTTCTCCTAAGTCTCCTTTCTTCCCTTTCCCTCTTTACCTTTTTTTTCAACCCAAAGAGTAACCAGTTACATCAACTTAGCCTGCATCAGTTTCCACCACTCTTCCGCACAACCAGCTTCAGCATTTTACTAAATTCCAACAACTAGCTTTCAAAAATTTATTATCTGAAATCCTCCTTCAAAGCATCTCACAGCAGCAGCCTCAACAAGTGGCTCCCGCTACTCAGCTTGAAGCTGGCTTCCGATGTCCAAGGAGGGACGGGTGGGGAAAAGAAGCTAATGTCTCCACAGAATAAATTACACTATTAAAATGATAATAACCTTCTAATTCCACTAAACCTTCTCAGTCATTCTCAGCCCTAGGATTTCCATCAACTTTATGCATGTCGGTTTAAGTGGAATTGCTACAGTAATTGAGTGGAATTGCTATAATAATTGAAGTATATACTATTAAATAATTTACTAATACTTAGCCTTTAATCTAGCTGTCATTTAAACCATAAACTGCAATTAAATACAATCAATTAAACAATTAATTTGATAATTTACATATACTTCAATATGTCAAAAATGTTTGGAATTAAAGTGGGATGTATATAAAAATAAGCTAATATTTAGAGGAAGTTGAATCTTATATTATTTTAAATATTTTTTAGAGTATTACACCCTAACCTAGAGCTCTAATGACAGGTAGAAAATATGAGAATAATAACTTCTTGCTTGCATTATCATCATTCAAAGGATATTCATACATATAGATATATAAACATCTATTGAAAGAGTAAAAACTACAAGTAAAATATATATATATTTCTTAAAATTCCATGAATCCATGTGCTACAGATTTTAATCTCTGAAGCTAATTGCCATTAATCCGTGCGGCACCTCCTGCATATTTAATTGTCAACCAATTACAATTAGTTGGACCGCTAATCATAGCTTCACGCCTCCCATCTCTATCATGCAATTACTCGTACTTTCCTCTTGAAATTGTTTTTATTGCTGTCATGGAAGCAACCGGCATTCACCAACGCAATCGTATTATATGTAACTTATTTCTCTATAGCAACTATTATTCAAGAATATAATGCCAACTATTAAAAAAAAAAGATAAGGGAAAATATTACAGTTCAGCCATCATTTGATTAATGCATATAAAAGGTCAGTAAGGATCCGTTAATGTATAGGCTTCATTTGATTTTTTTGTCATAGTTTTCACTCAGATGTATATTCAGCAACACTAAATAGCACACCCTATAAATTATGTACGAAATTTTTTTAATTATGATTACACAATCAAAAACCAGTGAAAATAATATTCCAATTTCCATTAAAACGTGCAAAAACTTGATCATAGCTAACCTGAGTGATCCGAAAAAAATTACAAGTAAACTAAGGGTCAAAATAGATGCTCAAAATTGCCCGAATATATTAAAAAGATGACAAAACTAAATATCTAACTTAAACAGGGAGACGATATCTAAATCAGAAGTTGAGATAAATAAGAATGTTCATATTGAATAAGAGCTCTAAAGCAATGAGTCAAGCATGTCCGCACATATAATAAATCCATCAGCTTTACGTAAGACTGATAATGGTTCACTGCTTTCAAATTTATATCTTACTTTTATTGGATTTTCAGAAGCTTTTGAAGAGCTGCGGTTCTTCTGTCTGACAAAAATCTGCAAAAAAAAATATCAATTAAGCAAAAACATAGATCCAGAGCAAGAAATTTGCATTATAAATTATAAAAAAGTAAATGCATACTATATACACAAAATCCTAAGTGAAATTACTTTACGAGTCATTTATTGTCTGCAAAAAATATCTTGCATGCACGTAAAACATGTGAATCAAGCTCCAACGACAGAACTAAGGATCCTGTAACTTTTGATATCGGACAAGAACAACATAATGTTTTTGGTATTGTCCCATCTTAGTTGGCAAAGATGTCTATTGCCTAAGCAAAAGGAACTTTAATATTCAACTACAATGAAAAGCATTTACATTACTTCAATGCATCACCTTCACTTATTTTAGCTTTTATTTGTTTATTATATTTGCTTCAAGTGAATTTGATTAGAGGAAAAATGAATGCAGTAAGGGATTATGCATGTTTAAGTGTACGGATGCAAAGGTACACAAACTCACATGCATGCAGATGTAAGGTGCATCCATACACAAACGTCCTCACATAAGCGCACTCTACATAGATTATGCATGTTTAAGAGAGCTCATGCAAAAACACACAAATCCAAATGTATGCACACATAAAGATCATACAAAAAAACATATCCAACGTGAGCTCAAAATACAGACACAAACACCAATTTAAGATAAGAAATCAAATATGAATGCAATACCCAAAAAATAGGTGCACATTGCATACATAGATCAACAGTCACATGAAAATTAGCCGAAACAGACACAATTTTATAGCCAAAATACTTGAACAAGAATAACAAAAACTAGCAACTCAACAATGAAATGAATAATGTAGAAAATAACAGTTTGTAACACTAAAAAATGAAATTAAGTCACAACATTCTGAGGGGGGAAACTAGCTCTAAATTTATTATCATCCTCAAAACATAACTAAGTGTAACCTAAAGCTACGAAGGACAAAAAAACCAAACTATTAGTGGCGAATGGTTTCAATAAGATTCCCTATAAAGCTAAAATACATGGACCACGTCTCCTAAATTCTAAAAAATATGAAAATGTGCTAACTAGGGGACAATTCTCTTATTATAACCCAACTGACGAAAAGATCTTAAAGCTCAAATAAATAAAAATAAGAAATTTGATTAAAAAAAAAATCATGTAGAATCTAATAGAGCAAAATGCAAGGAAAAAGCAGCAAAAATAAACTTTAATGTAAAAACCAATATGCATCATTATTAAGCTTAAAAGTGGGTAACAAAGGAAGGGAACTAACCTGATGCGTAGATTTACACGGAAGAAAGTGTTGTTGTATTGCCAACCAATCATTGTTGTGCTCCATTATTCCCATTGCTAACAAACTGCATTATATTTAAAAAGTGAAGACAGAGGACTCCACAATATATGACAATTAAAAGGTGTTATACAGTAAACATCCAATACTGGGATACAAATTGAAGGATTCAACTATGAGGCTTGCTTTTTTGGATAAAAAATTTCCACTGAATGCCTACCAGCATAGAAGAAGCAAGGGAAGCTTGAAGAAACCTTGATAATATATGGATTTATATATTGCAAAAAAATGTGAAGGGCGCTTATTAAACCTCAAGCTCTAACCCAAAGGAAATAAATAAAAATAATTAAAAGCAAACAGCATATGAATAAATGAAACACGTTCATAATTCTGTTCTTGGCACATCCAACTTTCTTAGAGCCTTTTCATAGCCATTATACAACAGCAAACCGCATTTCTCTTCTAAAATAACAGCATCTAGATCAACAGTAAACTATAAAAGCATTATAAATTGGACATAAAAATTGTTGAAACCCAGCCGTTCTCAGTGCAAGGGATCCGACGGACACAAAGATCAATCCGTTGGATGCTCTCATGGATCGCGCAATAATGGAGGAACGAATTTAGAAAAGATTTTATTAGAAATTTTCTGTATTAAATCTGTAATCTATTATTTCCTCATTTAGATATCTTTTATAGATCTATAAATAGGGAAGATAGTAATGAATAAAGCAAGCTTTTTCCCTCTCGCACCTCTGATATTAACATGGTATCAGAGCCGATCGGGAGGCCTTCATTGCCGAATGATCCAACCTTCTGACGCTGCAAGAGGCCGCCGCAGAAGATAGGCCGCCGATTCTGCCAGACGGAAGTGCCGATTCCGCCAGTTGCTGCCGCAGACGGAAGCCTCGACTCCGTCAAAACTGTCGTCGAAGGAGACGAAAGAGCAGAAGTGTTGTACCCACTGATCCGTCTGATCCTCTGTGCGTAGGCAAATTATTGGGTCAGGTGACCGAAGCCATCTCTCCGTTCGGTCGCCAATAAAAATGCGCCATCTGTCAGTCGTTTTTTTAATTTAATATTAACGCTTTATGTCTTGTCAGAGTTAGCGACCCGACCCGATAACGCTATTCATTTGAACTTTTAAGCTTTTGCCGCCCTATTTTTTCATTTTGAGACCCGCGAAAGACGCAAATATGTGCTGCTGTAGAAGAAAAAACGAGCCAGAAAATTGCAGAGAAGAAATGGACTGCTCAGTGAAGAGGGAGGTGGAAGAGGGAGTGCATGAATCGGAAAGGATGCATGAATCGGAAGGGCTGGTGCATGAATCGGAATCGGAACATGTGCATGAATCGGAATCGGAACCTAACTTAGCCGGAAATTCCTCTGGTTTCAACATATCGGTAAGTATCTTGGAAAAACGAGTTAGAAAGTTGTTTGTGAGCAGAATAAATTTCTTAAGCAGAAAGTTGACGTAGGTTTCAGCTCATTATTCTTAAGATTTTTGATTTTGCGATTTTTAAGCAGAATAAATTTCTTTTGTCGAAAAAGTAAAAAATAAAAAAATCTAATGTTGTTGTTGTTGCTTAGCATTCATTATTGATTTCTAGGATGAAGATGATAAATAAAAGAATGCGCTATAGTTGCGCTATAGTTGCGCTATAGTTGCGCTATAGTTGCGCTATACTTGCGCTATACTTGCGCTATAGTTGCGCTATAGTTGCGCTATACTTGCGCTATACTTGCCCTTTACTTGCGCTATACTTGCCCTTTCAGGCTGTATACAAAGATGAGACAGAAGCATATGAATGTTTTTGCACTTATGCTCACGATAATGGCTTTAGTGTCCGAAAGGATCATCACAGTTTTTGGCCAAATTCTAGGAAGATAAAATCGAAGGACTTTGTTTGTTCAAAAGCTGGTTTCAAAAAAAGTGATGATCATAATTCAGGGAAGAGGAAGAGATTCATTAGACCAGTTGTCAGAACTGGTTGTCCAGCCATGGTGAGGTTTGTCACTGATGAAGACGGTTACTGGCATGTCAAAAGATTTATTGAATCCCACAACCATGAATTAGCTAGCCCAGCCGACCGACACCTTTTAAGATCATGTAGGAATGTTATTGAGGAAAAAGCTTCCGTCCTAAAATCGATGACAAATGCAGGGATTAGAACCGTTGATGCATATGCCTACCTTGCAGAGGAAGTTGGTGGATGTGAGAATGTCGGATTCTCTAAGAGGGACGCCTACAATTTGATTCAGAAGGAGAAAAGAGCAAGGATTGAAATTGGTGACACTAATTCTTTGATTCAATTATTTAAAGATCGACAAGTTGAGGACCACATGTTTGCATGGGATGTTCAATATGATGATCAGGATAGATTGTTAAATTTTTTCTGGGTTGATGGCAGAAGCAGGATAGATTATGAATGTTTTGGAGATGTGTTAATTTTTGATACTAGTTACAGGCTGAACAAGTATAATTTTGTTTGTGCGCCATTTGTTGGTGTTAACAATCATTGGCAGAATATTTTGTTTGGGGTTGCTTTTTTGTCAGAAGAAACAATTGAAAGTTTTACATGGTTGTTTAAAGTATTTGTACGAATAATGGGTAATAAATATCCAACAACAATATTCACTGATCAGGACCAAGCTATGGCCAGGGCCATAGAAGCTGCATTACCTCACACTCGTCATAGATTATGCCAATGGCACATATTTAAAAAGGTTCCATCAAAAGTTTCCATCTACAATAGCAATAATAAAGTTAGAGGACTCTTCCATAAGTGTATGAGGTGGTGTGATTCTGAGGAAGTGTTTGAGGAAGCGTGGAATGAAATGATCAAGGAAGGGAATCTTCATAATCATGAATGGTTGCAGGATCTTTATAAGATAAGGAGAAAGTGGTCAACTGCTTTCAACAAGGATTCCTTTTGCATGGGCATTTTATCAACGCAGCGTAGTGAGTGTACTAATAATGTGTGTCATGGCATTTCAAAGCCAACAAGTTCATTAACTGATTGCTTTCTTGGCTTGGAAAAGGTACTGATGAATTGGCGGCGAAATGAGCAAGATGAGGATTACAAATGCAGTCAATCTGAAATTGTTCCCGTGATAAAGAACAGCTCAATATTAAAACAAGCTGCTAGATATTACTCAAGAAGAATATATTCAATTTTTGAGGAAGAATTTACAAAAGGCTGTGGGAGAAATGAGTATAGATTTTGTCTCGACTGATTCTTCAAAGTATATAGTCAACTACATAGAGAAAAAGAATCAAAACCATCCTTGGGTTGTTCACTTTGATGCAACAGAAGGTAACATTCAATGCAGCTGTAAGAAGTATGAAACCATGGGATTGCTGTGTTCTCATTGTTTGAGGGTTTTTAAACAGTTGGATATGGCTAAATTCCCTGAGAAGTACTTATTACTTCGTTGGTCAGCAAGGGCTCGACAAGTTTTTTATTCAGGTTACTTCCTTAATTCTCAAAGAAGTAATAATTTCCAAAGTGGTAGGGGATTCATATTCAGAAATCAGGTGAGCAGGTTTGCATATCAAATGAGCACGGAAGCTCAAGGGAATGAAGAGGCAGAGGAGTTTATTCTTTCCTCATTGCAAGACATGTATAAAAAATTATACTTAATTCTTGGTGGCAAGAAAAGAAATCAGAAGGATGTTGCTAGTTCCCAAGGTGGAACTGCAGATTTGAAAGATCCTCTAAAGCGTAGACCTAAAGGCATATCAAATGCAAGACTGAAAAGCCATTGGGAGAAGAAGAAACGGCCTAAAAGTAAGTTTTTAATAATTTGTTAATTATTTAATTCATAATCCTAATACTAAAGCTCTAGTTTCTTACAGATAAGAAACCTTTGGTGGGGGATAATCCATTGGAGGAACCTTCTTCAACACAACCTTCTTCAACACAGATGAACTTTTCAAGCATGCCTGAATGTTTCAGTGAGGAATATATAACCGGCATACCATCATGCCAACCTGGAGCTGAATACACCAAGTTGATGATGGATTTTCTTTCTTCGGAGTTGGAATTTAATGAATTTGCAATGTAATAATATTTATTTGGACTTAATGATTTCATTTATTGGTTGTAATAAAAAATTTTTTATAAATCATCTATTTGGACTTATGTAATTTGGTTTTTTTTTATTTTAAACTTTTTTAAGCTAAATAATTACGAAATATATGGTTGCCCTATACTTGCGCTATACTTGCGCTATACTTGCGCTACGGTTGCGCTATGGCTGCGCTATACTTGCCCTAAGGTTGCGCTATACTTGCGCTACGGTTGCGCTATGGTTGCGCTATACTTGCGCTATGTTTGCGCTATACTTGCGCTATGGTTGCGCTATGGTTGCGCTATACTTGCGCTATAGTTTAGCTATTGTTGCGCTTTACGGAATATAACAGATTTTAGAGAATGCTCATTAATAAACAGAATATAACAGTATGTGCACATTTTATACAACAATCAAAAAGTATATAAAAATATAATAAAATGTACATTTATAAATCATGGACAATATTTACAACAAGTTACAGATTGTTTACTTCTTTGTTTGTAGAAAAAGAAAAAATGCAAACTCTGCCCTAAATTTAGGCATATGCTTTTGCCAATCTTTAAGAGCATTCCAGTCTGGTTTTTTTCTTCGCACGGCCTTTTCCATATATTTACAAACGAAGATTCCGCAATCGTAGTTGTTTGATTGTGTTGGAATTCCACGAACCGCCTGGACATTCCATTTCGTAATATCGCTTGAAAAGCATCCTGTGGTGTCCTCGTGCAAATACTTTATCTGTACGAATAAAACATTATAAAAATTTATATTATGTATATAAACATAGTAATCTGGATATAACTTGAAATATGAATTTGAACTTACAACTGTATGACAAATATTCTTGTGTTCAGGATTTGGTAATGAATCATACATTTTCCAGACCTTCTCCTTCAATTTTCCAACAAGAAGAACCCAATGCTTCTCGTGAATTATGGGAAGTACAATAAGTTTGCTTTCTTGAATTGAAACAGGATTAATGTGATTGATAAAAATTTGATAATCCATACTGTATGACTTGTAAACCTGCAATAACTTAGTTCTATAAGGAAAAACTAAAGTGAAAAAAAGGATTAAAATATTATTTATACTTACCCTGTACAATGGAGAAATGTACAAGTAAGGATGAAATTTCTCCGCCATTAACCTACTCTGCTCAAGTAAAAAGAAAGCAAAAGCATCTACATGGTTATCTGCTAACCAATCATTTGTAAGCAGCATGTCAATATCTGATCTTTTTATTTCGATATTTCCAGATTGAAAAATTACGTGTTCCCTACAAAAACAAAGAAAAATTTAATGTTAACACGCAACCTTTAAAAAACCTTAGCGCAACCTTCAAAAAACCATTTCAAAAAACCATAGCGCAAGTATAGCGCAAGTATAGCGCAACCATAGCGCAAGTATAGCGCAACCATAGCGCAAGTATAGCGCAACCATAGCGCAAGTATAGCGCAAGTATAGCGCAAGTATAGCGCAAGTATAGCGCAAGTATAGCGCAAGCATAGCGCACGTATAGCGCAAGTATAGCGCAAGTATAGCGCAAGCATAGCGCACGTATAGCGCAAGTATAGCGCAAGTATAGGGCAAGTATAGGGCAACCATAGCGCAAGTATAGCGCAAGTATAGCTTACTTTGTATTAAATTTCTTGAAAAATTCATCCATCATTCGTTGGTTTTCCTCAGTCAGAAATTGCTTCCCTGGATAATCCATTTTTTCCAATGCTGGTCTTGTCTGAACTATTATATTTTCTACAGAAATAACCTCTTCATTCTTCTTTACGTATGGTATGACTGGTTTTGATGATCTCTCTTCTTTTTCATCATTTTCTCTTTTTCTCTTTTGAGGTGGAGGTGGAGTTGGAAGTATTGGTTGTTGTGGGGGTATTGGTGATTGTGGAAGAATTTCTTCGGCCAATGGTGGAGGTGGAGGTGGAGGTATTGGTGGTTGTGGAAGAATTTCTTCGGCCAATGGTGGAGGTGGAGGTGGAGGTGGAGGATGATCTTGTATTGGTGCCTGTCCTGAAGGATTTTTGTTGTGGAAGTTCACGGATTGGAAAGTGGAGGCAGATGTAGATACATGCGGCTTATCTGGATTGTGATCACACTGCATTTGAAATTCAATGAATTTGTACTTCAGTGAGTCTTGATCAGCCTGCAGTTTCTCCAAAATATCTTCAACTCTGTCCAATCTTGCTCCCACATTATCTTGAATTTTACTTAACATCTTCTCAAACATTTCAAAACATTTATTCTGAACAGCCTCTAAATCTGCCCTTCTAATGGGTGGCTGTTCAGCAAAAGGTTGACTTGTGGAAATTTTTTCTGTAGGTGGGCGAGTAGAAGGCTGAGTTGGCGGCAGAGACTCAGTTTCTGGTGGTTCATTATGAGGAGAATCAGGGGGAGGGAGAGGAGGAGAGGGAGGTGGGGAGGGAGGTGGGGTGGTGTCAATTTTCTTTTTTGCGGAAGCCTTATTTTTCTGTGGTGAATGCAATTTTTGTGGTTCATGACCTGAACGGGTATCCAAGTTTTGTATGGCAGTAATGTCGGCCCCGTATTTTTCGGCCTCCTCATTGGTAACATTGTCAAGACAAATAAATATCTGCAAAAACCAAAAAAAAATTATTAAAAATCATAGCGCAACCATAGCGCAACCATAGCGCAACCATAGCGCAACCATAGCGCAACCATAGCGCAACCATAGCGCAACCATAGCGCAACCATAGCGCAACCATAAAATAATTTGCATCAATAAAATGAAAAAATTACCTCACTTTTCTTTAAAAATTTAAATAATTTGGCTGCATTTTCTTGAGTAAAGTATAATTCTGTATACCCCTGCCATCTAAGAAAACGTGGTCTTATTTCTGAATCGGTTGGTTTATTCAAAGAAAAATGTTCCAAAAACCAAATCTGTATAATGCCAAAAAAAAAAATTTAATGTTAACATTTAAAAACATTAAACATTTAGAAAAACCAATAGGAGTGGAAACTTACCAGTAGAAGAGGAAAGAAGCCATTGATGTAACCCAATGGTCTTTGTTGTTGAAACTTCTCAAAAATTGTATTGAACTCCCCAACCATGAAGTTCCTTAAGGAAGAAGCCCAATTAATGGAACTAAACTCACTTAAATTATTTGCAACAGTTGTGAGCCTTCTAGGGGTTTTATGACTATTTAGTGGAAAGAAAAGGTTGGATAACAAAAACATAATAAAGGTCTTTATTTTTGTTGCATTATCAGTTAATCTGTCTAATATTGACATTTCATTTTTTATTTCAGTTGACAGAGGTCCATTTAGAGGATCAATCCTCCATTTGATATCAATGCCTCTGTTGGGCAAACCTGTCAGAAAATTTCAGCTGTTAAAAAGTTCAAAAAACATATAGCTATAAAAAATTCCAAATTCAAAATATTACCTGTCAACAAAGAAACCTCGTCAGTAGTGAATTTCAGAACATGTCCAAGGACGATGAAGCCCTCATCAGCAGGACTCCAGAATTTAAGAATCTCAAACAGAAGTGGTATACACTGCTGGAATGCGGGGAACATCAAAAATTGATGAATGTTCAAATTCTTTAATGTTTGTTCCACTTCATCATCTATGATCTCGGCAAAAGCATCACAATGTTTCCGGAAAGCAGTAACATAACATCTAGATGTTACTGGCCTTTGATAGGGAGTCCTCATCTATAACAAAAAGAAAAATCAGAACTATGAAAATAGCGCAACCATAGCGCAACCATAGCGCAACCATAGCGCAACCATAGCGCAACCTTATATTTCGTAATTATTTAGCTTAAAAAAGTTTAAAATAAAAAAAAACCAAAAAATTGAAAACCACATTGAACATATATTCTAGTTTTACAACTATTACTAAACCCTAAAACTTAGAAGATAGCGTAAACCTTTCGTATCATTTGCTTCATCCATTTACGAAGAGAAGAAGCGTGAAAAATCAGAAAATAAATATTTGAAAGGAAACATTGGTAAAATTATAAGTAAACCAAACCCTAAAATTTAACGGCAATATAACTTTAACGCAACGAAAGCGCAAGTAAAGCGCAAGTAAAGCGCAAGTTAGGCGCAACCATACCTCTTCCTGATTGCTGGTCTTCTACAGTATCGTCGTCTACCTCCGGCAGGAATAAGCAAATGCAGAACCGAAGGTAATGGAGGAATCCGAGAGCTCGAGTAACAGTGAAAATGTCGCTCGAAAATAAAATGCGCGGCGTTTCCATTCTTTCTTCGCCAATAGAATAGCGTTATCGGGTCGGGTCGCTAACTCTGACAAGACATAAAGCGTTAATATTAAATTAAAAAAACGACTGACAGATGGCGCATTTTTATTGGCGACCGAACGGAGAGATGGCTTCGGTCACCTGACCCAATAATTTGCCCTGTGCGTAAGCCGCCCCGCTCTTTGTGCGTACCCTAGCTACGCCGAAGGGAAAGTCGACGAAGGAGCAAAGCCGCCCTGCTCGAGCCTCTCTTTGTACGTACCCTAGCTACCTAAAACAAACCGAGTCTTTTAAGACTCAGATTGGCCCGATTATTTAATCGGGAAGACGCCTTCACAAAAGAAAAAAAAAAGAGGAAAAAAATGAAAAAATTATATTTATATATATATATATATATCCTCTATCGACATTTATTGTCGAACAAGAAAATTTTTTAGAAGCCTTCATTGCTATCCAATGTTAGAAATTAATTCCTCCTAAACCATTGATCAAATAGAGGAATCAATGGTGCACCAAGGACGATGTGACCTTCAAAGCATGCAACCTTCCTATCGTCTAAATGGAAAGAACTACCTAAAGTGGTCTCAATTTGTGAAGACCTACTTGAAGGGGAAAGGGAAAATACATCACCTCCTTGGAGGAGGACCAAAAGAAGGATATCCTAAATTTGGGGCATGGAATGAAGCAGACTCCATGATTATGTCATGGTTATGGAATTCCATGACTCCAGAAATTAGCGATACATTTATGTTCCTTTCGACTGCAAAGGACATATGGGATGTTGTTAGACAGACCTTCTCCAAAGCTCGTGATGCGGCTCAAATCTTTGAAATTAAAGTCAAAGTTGGAAGCACAAAGCAGGGGAGCAGGACCGTGACAGAGTATGCTACCCTTCTACAAAATTTGTGGCAGAAACTTAATCACTATAGGTGCATAGAAACCAAATGTCCGGAAGATGCTGCGATCCAAAAAATTTTTATTGAAAAAGATAGAGTTTATGACTTCTTGCGAGACTAAATACAGAATTTGACCAAGTTAGGGTTCAGATTTCTCGACAAAGAGGAGAC
Source organism: Dendrobium nobile (assembly GCA_022539455.1). Lineage (NCBI taxonomy): Eukaryota > Viridiplantae > Streptophyta > Magnoliopsida > Asparagales > Orchidaceae > Dendrobium > Dendrobium nobile. The sequence continues at coordinate 70,364,933 of CM039734.1, forward strand.
GCCATCACTCAATGAAACCATTTCTCTCATCCACACAGAAGAAAGCAGACGATGAGTGATGTTAGAACCAAAGGTCGTTGAAAGCTCAGCAATAGTGATGAACAAAGAATCGTCATGAAAGGAGAAAGGTAAAGATACTTCAAAATTCAAAGACAAGGACTCACTTTGGTGCAGCTATTGCAAAAAGTCAAGACACACAAAGGAAACGTGCTGGAAAATATATGAAAAACCCTCCAGCAATGAGTGGAATCAAAAGGGTGAAACAAGGAGCACATCACATGCCAACAACACTACAAGTAAACTAGAAGCATAATCCAGCCTTGAAGAATTCAATAAAGAAGATATTGATAAATTGAAACGACTCCTAGTATCTCTTGAAAAACCAAATGCTTCTTATTCATTTGCACTCTCAGGTAAGACTCCAATTTCTATTAGTTTAAGTGCTTCCAGAAATCATTTAAAAGAATTATGGATCATTGATTCAGGAGCCACATATCACATGACTCACTCACCTACCCACCTCATAAACTATACTCCTTGCCCAAACAACAAGAAAATCATCACTGTTGATGGTTCTCTTACCACGGTAGCTGGCCAAGGAGACATAATATTATCTCTCTTACTCACCCTAAAAAATGTGCTCCACGTACCACAATTATCCACAAATCTAATATCAATACAAAAACTTACCAATGATCATAATTGTCAAACCTTATTTAACCCTACTTATTGCTTATTTCAGGACCAGATCGAGGAAGAAGATTGGACTTGCTAAGGAGAGAGCAGGATTGTACTACCTGGAAGAACCAAACCAATCTAAAAATAGTTGCTCTATGTTATCCCTAGTCGATAGGAATTCCACTATTTGGCTTCATCATTATAGACTAGGACACCCATCTTTTGATGTCCTAAGACATATATATCCACAACTTTTCAAGAAATAAAAAAAAAAATTTATTGTGAAACCTGTGAGTTGGCTAAACATAAAAGAACCTCATTCCCAAATAAAAGTGAGAGATGTGATACTCATTTCTACCTTATTCATAGAGATATATGGGAACTTTAAAAAATCCTCAATATCTCTAGGGCACGTTGGTTTGTGTCATTCATTGATGATTACACTAGAGACTCTTAGATCTATCTCCTTAAAAATAAATCTGATGTTAGCACTATTCTTCCCATCTTTCATTCCATGATCAAAAATCAATTCGGAATAAAAATAAGGAGATTCCACTCCAATAATACCAAAGATTACTTCAACCAAACCCTTTCCTCCTACTTCCAGAGTGAAGGGATCATCCATGAGTCCTCTTGTGTTCACACCCCACAACAAAATGGGGTTACAAAGAGGAAAAATGGTCACCTTCTAGCCTCCACCCGAGCTTTCCTATTTCACTAGGATACACCCACATCCTATTGGGGCGAAGCTCTTTTAACTACAGCTTATCTCATAAACCGACTACCTTCAACAGCCTTAGGACTCAAAACTCCAATGGAGACTCTATCCTCTTTTTACCCCGAGGTTCGAACCCATCATAATCTTATGCCAAAAATCTTTGGATGCACTGCCTATATTCATATTCACATCCAGGAGAGAGGAAAATTAGATCCAAGAGCACTCAAATGCATCTTTGTTGGCTATTCAACTGTTGACCTTCAACAGATAAAACAAAAGGAAAAAAATACTTAAAATATTTTATCCATACCGCAAATCTAGCTGAGATCCCACCGTTTGCTACAGTTTCCCATGTCCTGCAGTCGGCGCTGCTTCAGAACATGTCATGCGCAAATCCCGCTCTCGATCGTCGCTCTTCGATGCCTTTAAAAGCCAATCGAGCGGACACCTCCAGTGCTTCTTTCCATTCACAAACCTCCCTCGACTCCAGTTGAACTTCCCCATCGCATGACTCTCCTCCTGACCTCCTGCTCTCTCACGACCGACCCCCATAGCCGAACAAAAGCCGAGCTCCACTGCATCTCCACTTCTTCCATTCACGATCCACTTAGCTCCAATATATCGAACCTCCGACCAAACTTCACTGCTTGAGCTCCTCTCACTGAAGCCAAAGCCTATTCTTCCCGAACCCCTCGTCCGTCTCCGACCTCTCGGCCAACCCGCACAGAGAGAGAGAGAGAGAGAGAGAGAGAGAGAGAGAGAGAGAGAGAGGGACGACTTACCTTGCTCCTCCAAAGCCGATTCCCCCTCTGCCATTCGCACCTATCCCACCGCCCTCTCTACCTGTTGTCTCCGATCCATACAGCCGAAGTCCCTCCATCGATCTCCACCATAGACCTAGCCGTTCTCTCCATTTCTTCCTCCAAGCCGTGACCCCCTCTCTGCTCTTACCCGATCTCCCCCTTAGTTATAGGTATACTTTTTTTTATATATGATTATATTATTAGTTATATTATTATTATTAGTGTTAATATTAACATTAATGAATTATTAGTATTAATATTATTGTTAACAATAATATTTGTATTAATATTCCTATTAATGATAATATTATCATTATTAATAATAATAACATTATAACTTATTATTATTATTATTATCATTATTTTTAAGTGTAATTAATTTGTAAAATAATTATAATTAGTTATAAATTAATTATAATTTTTATAATTAGTATATATTAATTATAATTAATCATAGTTAATTATTATCATTAATAATTAAATATGATTAATTATCATTAAGTATAATTAATTATTATAATCATAAATAATTAATTATAATTATAATTTATATATGATTAGTTGATATTAATTATAATTAATCTTTATTAATTATAATTAATGATAATTAATTATCATTAATTATAATTAATTATTTTAATTATAATTAATAAAAAAAGATTTTTTCTTGTGGCTTGCAACGGGCCGGCAAACCCCCTACGTGCTCACGTAGCGTTGTAGGGAGGGAAACCGGCGCGGCGCTTGCGATGACTTAAGAATTCCTCTTCAATGCTAGCAACGAGCCGGCAAACCCCTTACGCGCTCAAGTAGCGTTGTGGGGAGGGAAACCGATGCGAAAATTGCGGCGAGGAGGATAAAAAAAATAAATATATACACATATATTTTTATATAAGTATCCCCGAACGCTCACGTAGTGCAGAGGGAGGAAATCTGTGCTTGTTTCTAACATTTGCTTTCTTTTTGTAATACTTAAAAAAAACCCTTAAACGCTAACGTAGCGGGCGGGGATAAAAAAAATAATATGCAACCGCGGTGTCATTTTGACACCTACCTGAAGCACTCACGTTGCGTCGAGAGGAAGGTTGCCTCTTGGTTTTTACCCTAAACGGGGGAGATGCAGGGAGGCTGCCGAAATTTGGATAAAAAATCCAATGATTGAAAAATATTGAATCTCATTTGGACATCATTTGAACTAAATTCAAACTTGGATAATTAAGCAAATGGCTTAAGAAAACTCAAGCAAGGGGATTTGAACTTGCATATCAAACCATACTTGAACTCTACAAGGACCACATGGGACTTTGATTTGGACATGAACAATATAACAAAGAGATCAAATTCAAATGAACCTGAACTCAAGTGAACTTGAGTTTGATACTTTAACTTAAACAAAGGACTTGTGGACATGCATTTGAACTTGATTGAACTCATAGAACTTAACTTAAACTTGAACTCGAACTTGGGCTTGAACTCATTTTCAAATTAATGAAAAAGAGTTTTGACTCAACTTGGACTTGAATGAGAATTACAAGAGACCATGCTATAACTTGAAATCAAGTGGACTCAGAGCAAAGTAACGAAATATTGGATCTAATCGAACTACATGCAAATAAGAGTTCAATGAAAAAATGCAATCAAATAGCAAACGATCATCATCCAAGTATCAATAGACATTCATGGTTACTCAATTGAGATCAAATGGAAGATGTGTGTTCAATAAGGTATAAAAGTCACCAAATTGTAGATTGGACCTTTAAATGACAAATCATCAACCAATGAGCCTATTCCTCTAAACAAGAATCATGATTGAGGCAAGGAGTGGTGAAACTAAACTAACTCAATCTCTCCAATCAAGTTGATATCCATGCGATGATTGAATGAGGAATGTGATAATGTGCCTACAAGAAATGATATAAGACTCTTCATGCATACAACCACTAGCTCGTGGATCAAAGTAGTGATGAACTATCAACCAAGATGTATTTGAAGAGTGTGAAACCAATACAGCTCGCATATGAACGATGCTATCCAATTGTAAACAACGATGATTAATAAATTACAAGGATGGTGGGTTCCTTGCAAATACATATACATATTTAGCATCAAGATACAAGAAAATACAAAGGACAACCATTCAATAGTAAACAAATATGTCAATCCTTTTCAAGTAAAGGAGGACGATACACATCAAATACAAACATTCATAAGTTGTCATAAGAATATCTGCTGCATATATTAGATGCTGCCTACGAGCAAATGTAAGAAAAAAATGGCAAATACGAATGCTTATGGGCAATGCCAAGAGATTTGCACTCAATGTTAACACACAAATAGGCACATCGAATCATGCAAGTAATGTCAAGCAAAGACTGTATATCTGCCATATATATACAAGATATCTACACACCTGCATGCTGTCATAGTAGAGGGCAATGAATGATACAACACCTTCACGACCATTCATAAGTAAAATGTCAAAGGGTTACAATAAATGCAAGCACCTACTTGTTATAGCAAGAGATTAGTTAGTGCACTACAATCTACCTGCGCAAATCAAGCAAGTAGTGCACAACAGTCTACATGTACAAAGTCGCGAACAATTCTATTTAGAAGTTGCTACGCCCCGCCACCGGATCCGCAACATTCACAAAAGCGGATAGAAGGAGTCTACAAATATTTCAAAGTACCCTCACACGTGCACCATAGTTGTATACACATAGGTACACTAAAAGGGGTAAAACCAACCAAATACCCGCATGGGCCCCGGCGAGCGTGTTATTGGTACACACGAGACGCCTAGGGATGCTGCGTGGGTCGATAAAGTTGAACCCAATCCTCCTAAGCACGCAAGTAGGAGTCGACAAGGTTCAATCAATATTTATAAAATGCCCATAAACACTCGCATGGACCCCGACAAGCGTGTTATTGATACACACGTGACGTCTAGGGATGTTGTGCGGGTCGACAAGTAAAGTCAAGTTCGAACCTGATCCTTCTATACGGGTCAATAGGAGTCGACAGGGTTCGAACCTTCAAACAAATACACGGTTGTGGCGACCGGTGTATTTGTTTTAATACATTCATATCAGACCTTCAAGGCCTATAATCAAGAAAATTCACTAATAAAGGCATAAAACACATGAAACTTGATCCTCTGTTGACCAGTAGATAGAGTCGACAAGGTTCAATCCAGAAAATGGAAATGCCCCCCAAACACCCCGATGATGGCCGTGTTGAATGCAGATCTCAACCAGAGGGGTTCACAAACATTTTTTAAATGTCTCCCAAATATCCAAATATCCATTTCAAACAATTCAAAGCTCCACCCAAATACCCACAAAAACCCAAAAATCCAAGAAATCCAAAATCATTCCAAATTCCAAAAATATTTAAAATTAAATCAATCCATCAAACACTTAAAGAAAAATTCATCCACCATCCGCAACAGTTTGCCGGGGTGAACAAATTAAAACTTTAGCTCACTTAGAGTTAAATGCCTAGTCGAAAATATCACTAGGATCCATTCTCAAGCAATCTCCTACCAATAAGGACGTGATACGTGTCCTCTAACCTGCAGTTTTGCCTCCAAATGGTACCGCGGGATAAACGGTTATGACCCGGGGCCCTCTGAACTGAGTGGTTTTGCCGCCAAATGGAACTACGAAATACCGATTATGGCCAGAGCCAATACGCTCCTTATTGGCATCAAATCCTTGAGATATGAATCAATAGGATATGATTGATAGGGCACAAAGCCCTCTGTTAGCTAAGGTGGATTCAAATTTATCCCCTTAGACAAACATTCACCCCAGGTCTACAAAATCCCCTTGGACGAAGCAACTCATGGCTACCGACAAGGATCCTTCTGTCAAGTTGGGTCGACTACCTCCTCTGACTAAGTAGACCAGGGATCACGATGGCCCGGGACGACGGAACCATGGGATCTTGATCGATTCCATCATCCATTCCCCCACCATCCGCTTTAAGTGCAAAATGGTGAAATTTATAATTTTAAATATTAAATCTTTTAATCCTTCAAACTTTCAACCCAAAACCCGTGCTGCTACTATATGCTAGATGTGTATTCTCTACGTATATGATTGACGATTAGCCTTAATCGAAAGTTCTCTCACGTGATCGTGAGGGGTAATTAACTATAGGGGCTTGCGCCTATAGGAAACCAGAACTAAGATCATAAAGTCCTCACAAAATGAGGGTGAAATCTATGGGTAGTGTCTTATCTACAAATCCATCTGTCTTCCAAAATTTACCCCGGAACTTATTCCGTTAAAACTCCCTTGCCAAGAAAAATCAAGCACAATCAGCGCCGGGCGGAGGCCGGGGCCGAATTTTCGGAGCCCACATCAGCTACCCAAAAAGGTTATAAGTGTTATCATCCACTCACAAGAAAAATCCTTGTCTCTATGGATGTTACCTTTGATGAGCAAAATTCCTATTTTTCAAAATCTCATCTTCAGAGGGAGACTGAACTTGAGGAAGATGAGGAAAATGAACTAGCACCTCTTAACCTTAATCCACGACCTCAAACCAATCCACCTGAAACCCAAGATAGGGAAACAAATGAAAGCTATTATTAGATTTGGAAAGATTTACTCCATACGTAAAGCTCAAGCTATGCTCCAAAGAAGATCCAAGAATCGAAACCATCTCTTGGAAATAAGTTAACCTCACCACCTCCCCTATATCCTATAAACAACCCTATATCCTTCAACAACTTGTCATTGTCACACAAAAATTTCATGGTTACATTAGAAGATATCCATATTCCTAAAGATATTTCTAAGACCTTAGCTAATAAAAATGGAAAAATGCCATGAAGGATGAAATGCAAGCCCTAGAAAAGAACAAAACATGGGAGATCGTCAATCTACTGATAGGGAAAAAACATGTCGGCTGCAAATGAGTGTCCCAAGTAAAATACAAAGCTGATGGCATACTAGAGAGATATAAGACAAGACTGGAGGCAAAATGGTTCACTCAAACATATGGCATTGACTACCAAGTAAAATACAAAGTTGTAGCCAAGATGAATATTGTCAGAATACTACTCTCACTAGCAGCCAAGTACAACTGGCATCTGGAATAATTGGATGTGAAAAATGCATTCCTGCATGGGGATTTAGAAGAAGATATATTTATGGAAATACCACCAGGGTTTAAAGAAAAATCTGAAGGTAACAGAGTGTGCAGACTGAAAAAAGCTCAATATGGGCTCAAACAATCACCAAGGGCCTGGTTCGGAAGATTCTCTAAATTCATGCTCCTTAATAGGTATCGACAGAGTCAAGGCAATCATACATTATTCTTTAAACACTCAGACTCAGGGGGATTCACAATATTATTAGTGTATGTTGATAATATTATTGTGACTGGAAATAATGAATAGGAGAAAGTTAGTTTAAGGAAAAGTCTTACTAAGGAATTTGACATCAAAAAACTTGGTATACTAAAATACTTTCACGGAATTGAAGTAGCTCACTCCAGCAAAGGAATCTTCATTTCACAACAGAAATACATCAAAGATTTTCTACAAGAAATAGATAAATTAGCTTGTAAACCTGCACCGACACCAGTAGAACCTAATCTTAAACTGGGGGAAGCTAGAGAAGATCCAAATGTAGATAAAGGGGTCTACCAGAGACTTGCAAGAAAATTGATCTACCTCTCCCACACTAGACCAGACATAGCATTTGCAGTAAGCATGGTCAATCAATTTATGTAGAATCCAAATCAGATTCACATACAAGCGGTAGACAAGATATTGCACTACCTTAAAGAAAATCCAGGAAAAGGGATTCTCTTTAAGAGAGATCTTGGAATAACTCTAGAAGTATACGCGGAAGCCAACTATGCGGGATCACCGGTTGATAGAAGATCTACCTCTGGATATTGCACATTTATGGGAGGTAACTTAGTTACATGGAGAAGCAAGAAACAAAATGTGGTGGAAAGATCCAGTGCAGAAGCAGAATATCGAGCTATGCCTTAGGAATATGTGAGTTACTATGGAACAAAATAACCCTAGAAGACTTGAAGGTTAAGTGGGATGAGCCCATGAAGCAACATTGTGATAACAAATCAGCAATCAGCATATCCCACAATCCAGTCCAGCATGATAGGACCAAGCACATAGAAGTTGACAAACATTTCATTAAAGGAAAACTAGACAGTGGTCTAGTAAGTGTCGACCATGTATCATCAAAGGATCAACTTGCAGATATCCTTACCAAATGATTGGACAGTTCTGTCTTTCTTAGAATGATTGACAAGCTATGAATGATAGATCCATATTTTCCAGCTTGAGGGGGAGTGTTGAAATCCAGTCGTTCCCAGTGCAAGGGATCTGACGGACACAAAGATCAATCCGTGGGATGCTCTCATGGATCACGCCATAATGGAGGAACGAATTTAGGAAAGATTTTATTAGAAACTTTATGTATTAAATATGTAATCTATTATTTCCTCATTTAGATATCTTGTATAGATCTATAAATAGGGAAGATAGTAATGAATAAAGCAAGCTTTTTCCCTCTCGTACCTCTCAAATATAAAAAGAGTTTAAATATAAACAAATCTAAATAAAATAGTGCAAAGCAGCATATCATATAAATGATATGACGACAATTTTCAAAATAAGAATAATGATAGCCAAACAAATGATATAATGACAGTAAAAAAAATGCCAGAAAATTTTAAATAGAATTGGGCATAAATTATTAAAGAATTATAACAAAAGAAACAAGTGTTGCATGGTCCATCCACCTTATTATTGGCATATACAAAGAAGTTAAACACATAATTAGGTCTAAGAAATACATGCTGCAGTGTGTGATAAATACGCACCCATCTTCTGCATCTGTGAAAAGCACACGATTTGCAACAGCTGGTGTTGGAGGCTTATGAGGAAAAAGTGCTGCATTAAATAAATGAAGAAACCTCTGTGCCAACTTAGCAATATCAGCAGGAACAAGAGCAACCGACTGTTTCATGGTACTCTCCATAAGCGTAGCAGCCAGTGATTTCTTAGGCTGCTGTTGACCAGATTGGAGTGGACAAGATGAACTAGATAAAACGGTTGTCAATGTTGAAGTAGATTCTCCTGGCATTGGTAGGGAAAAAAGAGGCTCTTTACACGAATGACTCTTTACAAGACCATGTTCCAATAAACTCTGTCTGAGCATTGATATAGCTGCCAAGTCATTAAAATACTATTATTAAACACATTGTATAAACAAGAAGCATTGTGCCTAAAATATTAATATTACATGCCTACCACCCATAGAACAAATTTAGATGCATGAAATGAAATATTAAAGTTTATAAGATTGTATGAATTGTAGAAATGAATTATAGGAGTGATATATTTGATATTAAAGTTGTACATGGGTGGTAGGCATGTACTATTAATGTTTTGAGTGTTAGATATGTAAATAGCATGAAATAAAGTGCTATGTATGTAAATTTCCCTAAAATTAAAATAGTTGGGAATCAAACTAGTCACCAACTTTCTTTAACATCGGCCAAGTAATTCTTAGCAAGCCGAAGTGGAGCTAGATCAAGAATCGATAAAACAGTGTTATTATCAATTACAGGTGTCCAGTAACAACTAGCACTTTGATTTGAATCAACTTGTACGGAGGAATGAAGATTTGAAGGATGAAAACATAACGGAGGATAAGGAATCTTCCTCCAGGACAGTGACATTTCATGTCTTTCAATCATTTCTGATATCAACCTCCGCAAGTCATTGGCAACTTGCTGTCTGGAAGGATCAAGAACACAGACGGAGAAAACTTGGAGAAGAAGTTGAACATGTTCATGTATTAAGCAGTATAGCTGTCCGATTTGGCAAGCTGTAAATCCACTGATAAGTTCAGTACCAGAAACAGATGCAGAGCAATGAAAAAAAGAATTAGGTGAAGGCATTTTCCATGCAAAAGAAGGAAAATGAGGTCTCCGTAAATTGGAAACATATGGCAATATAGGACGTAATGTGGCCTTAGATTGTCCCAACAGAAACTTCTTGCTTTTTGCAAACAGCTTTAGCCGTTTCTTTTGCCTGGTCTCTGGTGCATGAGCCTCTCCATACTGCTTTTCGCTATGTTCTGTGTTGCAGCCAGTGGTTTCCTCAACATCACTCTCAAGTGCTTCTTCAAGTTCAACTTCAAAGTCAGCATCATTTTCTTCATCTTCATCAAAAGTTCTCTCTCCTTGACCTGCTTGCTCATTTCCATCTCCTTCCAAAAGAACAGCAGCAAGAAATTTGTGGTATTCTTCTTCCTCATCAACATTACGAAGGTCATCATCATCATCTGACTCTTGAAAGAATGTCTGTAGTTCTTCAAGTGTGTAATTTGCAAGTGAGTGTCGAGCCCTAGTACGCCTGCAAATAGCATCATCATTATCATCCACAATACGCTCATTGATGATTTCTTGATTGGAAGTCGCATCAAGCACATTTTTCTTTGAAGGAACACCAGCACCATCACTTCCATTCACAGCAGAAAAATCTTTAATGTAAGTCAACATTTGTAGCTGCTTGATTGATTTCCCAGAGGCATCATCAAATTGCATTATCTTTCCCTCAGCCTCCTCAGCCTCATTTACGGATTCTTGGCAATAGATATCCGTCTTCTCCTTGAGTCTTGGAGATGAAGAGCTGAGTTTTTCATCTGAAAAGCTTTGGACACGTTTACAAACATAATCACATGTGCCTTCATTTTCATAACTCAAACTAGAAGAGGTTTCTGAAAGTGTTTCACCTCTTAAAAGCGGATTGAAGTCCAGGTCATCCTCTTCAGCTTCTATATGCATATTATCACCCATCAACACAATTTTTTCAGATGAAAAGTTCAGGTTGAACTGATAAAAATGCCCTGCAAATTTATGGTAACAACTATAGTATATTATATCACCAGAGTCAACCCAAAAACCACAAAAAGAAGAAAAATTATCAAGGAATACAAAAAAATTATTTTACAAACAAATTTCAACAAGTAGTACATGTTACTGCACTCTAAGAAAAATGCAGTGTGCAAAAAAACAAGTACATACATGCATAAATTTGATACATGACAAAGAAATAAATAAAAAAATAAACTCACCTAATGGTGTGACAACTACGCTTTTAAAATTGCTTGGACTGACCCCAAAAAAATGGAATTTAATTTTTTTTTAAGAAATAATTCTTAAAATATAACAGTAAAATAAGAATACCACTATAGAATTACGTAATTTTCATGTAATTTAACAGATTAAAAATCATAATCATCATCACATTGATAAATGCCCAACAACAACGCAGTCAAAACTATGTTAATTACAAACAGAATAAGAGCTGATTATATTCAAATATCGTCAACAATTGTTTCATCACAAGATCTCACTGATCTCAGTTAATTCCCTGAAACTGTGCAAAAATTATATATGTTTGTTTATCCTTGGGATCAACAGCCACATGCGACGCTTAAATAGAAGACTAGCCGTAATTGATCAATACACTCCATAGGCCCTTAGAGGTTAATTAAAGACATATTATATAAATATATATCCCAAAGATTTCTCCTACAATGACTGTGGTTCTAAAGATGATTTATTTTAATTATGGGTGTTGAAGTTTCTCAATGAGGCAGAATTCTAAATTAATTACATCCTGGACACATCTATGAATACTCTCGATTAAGGAGTTAATATTTGTGTTTGAACCAATTATGATTGATGTAAATATGGTTGGGACAAAGTCATAATGGGTCCTATAGAACTTTATAGAAGATGATGGGAGGAATGTCCAAGGAATCAAGAAACGCAAACTTGGGAGACCTAAAAAGGACCCAAAAAAGGAACTTATAACTCCACATTGACCATAAGATGCCCAAGATTGTACATAAAAAGCCATGTGGTAGCACCCGTCCAAAGGAAAATGAATGAACTAATGTGGGAAAGTAAGGACTAATCTACCAAGTGGGCATAACGCCCACAGTCAAGATCCCATGATTTTATCATTCCAAGTTTGTCAGTGACCTTAATCTCCTTAGTCATGTGTCGACTTGAGAATCCATATTAACAACCATGTGTTATCTCATCCAAGGGACCTCGTAGATCAAGGGTGTGGATCTAGTTCTAAGCTAACATAGGAGAATTATACTCCACTACCATATGAGGGAGAAATCTAAATTGGATTTATTCTACTGTGTGATGGTGCATGCCAAATCTAACAAAACTACTTAGGCTCTAAGATTGATGTATAGGAAATGAGAGTATTTTCTCTATGTGATAGAGAAAATACTCAATATGGGGCTTATAAATTAATATGATAGAGAAGCTAGAGGTATGAACTTGCATCTTGCATGGGTCAAGAATGTCATCTAATTCACCTAGTCGCACATGAATATACCAAATAATTACCAAATTTTTTGAAGCAAAATATAGAGGTTCAAGTTAAATTGTAAACATATTTGCTCTAATATACATAATCTTTGTTCTACTATAACCGGGGATCAAAAAATTGTGACTCCTCTTAAAATTATGATGCGACATGGAAGCGAAAACAACAAGCAAAATAGAAGAATAATGTTGGAACACAATAATATGCCTGATTTTCTTATTTCTCATTCAATAAAAAAGCAAGATACAATTGATCTACTATTCAATAGATATATCATATCTCCTACAAATCTTAAACGCCTCTAAGAATTCACAACAAACACAAGAAAAATAAACTCAACAATCTCATCCTCGTAACCTTAATTAAAACTCCTCCTTAAATAGCTCTATCCACAATAACACAAATAAAACCTTCCTAAACAATTAAACATGATTTAGGAAATATTCCTAAACAAGTAAACATGATTTAAAAAACATTCCTAAACAATTAAATATGATTTAGGAAACCTTCTTAATCAATTAAACTCTTCCTAAACAACATAAACACAATTAGGAAACCTTTCTAAACAACTCCCCCTTGAGTGAGAACCTTCCTAAACAACACCCCCTTGATTAGAAACATTCCTGAACAATTCTCCCTTAATTAGGATCCTTCCTAAACAACTCCCCTTTGATTAGGAATCTTCCTAATCAATTCCCCCTTAATTAGGAGTATTCTTAAACAACTCACTCTAGATTAGAAATCTTCCTAAATAGCTCCCCCTTAATTTCTTACATAATAAATAATAGCTCCCTTGGCCTAGCTGTGGGTCCCCCCGGCAAATTTCAATATTGCCCCCCACCCCAAAAGGACCTTCCTCTCAAAGTGGAATGATGAGATTGTCTCCGGGTCAGCACATATTGCTCCCATGTGGCAACATACTATGGCAAATCCTTCTGCTTGATAAGTAACTTTTATGTTCATATTTCCCCTCAGCGCACCCCTTTTACTTCCAGGGGCTCCAAAATGACCTCTATGTCTTCTATCAAAATCAAGGGAAGTGAAGATTGTGTGTGATCTCTTATAACACGCGTCAGTCCATAACCTGTAATAATTCATTTTTATAAATTCAAGAGATAGTGATAATGAAGGATATCTCCTATTTAAGGACAAATAATCCCTATCATGTACTTTTCTCGTTCCCTCTCCCACAACATATCCCGACAGCGCTCCTCTTCGCATATATCAAGTTCTTGACAAAAAGCATCTCTATCATCCTTCCGTTCAACAATTGTTAGGACTCCAAGATTTATATGGTCATGTGGAAAAATGCTCGCTTGTTAGTCATTTCCAACATTACAATGAAGGCCTTTCCCTGGCATATAATCACGCCCTGGGGGTAAACTCATGCTATAAGCAGTATTTGACCCTTGCGTATAGATGAGATCATCAATATTCAGCCTTGGAGCTCCTAAAATTGAAGTTGAATGCGATGTGCCATACTGAGAACTGCCAAGAATGGGTAAAGCATGTAGATCTACATCCATTCTTCTACTATACAAACTAAATTCTTGAGAACCATGATGAATAGGTGCAACTCTTGCTGCAAGATATTCAGTTTATTTAACATCAATACTAGGAAGCAATGACCCTAGGATCGTCACCGCCCCAATAGCTTTTTCATCCTCCAGTGTAATGATTATCGTGATCCCTCCATGTTTCCCCCGTATATCGAGGGTGAGAATCCCACCTTTCTTGCCTCACATGACCTGATCTCCATGGTTCGGCCCATCCCCTTCCTCCTCTAGTCGTCCACTCCCCTTGCTTAAAAGGCCTCCCATAGTGGTCGGCCACTGCACCACCTCCACCATAAAACTCTCTTCATATTGTCCCCCTATCTGAAACCCCTAATGTACCCATTATCGGAGCCCTAGTAGGCAGTTCTTGATGAAAGAAAATCTCATTATCAAACTTTTCCAGTTTGATTTCTTTTCCCTTATATTCAGCAAAGAGAATCCTGGTCGATTCTAGGTTAGGGTTAGCAATTGGAACCACCGGTGGAGTTTTGTATTGCATCTTCATGAGCTTCCTTAACATCTCTTCTATCCTTTCAAATCGACTCTCCATCCAATTCTCCATAGTTAAAAACTTCTCCAAGTCGGATTTGAATTGCTCTATTTTGTCTTTCAACGCATCCACTTTATTTATTGCTCTCTCCAAAAACCTCGCTCTAATATCAATTTGATGCAACTTAGAAGCGAAAACAACAGGTAAAAGAGAATAATAGCGTAAGAAATCAATGATAGGGCTAATTTTCTTATTTCTCATTCAATAATAAAGCAAGATATAATTGATTTACTATTTGAGAGGTAGATCAACTCAACCACAAACCCTAGACGCCGCTAGGAACTCACAACAAACAAGCGAAAAATAAACTCAGCAATATCATCCTCGTAACCTTAATCAAAACTACCCCTTAAATAGTCCTAGCTACAATAACACAAATAGAAGAACCTTCCTAAATAATTAAACATAATTTAGGAAACCTTACTAAACAATTAAATATGATTTATATAATCTTTCTAACTAATTAAACATGATCTAGGAAATATTCCTAAACAATTAAACATAATTTATAAAATATTCCTAATCAATTAAACCCTTCCTAAACAGCATAACACAATTAGAAAACCTTTCTAAACAGCTCCCCCTTCATTAGAAACCTTTCTAGCCAACTCCCCCATGATTAGAAATCTTCCTAAACAATTCTCCCTTAATTAGGATCCTTCATGAACAACTCCCCCTTGATTAGAAACCTTCCTAAACAATTACCCCTTAATTATGAACCTTCCTAAATAACTCCCTCTTGATTAGGAACCTTCCTAAACAACTCCCAAATTCCTTACATAATAAATAATAGCACCCCCAGCCTAGCTGTGGGCACCCCTATCATATCAATTTCCCATGTAAACATCACTGAGGAAGCAGAGTGATGAGGGCAATCATGGCAAGGTTAAAGGATTTGATTTTTTTTCAAAAAAGAGAGGTAAGTGGAGGGAGAAATTCATACAATTATATTTTTAATAACAGCCAAATGATCGTTGCTAATTAAAGGAAAATGATATATGTGTCCAATTAATGGTAATGTTCATTTTCTTTAACTACTAATCAATAATGGAATAACAATTTTCTTTTCTTTATTATACATCCCAATCAAAAAGTATAAATCCATTCTTTTCTTTTCTTCCCTTGACTTCCAATCAGTATATGAGAACAAATTATCAAGTAAAGAGTAATTGCAAAGCACCAATCAGCTTCCAACAGCATCTCAATCCACTAAGGTCGCTCAAAGCCTTCCTCTTACACCCCTGTTTAGTCAACAATGGGTACCTCCAGCATCCTATCAAAACCCTGAGGGGCTGTTTGGATGCAGGATTTAAGCTGGATTTGTGGCGGATTTGAGCTAAATCCAGCCAAACGGCTAGAAATGCAAAATCAAATCTCACGATAAATCTAAGATGCAGTTGAAAAAAATTTCAACCACTTCTGGTAAATCCCGGATTTACGAAATCCTTCGGTTAGGAGGATTTAACGCATTCTTGGCACGAGGGAGAAAGAATTCCGACCAATAAGCGCGTGAAAGGGGGAGAAATCTCGTTACCTTTGCTGCGAGCTCCCAGCGCAACATCCGTCCGAGAGGAACAAAGTTGGAGGAGGAGGCGGAGAAGCTTGGACTCTTTCAGAGCTCTACTTCAGGAGAAGCAGAACAGCAACGAATAAATGCAGAAGAGGAAAAGCAAACCATAGACAGGCAATGGAAATTGACTCGCTCGAAGCTCTACTCCACGCGAACCAGCGAAGCCGAATAGGGAAGCTCCGCCTCACAGGAACGAACAGGTCCGCCTCACGCAGGAATGAAAAAGAGATTGTAAACCGTCAATCAGTCCGACTACAAAGCCGCACGAAACTCCCAATGTGGGGGGAATTTTAAGACGGAGCATGGACGAAACAGTGAACGAAGGAAACTGCCAAAATCTTTCTTTAGCGCAATCCCCTTGGGGAAAAATTATTGCGTCCTCCCACCTGACGTAGAGATACGTCCTCCCACCGCCAAAAAACTCAATTTTTGCTCGGTATTGCTAGGTATTATTTGGTAATAACGAGGAATATCATCATGTAAAGACCAATACCGAGTTATACCGAGCAATACTGAGCACATACCGAGTTTTCTCTAGGAAAAACTAGATATTTTTTTGTATTGCTCGGTATTGCTCGGTATAACTCGGTATTGGTCTTCACATGATGATATTCCTCGTTATTGTTTGGTATTGCTCGGTATTTGCTTGGTATTTCTCGTTTTTTAGTGCGATTTTAGCTCTGGGAGGACTCATCTCTACGTCAGGTGGGAGGACACAATAATTTTTCCCCCTTGGGGGGCCGCGAGACGGTAGAGAGAGATCGGAAAGAGAGATAAACAGGAGAGAGAGAGAGAGAGAAGGGGAGAAAGTAAATTTTATTAGGTGCGGAGTGCGTACGGGGTGAGATCCGCACTGATGTGGACATCGACCAGAGGTTCAGACATGTGTATCGCCGTAGACAGCGCAGATCGACGGCCGAGATTCAGAGTTTATATTTCTAGTTATTTATGTATTTCTTTTATGCATTGTTCTTTTATTTCCTATTGTACCCTTGGTCTAAGTTGAGTCATGAGTGTAGCCCGGAGGGCAAGAGAGTCATTGTATTTTCTTTTTTTTTTGGGACCTATATATAGGCCATGTCATGTTGTATTTTGGGTTAATGAACATTTGAATGAAATTTGTGTTTTATTTTCTACTTCATCTTGCATGAGTGCTTGAGAAGGAGGAGAGCTCAAGTGGAGCAATTCGCAAGGCCCACCAATCGTTGGAAGAGTCCTCGATTCGTGGTTAGATTTTCTTTACCTTCTAGCTCGTTTTCATACCCATCTCCCTCCCATCCTCCACAAGAACAGCCCGCCCATCTCCCTTTGCCGCCGCCCTTGGACATTCACCGCCGGCCCACCACCGGCTCCGGCCGCCCACCCCGCCGGCGCCCCCCACCTCAACCGTCCACCCCATCTCTCCCACATGCCCAAATTTGAAATTAGGACTTTTAAATTTCAAATTCTTTCCTAATCTGGAGATTCCAAATTTGGAAAGTTTCACGACGGTTTTCTAATTTTAAACCCATTCGATATTGGAGTATTAATCGCGTTGTGCCACCTCACTAATTCACATGAGAAGCCATCTCATGAATCTCCTTCTCCCCTTCTCAGCAAGCCGTCGGCCCCACTAGGAAGATTCCCCCATTAATTGCTATTTAGTGTCATGACCGTTTTGGAATCAAATTGGATTTCAAAATTTCCCTCCCAATCCACTTAAAACTGAAATTCAATTTCAGTTTTAACAATAGCAATTCCTCCCTCTCCCTATTAAACCGCCGGCCCATTAATGGCCCCCTCTTGATTACCCATTAATTCTCCCTTAATTGCATTTGAATTTCGAAATCCTCTTCAAGCTATTCCCTCCAAATATACTTAGATATGAAATTATTTCAGGTTTAGGAAGGATTTGAAGAGGAGTAATTTTCCCAAACCCTAGCCCCTCACTTGGAGCCCGCCGCCTCCTCCCCTGAGAAATCCCGCCGGCCTCCCACACATTTTCCGCCCCTCTCGTCGCAAGGATCCTCCTTCATCTTCACTCAAATCCCGTCTCTTCGATAGATTTGCCAACATCAAGCATGCATGGCGAATCCGGAGTTTGAGTGGGGACTAGTCTTCAACGCCGACGGGAGCATCAATCTCTTCCGATCACCGTGTTTTGACGTGGGGTTTGAAGACGACGCAACTCTTGAAGATTACTTGGAGAGAGTTACTCCGATCATCGCGAGCGTCATCGACCGTCGATTCTCGAACGCCGATTGGACCATCAACAATCGATCATCACCACCCTCCTCCACACCGGCCATCTCACCGTGGATCAAGACCGTTGGTGTGATCACCATCTTCGTGGCATCCTTGAGTATACTAAGAGCCTTCTCCCGCTAAACCCGACATTGAGTGTAAGTTAGCAAGGTACTCGTAGTGAAATTTCTTGATATTAACCGTTGGATTCTTTATTATTTTCCGCATTCGATTATTGTGAAACTTTTAAGATCTATCCATAATTGGGCTCAAACAACTAGCTTGTGATTGCTTATCATAATATTTTGATAACGGATAATTTCTTGAATCTCAACTTTAGATAATCTAATCTTATAGTGGTAAACTTTGTAATTCTTAAATAATTTCATGTGCAATTCTTGAACGTTTCACATCACGCACATACACAGGCGGACGGTTCTTCCCGTCCGCACTCCGTACCTAATTGAAAGACGAATGTTTATTAGGTTCGGACACCTGCCATAGCTCTATATCCCGACGTCAATAAAATGTCATCACGTGCTCTTACTCTTTACTGTGCGGCCCGACAACCCGACCCGAACCGAAACCCAATATTGTTATGTATTAGCTGATTTGTACATATCAAGTTTAGCTCGGTATTACTCGGTAATGAGAAATATCATTCTGTCAAGACCAATACAATACCGAGCAACACCTAGCAATACCCCGATTTTGCTATGTATTATTAGGTATTGTTCGGTACTGCTCGATATTGCTCGGTATTGGTCTTGACAGAGCGGTTTTTCTCGTTATTGCCAAGCAATACACGAACATAGCAATACAGAGTTTCTGTTCCGGGTCGGGTCGTCAGGCCGCACAGTAAAGAGTATGAGCACGTGGCGATATTTTATTGGCGTGCCCGGATGTAGAACTACGTCAGGTGCCCGGACCTAATAAAAATTCGAGAAAGAGACGGCAGACAAATTTAAATATATTTATAATTAAAATAATATTTAATTAATATTCAAATATTGATAAATAAAAAATATTTAATAATATTATATAAAAAATAAAAAAATTATAACTAATATTTAAAAGCATAATAACTTTTATTTAAAATCTATTATAAAAAAATAGAATTATGCTAATTTTTAATGAAAAAAACTAAAATTATGAAAAAAGTATATAAAAATGAGCATAAATTTTATTACATTCTCTTTTAAATTAATTTTCTAGCTTAAATTTTATATCAATTATTTTTAAAATTTTCATTATTTTTTAAGAACGTTGCTTTTTATATTTTTTAGGATAAAAAAGATTTAACAAATATTTTTTAATTAGTCTCAAAATTTCTATATTTATTTAATTCAAATTTATTAAAATATATATATATATATATATAATTTTTTAATCTTTTTATATAATAGTTTTTAAATATATTATTTTATCAACCAAATTTTAAATATTATATAAATAATACTTTAAATATTAAAAAAATTATTTAAATCTCTTTCTTCCATATCTCTTTCTCTCTCGATCTATCTTCTCTCCCGTCCCTCTCTCCTCCCCCTCTCTCCCCTACAATTATGCTAAAGAGTTTGGCAATTTTTTTGGTTTCACTGTGCTTGTGCATTACGCCAAACTCTTATGCGATTTCCTTTTGCCCCTTTACCAATATTTTGGCCTTTTTTTTTGTGACTAGTAAGCACTGTCCTTAGGCCAATGAAAATCCTGGTCGACCTAGCATGCAGCCCACACCAATTTACACGGGCCAACACTTAAGGCTTTCACAGCTTGCCAAGGGATTCGAACCAAGGACCTAGGCTTTGCCCAGCCGGCTCTTCACCACCCGGACAAGCAGCGATGCATATTTTTCGGCGTATTTGCTACATCCTAAATTATCTTGAAGTATGCTTTTCACGAATTTAGCTTGGGTCCACGCTCCTTAAAATTTTCCATTAAAAACATTAAGGATCGTTGCAGCATGAACGCTTTTGATGTGGAAGCCAGTGGTGACAAATAGATTTGATGCCTTAGGGCATCTCCAACCGAACTGCAACCGCTTTAATGGCGTACCTGGCCAGCTCCAGCTGAACCGTAATTTTCCCACTATTTGGCTGCGGGTGAACAGTGCAACACCAATATTGACGTTGCACTGTTCACCTCCGTCATTTTTACCTCTCTACCGAACTTGGCGCGAGAAAGAAGAGAGTACCGTTACCTGCAAAAGTGTGAAAAGTGGAGTTCAATTGGAGATGAATCGCTGTATTTTGTAATTTCACGGCATTTTGAAGTGAAAAATGAGATTTTCGGTTGGAGATGCTCTTAGGAAAAGTCCCCAAGCTTCTCAAATGTTTCATTGACTGTTTAACTTCCATAGATATTAAATACCAGTCAATGAGGAATGATGCAAAAAAATTTCATGTGTCTGTAAAAGAATAACTTTCAGTAGAGGCTCCTCATAAATTTCAGCAAGTCTTACAAATCTATGGATCGAAGGGAGCAATAAATTCCTCATAATTTTTGGAAAATTAGATTTATGTGTAATAAATGCTTTCCAATTGAATGATAGTATGGTTGTTGATGTACTGTTACTATTAACATTTTAAGTGTCTTAAAGATTTCACTCCAAAGTACAAATCAAAATAGCGGCATCAACTAAGTAATATTTCACTATTAACAAATTTACTACTTCTATTACATACGACAATATAAATTATATCAATAATATAATATCCATGTATTAAGAAAACTTACCCAGTGAAGGTGTAGGAAAATGACATCTACGATCTACCATAGCACATTGAAAAATACGAGCATCATGAGTTGAACCTTTACATCTTACTACAACAAATATGAAGCACATATCAAAATCACATACAGTCATTATATTTTAAGTAGGTTGATAATATCGACATATGAAAGCAACTTGATCTTCCAGAGGGATGCATGCATCAATGTGAGCTAGCTCCATCAGTTGCCATGAAACAATGTTTAAAATATGAAATTTATCTCATATCACGACGAATATGCAATGGAATATCCTTAAAAGTCCTTTATCTTTTGGTGCAATAATGTCCGCTGAAACGAACCAGGCCTTCACAACCTATTGAGAAATGTTTACTCACTATTTATGTGGAATGTTGGAATTTCTCTGAGGTTGTTTGAACATATTTATTGTGACCTAAAATGAATAATGTAATTGCAATGACCTACCTCAATCAAAATTCATTCTATGTGATATGTGGAGCCTGCAATGTCTCAAGCAAGCATAGCAATTCCTCGAAAATTAACTATGATATTCTGAAAATATTATGAAACCTAACAGGATGACCACAAAGTAACTCACAAAAACATTTATCTTCAGTTAGACCCCATGTCATACATGATTTCTTGTTTAAATACAGTGACTGTTAATCATACATTAAAAATGTTGAAGCTATAAACACATTATTAAATCAAATCATCGTCTTCTTAGTTCTTGGCAGCATTTCCTCATCACACTCATCACTCGAATAATTTTTATTCTCCTCCGACATTGCTTTTTTGTTAAAATGCAAACATTCCAGGTAAGTATAACTCGTTTGCATTAAAATAAAAAAATAGTAAAAATTTGTTTACATTAAAATCTAGCTGATTGGCTCATGCTGTTCATCATGAAAAGTAATGGGCTCGTTGGCTAGCTTGCAGAACACACAGAAAAACAAGTATATTAATCTTAATATTTGCATTAACTTCACTATGCATTCAATTTAACTAGGTAAATAGCTGAGCTCATTGGCCTTTTAATGCAAAACTTATGCTCAAAAGTAGATAATAATATACTAATCATTCATAAGAAATCCATAGCCACCAATTAGAATTGTATTTCCTTATTAAATGAGTGTAATAACAGCATAAGATAAAGCAATATTAATGAACATGTGCATGCACACAACATCAACATATAAGTGAGTTATGAACACACACCAACAAGAACACGATTGAACATAATAAATATATAAAGCCATTGATCTTCAACTGGAATTTAAAGATTTTCATCTGAGTAAATCTAAAATCGTAGAGTGAAACTTTAGTAGTAATAGATCTAGTTGGGGGTTTGTGACTTTGAGCGATCAAGCCATTAATAATTGTACTCAATCGTTTTAGATATATTGAGTCTATTGTTCGGAATGATAGTGAAAATGTGAAATAGAAGAAGACATTATTAGTAGAATTCAAGTTGGATGGCTGAGTAGAGGAATGTTTCGGGTTTGTTGTGCGATAGAAAAGTCCCACTCAAACTTAAGGGAAAATTTTATAAGATGATGAGACCTGCAATGCTTTAAGGTGCAAAATGTTGGTCATTAAAAAAGAAGCATAAAATTATGTTAAGTGTTGCTGAGATGAGAATGCTCAGGTGGATGAGTGGATTTACTCTTAGATACAAGATATGAAACGAGCATATTCGTGAAAAGAATGGAGTAGCTCCAGTGACATGATAAAATTAGAGAGAGTTGCCTTAGATGCATGAATTGGTCTTGTAAAACGACGTCATTCCGATGACCTTTTTAGGAGAGTAGATGCATTAAATTTGGCCCATGTTAGAAAGGTAGAGGTGGACCTAAAAAAAATTGGTTAGAAAATGTTAAAAATGACATTTATTTATTAGATTTAAATGAGAATTTGATTCTTAACAAAACAAAATGGAGAAATAAGATTCATGTAGCCGACCCCACGTAGTGGGATAAAGACTTGATGTTGTTGTTGTTGTTATTGTTGATCTTCAACTGGAAAATGCATTCAAAACTAGACGCCAATAATTTAAAAAAAAAAAATAAGTTAAGAGAACCCAAAGCCAATACAGTCATTTATTTTCCCCACAGTTTATTTACATGATTTTATTGATTTAATATTTGAAGAAATTAATCTGATTTAATTTCTTATTTGTTCAATTTGCAAAAGAAAAAATAATAAAAAGTTAAATTTATAACAACAAGTGAAGTCATACTTTAAAAAAATCAAAGCAAATTAATCAAATAAGAAATATTTGTTTCAATTTTTTTTATTTTATCATGATAATGAACACCCCAGCTTTTCCACGTAAAAAAATATTTTACTTTTACAAGCTAATTTTATCCTCAAATTTTCAAGTTTTTTGTATCATTCTTATTGACTTCTAACATACAAATGTCTTTGATAGATGATAAGTAGTCTTCTAGCTTGGTGAATAAAAAAAAGAACATCCTCTATTGCTTAATTTGCTTTTAGATCGCAATCATGCTATTATTTGGCTGGCGATTTCTTAATATTTTTTAGAAATTTTGTGATGAAAATCAACTTTTAACAAGTAGTTCTCGGAAATTTTGTTATCCCACGTTTTCAAAAAGAAATAAATTATAATGCATACAAGAACGAAGAAGTCCAAGAATCTCCACATAATTTTGTGCAAAGCTCGTACGCGAAGGCGCCTAGCCGAAGAAGAACCAAGACGGCCCTTTAGGGCATCTCCAACCGAACTTCAAATAGGGGAACCCTAAAATTTCCGCTATTTGGTTGTGGGTGAAGAGTGGGATGTCAATATTGGTGTTTCATTGTTCATCTCCATTATTTTTATGTGTCTACTTAACTTGCAGAAGAAAAACTTGAAAAGAAAAAAAACATTACCTTCCAAAATTGAAGTTCGATCGGATGAATCACCACATTTTTTTTTAGTTTCGTGATATTTTGGAGTGAAAAATGAGGTTTTCGGTTGGAGATGGTCTTAGCTACTCTTTCAAAAGACAAGAAAATGAAGAAAGTGGAGAAAATGCGCAAGGTGAAAGTAGTCGAAGAATCACGCAAGGAGAATTGGAGAAAAATATTGTTACCTTCGCAACGAACTCCCATGGGAACTTCCGATCTAACAGGGACAACGTCATAGCCGAATAAGCTTCTTCAGCGACACCGCGAGCGAGAAGCAAAGAAGCATTCGCTCCGAACTGCCATCGCGACTTCCGATCGGAGAGGAACAACGTCGTAGGAGAAGAAGCTTCTTCAGCGATGCCGCGAGTGAGAAGCAAATGAAGAAATGGTCGTGAAGCTGCTTTGAGCTTATTGCGTGCGGGATCCGAACAGCCTCGATGGTGTAGACTTCAAAAAAGCGAACAATCAGAGATTGCTATGGAAGAACAAGCGCTATTATAATATTAGTATATATATAAAATTGGTTTTTATATAGGGGTTTTTATGCCATAAAAAGCATGCTTTGAGATATTCTGTTTATTCCTGGATGGCACTTAAAGGGAGATTAAAAACTTGTGATGTGTTAGCTTCGAGAAATATACTTATTTTGGATAAGAACTGTGTACTATGTCACAATTGCTTGGAAACTACCTCTCATATCCTGTTCGAATGTGATTATTCCTTCAAAGTGCTTGAAAATCTTATTCCTTCTTTTAATACACACTACTTCAGACCTACTATTTCTCTAGCATTGCAGCATATTGATAGTATGGATAAGCCCAAGTACATTAAAAACGGCATCTTTCTCATTTTAAATGCTATCACTTATTTCGTTTGGATGGAAAGGAATTACAGAAAGTTTAAGTCTGCTGCTTATTGCTCTAATTCTCTGGTTAAAAAAATCTCAAGAGCTGACATTATAAAACTAATGGGATGGAAAAAGGGCAATGAGATCAAAGAAGCATTGAATCTGGTTTACTAGTGTATTATCATATTATATTTGATGGATGAAGGCGTTGGTTGCTTGACTGAAAATGTGTCGAGACTTGTTGATTGTAGTTTACTGGTGATGATAACCAGATCAGTATATTCATCTCTTTGGATTTCTGCTGCTAGTTTTAGCAGGATTCTGGAGTGTGGTCGTGATGATTTTATGCTTTCCACTTTCTGGATGGCCTATGGGCAACCAAAGTTGGATTGCTCTCACCTTATTTCCGAATTGATACTATTGTGGATGTATACAGGTGATAGATCTCTGAAGACCCTCATAATTGTTTAGCCATTAAGTTTCATTGATTAATCTTTTCTTTTTTCTTGCATATAATGACTAACAACTGGACACTTTCGGAGAATCCTGGTTTCAACATCTCTTGTTGAAGGCTAACTTGGGGAGAAGATTGACAGAAGCTAGAGTAATCAGAGAATGGTTGTGTTGCTGATGTGAAGTCTTCTACCAAATGCTTTAGAACTGTGCATCAATGACAACCTGGAGACCTGCGTAAAGAAAATTCTTTTTCAAGAAAGGCTGTTTCTGGATTCAAAATGGCGACCCATTCATTATAAGCTCTAAATGTTTTTAATTCTCTGTTATCTGGAGATTCCTAGTGGTCTAGCTAATTTGCAGTCTTTATAGGTTATAGATTGCTGAGAATTTTGCTTTCTTTCTTTAATTCATGTATTTTTGGTATTTTGTTTGTTCTTTATTCCTGCATTGGTCTTGTTTTTTTTATTTAGGTACTGAACTTTGTAATTTGGTTTATCTTTTATAAAAATGGCTATGCCCCGAAATTTCCCAAAAAAAAAAAAAAAACTACTCTATTTACTTATCTAACACCTAAACTTCATTATTTACTATTATACCATCTAAAAGCCTTTCCCTCATCAAAATTACCACTCCGTAACCTCACGTCACATATCTCACCCCGACCCTGTTTTTCCGAAACTCCTGCATCGCTTCCATGGCATCTTCTGGTGGATGAATTCACCAGTCCGCTTTATTCTCGTGTTCCTTTCCGCCACACCGCAAGCTCATCGGTGAGATCTCCCCTTCCACCCTCACCGGCTGCGACGAGTTCGCCCTCGTCGTTCTCTCCGCCGGCGATTTCATGGCCTACATTGACTGGTGCACCTCCCCACCTGACGCTGTAGTTCGGGCCTTAAAATCATTATTAAAGAAGAAGGGGATGCAGGAGATGGTTGAGCTAATGGATGTTGTTTCACGGCCGGTATTTTCATCCTCGACTTCGTCTTCTTCGGACGAGGAAGGGGAGATAAGGAAGCGGCCGAGGCGATTGAGGAGGTTAGGGAGCTATTCTTCGAGGATGGGTCGGAGGTCGGAGGAGGCCATTTTTGCCATCCGGGAAGCTCGTTGGTGGCCGTCATGGTGCAGGCTTTGGCGCACAGAGTAGGTTATGCTTGGGTAATTGAGGAGGACTATGGCCTTGTCGGCATTGTCGTGCTTCGTGACATTCTCAAGGTTTTTAGAGATCAGTTTGCTGAGCAATTTCTTATTTCCTGATATTGAAGAACAAAGGTGGGAGAAAGGTTTTGATTTGTTTGATAAGTTGTTAGTCTCTTTCATTTAAGTTTTCTGTATGAGAGTACCTTTCTCCTTCCTAAAAAAAATGTTAGTGATTTTGTTCTATATGAATTTTAGGTTGAATTGTGCATTCACGAGCCAGTTTTCATACGATTAGAGTTCATCTGGTTGCGTGTTGAGTTTAAAATCTCCCATAAATTCGAACTGCAACCATGGAGAGCTTCAAGATTCTTTGTATTCAGCTGCTTGCGCCGTCTTCGATTCCTTTTTCTATTCGTTCAGCTTAATCTTGTTATTGCCGCCGCTCTTCATGATAGGATCCATCGGAGGGCTAGAGTCGGCGGTGGCGACTTGGAGGAATGTCGGTCGTCCATTGGGGAATTCAGATGGTGGTATCTGCGGCGACGGGGAGTTTGAAGGAGGTGGAAGGGAATCAGAGATGGCACGACAACAGTCGGTGTAAGATATGTGACGGGAGGTTACCGAGTTGTATTTTTGATGAGGGCAAAGGCTTTTAGATGGTATAATAGTAAATAGTGAAGTTTGGGTGTTAGATAAGTAAATAAAGTAGTTTTAAGTGTTAGATATGTAAAAACCCCTTTTATATATTGATCAAAATTTTATTATAATAGATCTTGAAGGTTTTTTTAAATTTGTTGTAATAAATTGTAATATAAATTTTAAATTGTTCTTCATATCTTCCACTCAGCTCAAAGCAAATTAAATATATTTAAAATTTACCATAATAAAATTTTTACCAGACTTAACACTTTTAAAAAATTTCTACACACATATTCTCCCATTAATATCCTATAATTAAAGATGATTCACTAATAATTGTTAACCCTATAATATTAATTAAAATTTTATAGATAATAGCATGTAGGCATAAATTTATGCTTATGATAAATTTGGACTCTATTATTCACTTATATATACTGAAAAAGTAATTAGAAAATGTCATATTAGTAAGAATTAAATGCTTTCACTGATACTAATAATTTAAAATAAAATAATTTATATACTCATTAATATGAATATCATAATTGATATGCACATAATTCTTTATTTTAACCTCATAATTTCAACTTTAATTAGGTTCAATTTTCTCATTATTTTGCTTCTCGGATAGTAACAATAATATCGTTTGGTTGGTGCTTTATTATTATTTTCTCATAATTTTTCATAAATTTTTGTTATAAAATTTTATTTTTTAATCATAATAATTAAATTATTTTTCTCACAATAATTTTACAATCAACTTTATAAAAAATTACAGCAATTAGAAACATTCTCTTAATTGATCATGCTGCCCACGCTATACTCTTTGAACTTCACATAAATTAGTACTATCTGAAAATCCAGCATTATAAGCTTTGGAGCCATTGCTAATTAGTAAATTATAAAAGGAGATTTCTTAAGCTTCATGAGAGGCCTTATGTGATTTTCCAAATCAATTTTAAGGCCCTCAAGCTAATGATTTTCTTGTTTACTGCCTTTATTGTACAAATGTATCTCCCAAATCATAATTATGATTTCAATTATTATTTTATTTAGTTAATAGAATAAGTGTTTTCTAAGTATACACGACATGAGAGATTATTCTATGCAGACACCGGACAGTCCGGAGATGAATTAGAGCGGGTCACGTCACCCGGTACACAGTCGTAATATACAACAAAAGGGTGACATGGTGCACTTTAATTCGACTCAAGACGGCGTCCCGTGTACGCATTGAAGGAGCAACCAAGAGAGACTTGGGCGGAGATGAAATCGAGAGTGAGAGAGAAAAGAAAATGTAATTGATTGAATTACCAAAGAGGTTACCACGAGAATAAATAGACTTGTGTTTGTAAAGATGTAAATAGTAAAGGCACATCTTAAGAGATGTGACCCATGTGCTAACACCCTCCCTCAAATTAACCATTCACTCAATCATTCGAGGAGTGAATTGGAACGAAGGTCATTAAAGCGAGCAGAATAAAACGGGTTAGTCAAAATGTCTGCAATCTGATCTTTAGATGGAATGTGAGTGAGAGAGATGTCGTCGAAGGAGAATGTGTTGATGAATTAAGTGCTAGTCGGTCTCGATGTGTTTTGTTCGTGCATGAAAGACAGGATTCTTTGTGAGAGCTATAGCTGATATGTTATTGCAATGGATAGTTGTCTGAGACCGTTGCTCTAAATGTAGTTCGGCAGCTAAGCGACGGAGTTAGATGACATCTGAGGTAGTTGCGGATAGAGACCTATACTAAGCTTATGTTGAGGATTTAGTAACGATGACTTGTTTTCTGACTGACCAATAGTTGAGATTGGGACCCAAGAAGGTACAGAATCCGGATATGAACTTTCGATCAATAGTATCCGAAGCCCAGTATGCGTCGGTGTAAGCTGGAGTTGTAAGTCACCGGTGGTGATGGGTAGACCGAAGGACATAGTGTCTTTTATGTAGCGTAGGAGACATTTTAGAGCTTGGAAGTCTTGAACCGTGGGTGCTGCATATGCTAACATGGCAATTTGTAGCGAAGGCTATGTCCGGGCGAGTTATTGAGAGATATTAGAGAGATCCGACAAGATATCGATAAAGAATTGGATCTTGAAATAATTTATTGTTGATGAATTTGTGTTTTGATGTTGGAGCGATTGGTGTAGGTGCTCTCTTGTAGTCGTTGAAGCAAACCTCATGGAGCAGCTTGGATGTGTAATGTTGTTGTATGAGAAAATAGCCCGCGGTGGTTTGAAGAACCTGTATACCGAGAAAAAGGGAGATCTGGCCAAGCTGCTTGAGAGCAAATTAGGAGTGTAGTTCCTTAAGAAGTGACTGAATAGTAAATGGATCATTTCCTGTGACAAGGATATCATCCACATAGATTGGTAAGTAAATTTGAATATGATTTTGATTTAAAATGAGTAGTGAGCTTTTGGAACCATTGACGGGGGGTTTGCTTTAGACCGTAGAGTGATTTATATATTTTGCACACGGAGTTTGGTGAGTGAGGGTCCACAAAGCCGGGAGGTTGACGCATGTATATGTCATCTAGAAGATCATCGTGCATAAAAGGCATTGGAGACGGCGAGTTGAAGCATTAGCCAGTGGCAATTGAGGGCAATCGTAAGAAGAAGCGGATGGTTGGCATTTTTGCGATCGGGCTGAAAATTTCATTGTAATTCTCTATGAATTTTTTTATCATAGCCTAAAACGACAATTTCGAGCTTTGTGGCGGTCCACTTGACCTGTATGAAGCAGCTTGGTTTTAAATGCCCATTTGCAACCAATAATACTCTTGTTTGGAGGGGTGGGAACAAGAGACCAGGCCTCTTATTTCTGAAGGGCGTTGAATTCTTCTGCCATGGCGGTACTCTAGTGTTCGAATTTAACCGCTTGATTATATGTTGTCTGAGTTGACTGAGGAGCGGTGTTGCTGATAAGAGTAAAAATATGTCTGGGTTTTGAAATTCCTGATTTCAATCTGGTTTGTATATGGTGAGTTGGATAGGTAGGAGGAGACGGAGCGGATATAGGCACAAGACTCATAGTGGATCGAAGATTGGGAGTAGGTAGGAACGTGGTAAGTTGAGTTTCACGGGTAGGAGGGTGAGTGTTCGGTGATGAGCTGTATGAGAGGACCGAGTGTGAGGCGACTGAAGTAGGAATCAGGAAAAGAGGGGAAGTGGTGTTGATAGTGGATTGGGTGGTAGGTGTGGATGTAGGAAGGGGAGATTTGTAGGAAAAAATGTGTTCATGAAACACAACGTGTCTAGAGATGTGAATCTTGTGTTTGTCAAGATTATAATATTTGTATCCTTTGTGGCTAGAAGAGTAACCTATGAAGATACATTCGTGAGACCAAGGAGAGAACTTGTTAGAGGTATAGGGTTGTAGCCAAGGATAGCAGAGGTAGTCGAAGGTGCGTAGGTGACTATAGGTGGGGAATTTGTCCTGAAGGTTTTGATAGGGAGATTGTAGAGAGATGGATTTTGAAGGAAGCCGATTTATGAGGTAGTTAGCTGTTGAAAGCGCTTCGACCAAGAATTGATTTGGAAGATTGGACGTGTGTAAGAGCGTGCGAGTGACGTCAAGGTGATGCATGTGCTTACACTCAGCTATGCCATTTTATTCAGGTGTGTGGGGACAGTTGAGTTGATGGATGATACCGTGCTTTTGAAGAAAATATTTGAAGGCGTTGCTTGTGAATTCGCCGTCGTCGTCGGAGCGAAGGATTTTGGGGGTGGAGGAATATTGTGTTTGAAAGAGACTGCAAAATAATTTAAACTTCATGAATGACTCTTGTTTGGAATGCATGAAATATATCCAGGAAAAACGTGTAAAATAGTCAATAAAAACTATGTAGTAACGAAACCTGTCTAAAGATTGTTGTTGGGCCAGCCCCCAGACGTCCGAGTGGATGAGCTCGAACAGAGAGGAGGACATGAAAATGCTTTTATTGAAAGAGAGCTTGTGACAGTTAGCCACATTACAAGATTTACACAAAAATGAAAGAGATACATTTCTAAATTCAAGAGTGCTCTTAGCAAGAATTGAAAGAAGAAGGTTTGTGCGGGTGTCTAAGACGAGCATGCTAGAGTTGTAAAGGAGTGAAGCTGGTGTGAAGAGCTGTAGGAGGTTTGTCCGGAGCCATTCATGTTTGATATAGGTCGCTAAGAAGATGCCCACGAAGAAGCGATCGATGGTCCTGAAGATCCTTAATTTTAAAGCCATTAACATCAAAAGAAATTGAAACAAAGTTATCAAAAGTTAATTTTTGATACAGATAAAAGATTGTGAGTAAGGGATGTGACATGAAGTAGAATGCCCACGACGAAGCTTATGGGGTGTGTCCGATAACGAAAGTAGACCTTGACCGGAGTTGTGGATGGGTAATGTGGAGTCGTTAGCAATGGAGACTGTGTCATGCCCTTTATAAGTGAACGGGTGCTAGATGTTAGAGTTGTCTGGGGTCAAATATGTGGAAGCGCCGGAGTCAATAATCCAATCTTGAGTCGCATATGGGGTCTATTATGCTATCTTGGCTCATGGCCCGGTGGATATGGTAGGATTATGTTTAAAATTACATCTATGCCAGTAATTTATGGCAATGCAGCAAGTTTGACCACATATTTGGCAAGTTGGACGTGAGGTGTTCATGTGAGCAGGAGTCGTGGTCGGATTGCTGGGCGAGGGAGGCTTGGACGGTGAGTTCTTGTTCTTGAAGAAACGTTTCTGATTATGCCCACGCATTTGGTGCTACGAGGTGGCATAAAGGGTGGTGGCAGCCGATCCCGTGGACGTGTATTTGAGAAGTTCTTAATGGATGTGAATTTCCTCGCTACATAGTAGTGAGTATAGTGTGTCTTGAACGAATTGTAGGTTGACGGGAGTCCGTTGAGAATGTGAAAAATAATATCTTCCAGATCAATTTTTTATCCGGATGTAGCGATGTTTTCAATAATATTCTTTATTTGAGAAAGATATTGTTGCATGGTGAGATCCTTCATTTGTATGTGATATAGTTCATTCTTGAGTTGAATTACTCGAGAACGTCTTGTTGGTTGAAGACGGCGTTCAAGAACCGTCCAGACATCTTGAGCGGTGGTGGACGTGATGACATAGGGGAGGATCGAAGGCGATATCATTGAGAACAAGGCGGAGATCAAGTTGTTGTCCACGAGATGCCACCGATTGGGATATTGAGACATTGCATCGGGAGGCGGAGGAGTGGCGCCCGTGAGGTGGTCGACATAACCATTTGTAGAGAAATTTTGAAGGATTTGTATGCGCCAAATTGCATAGTTGTCGGTGGTAAGAGAATGCGGGATGAGATTCTTGATGTTGGAAGTGAGGAATTTGAGCGGTGCAAGGATGGAGAAATCAGCAGAGGTGTCGACTAGAGTAGAGGAAGAGGGAGGTAGGGAGGCAGCTGAATCTTGGTCCCCCATGGTTGACTCTTGATACCATGAAGGAGTAGCCAAGAGAGACTTGGGTGAGGACAAAACCGAGAGCTAGAGAGAAAGAAAATGTAATTGATTGAATTGCCATAGAGGGTACAACAAGAATAAATAGACTTGTACAAGTAAATATGTAAATAGTAAATGCACATCTTAAGAGATGTGATCTGCGTGCTAACATGCACATAATAATTTTTCATACAAAACAAGGTTGCTAATGGGATCCTATCGCACAATAGGAAAAGTTTTTATTTAGGCCGGTTGGGACATCTTTTTTGCTGATTTTTAAATCAATTTTTCAGTATAAAAATTAAAATATTTGTACTAAAAAGTTGCTTTAAGAAACAACAAAAAAATAATCCCAAACAAGTTCTTATTTTGTGCTTTTATTTCTTGCGAGTTTTTATTTTTTATTGAGTAGAGTGGTTGTTTTTGTTAAAAAATGAGGAATTTATTATGTTATGCCTCAGTGATTTTTTTCTTTCTAATTTTCCTTAAATTCATTTTTTAATTGTACTTTTCTTATTGAATATTAGTGGATATGTACATGATTATTGTAGTGAGAAGAGTTTAGACAATATAATAATTTCAGGAGATCAGATGGAAAGTTCTATGAGATACGGATATGCACTATAAGATTAGTGTAGTAGCTTTGAGATCCATTAAACAACTTTAAATTTGTCATTTTTTTTTTACAAAAAAATAGATATTTGCAACAACTCAAAAACTTTTTTAATTTAATAGTTATAACTTATTTTTGTGATTACATATAATTAGTAATAACAAATTCAATTATGATTTGGTCACGAAAATGTGGTTGCAATTATCCGATGAATACTCATTGGCTGACACGTTTGTGACTTATTAGTGACTTCCCACCATCACTATAATAGATATCAACCATCTTTTCGATATTTTTATAGTCACAAGGTCGTCATAAAGAATCCAAGCTAGATAGCCAAAGGTTGGAATTGCTTCAATACAAGCAACCCACACAACATAAATTTGAAGCAATAATTATATATATACAACAATTCAATATGCAATCAACATGTAAAATAACATATGCATAAAACACTCTTTTTAGGAATCAAAATATAATGTTGTCAATAATATACTTACTAAAATTTCGAACTAAGCATTATACTTAACAATTAACATCATCAGTTAGATATTTATAGAAAGTCAAAATGCTAATGGCAAATGTAAATTTATAAACATCATAATCCTCCACATAATCATCATCATCTTCCTATATCTCTTTCTCCACTCCACTAGCTCCACCATGCAAAGCACCATATCGTTATAATTTCTCAAGCATGGCATGCACAAGCTCCTCAACATCCTCTCTTGTAATTGCCCGCCCTCTAATTGACTTCCTACATATCCATATGATGTTGTGGAGACCCAAATAAATGCACAGTCTACATCACGGCTACTGAATTTATATACCCGAGCTCTAGTCAAATTCCCCGATAGCGCCCAAACATGATTCTAAGTGATATTCATAAATGGATTGTTTTGAGGAAAAAAAAAAAAAAAAAACTTGTTACAACTACACCCAGGGGTGTAAGTGAGCCGAGCCGGCTTGAGCTCGACTCGTTTATGGGCTTGTGAGCCGAGCTTATCGAGCTTGCGAGTCAAGCTCGAGCTCGAGGTCGAGTTTGAGCCTTCTCGGCTCGTGGGCTCGCGAGCCGACTCGAATAAATATTAATATTTTTTAAAATAAATTTATTTTATTTATTAAATTTAAATATTAAAAAATAATTATAAAAATCACCTAAAATTTATTTAAATGTTAAACATTTCATATATATATATATATATATATATATATATATATATATATATATATATATATATATATATATATTTAAATTTGTCTAAGTTTTAAAAAACCCGCCTAATTTTTAAAATTTTTAAAAAATTTAGCCTAAATTTAAAAATTCCAGCCCATGGCTGGCGAGACAGCTTGAGCTCGTTTACAGTGAGACGAGCTCGAGCTCACTTTCCATCTAACGAGTCGAGCTCGATAAGGGCCTAAACTCGGCTCAACTCGACTCATTTTCACCCTAACTACACCTGATTGATGATTGATGTAGTCATCCACCCCCTT
This sequence comes from Dendrobium nobile, assembly GCA_022539455.1. Taxonomy (NCBI): domain Eukaryota; kingdom Viridiplantae; phylum Streptophyta; class Magnoliopsida; order Asparagales; family Orchidaceae; genus Dendrobium; species Dendrobium nobile. Next base: position 70,399,719 of record CM039734.1, read on the forward strand.
CATTATGTACCCACCATAATAGCTCAATTTTTATAGCAAATCTCTTCAATTATTCATCATGCGCTGCATTGTATAAGATGTATGTTAATAAGATATAATATATTTTTATAATAAAAAGCTCACCTAAAGTGATGGAATCTCTGAATGATTTATAATAGAACCTTTGTAAGAGTAAGATGGATTGTAGAAGCAGCACTGGAGATTTCCTGCCAATTCTCACTAGCCCAATTCAGTAAGAGTACACTCCATATGGCAACAAGCATCTATGATTGTCCATCCATAGCCCTTGGTGTTGCTTATTCTGGTTCCATTGACCTTCTACATAAAGCAATAAGACAACCGTCCCAAATAAAGTTGAATTTATCTTCTACTTTCTACTAGTGAGATTCTTTATTGGGAAACAGTCCAATATAATCAATATTCTTAGCAAATTAATTTTAAAATATATTTTTGCCAAGTATTAAGTAAAATATTGCTTTTTTCCTCTTTAATCATGTAAGTGATAATAATGCATGTCTTTTATGTCTAAATTTAATATGATAATACCAATAATAATTCTACAGTTAAATACTAATATTAATGAAAAAAAAAAGCATCTACAATGTTAGGATTGTCGCTTACAATTTAGAATAAATATTTGGGCAAATATTTAGCAAAAATTTATATGCTAAGCATATATAAACACCTCATATTTTAAATAAATATTAATAATTTTAAAGGTTTAGGAATAAGAATTGTTGCATCCAAGAGTATTCGCGGCGGTAGAGATATAAAATTTAACGTCTTAGCGTTGTACGAAAATCTGGCACGCAATCAGATAAGAGAGTGTATAGCATTCATAGGAGACACCAATATTTTTATGTGAAAAACTCCTGAAAAGGGGGGAAAATCACGGGGCATAGCCCAGTTTGAATGAATCCACTAGTATTGCTGTTGATTACAAATGGGGCCGTTCCTTGGGAGAAGGCCTTAGCTTGATGTACATTTTATAAAGTACATTACATGATGTAAATACAAATAATCACTATTGACGTGTAAGTTTGGTCGGGAGGACCATAGTCTGGTGACGGAGGTCAGAAAGACTGTAGTCTGCGAACGACATAAGTCAGGAGGACCGTAGTCAGCTGGCGACAAAGGTCGGAAGCACTGTAGTCGGTGGGCGACATAAGTCAGAAGGACCGTAGTCGGCGGGCGACGGAGGTCGGAAAGACTGTAATCAGCAGACGATATAAGTCAGGAGGACTGTAGTCGGCTGGCGAAGGAGGTCGGAAGGAGTGTAGTCGATGGGCGACGTAAGTCAGAAGGACCATAGTCGGCGGGCGACGGAGGTCGGAAAGACTGTAGTCGGCGAGTGACGTAAGTCAGGAGGACCGTAGTCGGCTGGCAACGGAGGTCGGAAAGACTGTAGTTGGTGGGCGACGTAATTCAGAAGGACCGTGTCAGATAGAAGTCCAACAATGGAATAAATCCATCTTCGGATAGATGTACAGCGAAAGTCCGATAACCGGTAGAAGTCCGGCATTGGGTAGAAACTTGGCGATGAGTGAAGGTTTGGCGTCGGATAGAAGTTCGACGTCTGTTGGCGGTCGAGGAGAACTCCAGCATCACTTGGGCGGAGTTTCGGCGTCAGGGGGAACTTTGTCGTTACTTAGGAGAAATTTCAGCATCCCGTGGAAGTCGGGTAGAATTCTGGCGCCCCGTGGAAGTCGAGCAGACTTCTGGTGTCCCGTGGATGTCGGGCATAATTCCAGGGTCATTTGGAGTTCGGGCGGAACTCTGGTGGTGGTCGAGAAGGAGTTTCTTCCCTCCTATTATTCTCTTCTCCTCTTATTCTCTTCTTCTTCTTGATTCTTGCTTGTCCCCCCTCTCAAGAGAAATGAGGGGTATATTTATAGATTTTCTGGAGTGGCATGACCCATAAATATATGACAGATCAGGACAAATATGGAGTGGTTCAGATGAACGACCGATATTGAATCCCTTGATCGTGGACCGTTCATCAGACATTTGAAGGACTTAATAATGTTAGAATTAGGTGATCTTGGGCTTGTTGGATTTGTCTCGTTGAGCCACTCTATTCGACCATAAGCTTGTCAAGTTCTGAGACCGTTTGATAACTCAAATTATGGTACGAACTTTCTAACAGTGCTTCAGTGCTGATTTAGACTCATTTGGGCTCGAATTGGGTTGAATTTGGTGTCGTTGGATTTGTATTTCAGAGACGCTCAGTTTGACTGTAAGTTTACTGAAATCAAAGTTCAGGTGATCCCGGATTTAATTTTTGAAGTTTCCAACTTGATTTTTGCCTCGAGATTCGTGCCCGATCAAGATAATTTTTTGATGACATATCAAGAATAAATATCATATATAAGAATTGGATTGAATTTGTTTTTACCAAAAAAGCAGGTTATTTATATTTTTATAAAATTTTATTAAATTTTAACTATTATACAAATGTATATTTAAAAAATAAGAATTGAATATCACATAAATTTGTAAAGATTGGAAGAAAGTAATTAAAATAGAAAAAATATTTATTTAAATTAGAATTTCAAATCATATTTTTTATAATTTATTTTTATTATAAAAACTGGACTTTAGGATCAGTAAAAAATCTTATAACAAAATTCTCATAAAAATAGCCCCACACTCTGCTCAACCTTACACGTGTATTTCTCGAAACAAATGTTCATTAACCAAGTCGACTGGTCTGGCGCTTTACTGAACGAAGTCTCAAAACTACCCTCAATATAAAATGCCCATACTCCTACAACCTCATTCTTTTCAGTTTTCTCGGTGGCGTGACCGGTGTCCCTTCATTCGCTTCTCAGAACCCCTCGGCCCCTTCCTTCTCCGGCTAACCGCCTCCTTTACCCCCTTCACAAGATCGGAATCTTCGCAGCCGCCTCTCCCATCTCATCCATGACTGTGGTGACTCCACCTCTCATTGACGTACGTATCTTAAACTCCTATCGCTTTCATCTCCTCATTAACATTCCACTCATTAGTTCGTTACACCCCTGCGATCTCTTTCTTATCTCCTTAATCCCTCGTTCTCCATGCGCGTTGGGGATCCCGGTGAATCTGATTGATTGATATCCATTTCGTCCGGCTTGGTTTTTAGGGCTTCGATTGGGTTATGAGCGTTGGGATTTTACGGGATCTAAGTACTGAGTAGTCATTGGTTTCTTGCAGAAAGAAGAAGAAGAGATGCTAGTTCCCCACTCAGAGTTCCCGGAAGCTCCCCAGCCCATGGAAGGTGAGTCGGAATTGCTGTCATGGGTAATTGAGCTCTTGATGGATCGGCATCATTGAAGTTGATGATTTTGTTGCTTAAGACGTTGTCCTTTGTTTTAATTTGGGTTATGCCGCTTGTCATTATTCTTCCGTTTTTAGTTGTTCCAGCGGAAGCTGCCAGCACTGCTGAGAATCAGCAGTTGGAGGACCCCCCGTCATCTCGATTCACGTGGACGATTGAGAATTTCTCAAGGTTAAGCGTTAAGAAACATTACTCTGAGACTTTCATTGTTGGTGGCTATAAATGGTATCTTCTTCTCTTTGTTTTTTGGCTTTATTCTTGTTGCTCACACTGTTCGTTGCAGAGGAAAAGAATACTCTGATTTTTTTTTTTTGCATTGGTTATAATGATAGGAGAATTTTGATATTTCCAAAGGGAAACAATGTAGATCACCTGTCTATGTACCTGGATGTTGCTGATTCAGCTAATTTGCCATATGCGTGGAGTAGATATGCACAGTTTAGTCTTGCTGTGATCAATCAATCGAACATCAAGTATACTATAAGAAAAGGTATGCAAGGGGGTGGGGGAGGGGAGGTTCAGATTTTTTTTAAGCAGGTTTTTGAGTGGATTCCAGAAGGTTGCAGAAGAAGTATATGCTATGTTCTCAAACATGCCAAACTTGAATTGTGCCCATTATCACCAATCTGCGCTGCAATTTTTTGAATCAACTTGTTTTTTTGGGAGCAAGGCTGATAGAGTGGCGGGTGACAACTAATTTAACATGTTGAACATTGAACCCCTATTGTTAAGCACTTGTTGGACATGTTCTTATTTGTTTGTTTGGACTAAACGTTGAAACTGAAATGCAAATGCATATATGAAAAAACAAATTGGTGGTGCACTATGCTTGTCCAGAGCTATCATCAGTTCACAAAATTTCATTTTGAGGGTACTAGAAGTGGCCCTGCATGGTAATAAGTGGGTGCAGTTTCTCAGCCCAATATTTTATTAAAGATTGTGTTTATGGTCAAATTATTCCTGATGTTACTTTGATTAACCTTTTAACAAAGAGGATTAAAACCACTCCACTACTCGTAGCTACAACAATACTTCACCTTCCCCCGTTTTATCCATAATCCATGGAAAATGATGGGGACATCAAAGCATGAAAAGTATATCTGAGGCGTGGCCGTCTATCTACGGCCACAATCGAGTCGATGTGTTTTGAGTTATTTCATGTATTTGTTTTATTATGTTGTAATTGTTTCTTTCCCGTTTTATCCCTTGCTTAAGGGAAGTCGTATTTTAGCCCTAAGGGCAAGGTCGTCTTTTATCTTTGAGTCCTTTTTGTACGAGGCTATTTATAGCCCTCTTGTTCTTATTCTAAAGTTAATGAATAACTGATTGATAAAATTTTCCCCTTGCTAGATTTCGTTATGAGATCTTTAGAGTGTTTGAGAGACGAATCCCTAGGAGAGGGAAAATGATGCTATCAAATATTATGTATTTTTATTTTATTTGAACATTAGTATGCTTTTATGTTCTTTTCTTTTTTTAGCTATCCAATGATGGGAAAGCATCCAATGATTATGATAGGTAGTGATTGGGGCTTGGTAGATCTTTGGTTTGCTGGCTTGATTGGTCCTTGGCTGCTGCTGGTTCACGGGTTGGCTTATGGTCCACGGTTTTGGAGCCTATGGTGATGTGTGAAGGAGGTTGGTTCATTTGTGATGAACTCATTTTCTTAGTTGATAGCTCATTAATGATGAGCTGAAGTTTATTAGCTCATTAATGTTCTAAAGGTAAGCTCATAAGTTGGATTCATTATTGGAGTGGTCTTGTCCCTTCTCCTTCCCTTTTCTTCTTTAAAATATTCTCTTAACCCATGGGATTCCGTGGCTATTTTTTGGGCTTCTGTGCTGGATAATTTCTGTGCCATATCCCCTTGGTTTTCCGGCTGGCTAATAGTTTTCCGAGCTGGGGGCCTTTTCGTGTCTTTTGGCGCCTCGGTTCTGTGCGGGTCTCTTTGATTCCCATGGCTGCTTCTTCGGTTCTCTGACTGGGCTGTTTTTCCGTGAAAAGGTGGGGGAATTCCGTGACTTATGATGCTTGGGTTCTTGTGGAAATTCATTGAAGTGGCTGTTTGCATTCCCCTTTCTTACCTATAAATATGAGGATGTTTTGTGAAGGAGGAGTAGTTGAATTTTGAGAGCATTTTGCTATTGACCTGCAGGTTATTGGAAAAGCTTGCGAGCTTGTTCCATCTCTTCTTCTTCTATCTCTTTGGAAATCTTGCGAGCTCTTTTCACCATTCGTCTCGGCTTCTAACCTCTTACGTCTCTCCGCAAGTTCCACTCCATCTGTTTCATTCTTCTTGAGCTTTGGTGATGTTTGTTGACTGATTTGGGAGCATTTGCTAGAGGAGTTTGGATTGATCGTGCAGTGGTAGAACATCGGTTTGCTAGCCCTAAAGCACTTATTTTACTTAACCTTCATTTCGATGTATGTGAGGAACCCACTCTGACGGTTGTCTGAGGATGGCTTGTTTTTATTTTCTTTGTTTCTTTGAATTCTCTTTTAGTTTTCTTCGTCGGATTTTGGATGTTATAGATGATTGTTACTATTTGAATCAAGTCTGGTTAAGTTCTGTCCATTGTTCTCTTATTTTGGCTTTTCTAACTAGTTTGCTTACATCAACTTTGTATCAGAGCAAGTTCGCCTTTTTTTTGGTTGGTAGGAGTCTTTCTCTTTTGTGTTTAACAAATGGCTAATGATCAAGGGGATTGGCAACAAATGATGCAATAATTGAATAATTTGCAACAACAAATCAACACGGTAGCTAAAGTAATTGCTAAACTAAATGTCAATCAAGCTAATGTTAATCGTAGTGTTCAAACTTTTGAAAGTGAGGAGGAAGAACCTAGAAATCAAAATAGGCGACAAAGAAATTGGGATTATGAAATTAAAATTGTTGTCCATAATTTTGAAGGAAAATTACAACCTGAACAATTCATTGAATGAGTAGAGAAAATAGATCAATTTTTTGAATGGAAAGAAATTCTAGATAATCGAAAAGTCAAATTCACAAGTTTAAAACTAACGGGGCATGCATTAACTTGATGGAAAAACTTACAAAATAACAGATTAAGGCGAGGCAAAGAAAATATTCAAATTTGGGATAAGATGAAATAAAATATGAAAGGAAAATTTCTGCCTTCTGATCATTCAAGAACCATCTTTCAGGAATTTAACAATTTGCGTCAAGGTAATCAAACTGTGGAAGAATACACTGAAATTTTTTATAAATTGCAAGCTAAAAACGATTTGGATGAGACTGAGGAGAAAATCATAACAAGATATCTTAATGGGTTAAAATGAACAATTCAGGATCAACTTAACTTGCATCATGTTATTAAATTAGATGAAGCTTATCGCATGGCCTTGAGAGTTGAAAAACAACATTTGCGGGGAAACAATAAAATAATGGAAACATATAAGCGACGACAAACTAGTGGAACTAAACTTCAATCTCAAACTTCTGCAGGAACTTCAGGTGTGAAAATTAAAGCTATTGAAGGTCAAAATCAAGAAAAGGGTAAAGGGGTAATGGGATCTAAACCTACTGAACAATCAAAACTGATTAGGCCTTGTTACAAATGTGGTCTATACGGTCATTTGTCGGCTACTTGCAGAAAAAATAACCCTCCACAAAATAACTTCATAGAAAATGAAAAGGAAATAGAAGAAGAAGAAGAGGAAGAGGAAGAGAACGAAACAGAATCTGAAACTGAAGCTGAGTTGGAAAAATTTGACTTAGAAGGTGATGAAGGAGAACCATTGTTAGTAATTCGACAAGTTTTAACTACTCAAACTGAAAAGGAAGATAAGTGGCTTAGAAGAAACATCTTTAGGACTACCTGCACTGTTGAAGGAAAAATTTGTACCTTAATGATTGATAGTGGAAGTTCGGAAAATTTTGTGTCATAACACATGGTGAAGAAACTTAAATTCAAAACGAAACCTCTTGTTATATCGTACAAAATATCTTGGTTTAAAGAGGGGAGTGAGGTTCCTATAACAAAATAATGCACTGTGAACTTAACAATTGGGGGAATTTACAAAGTTCAAATAGTCTGTGATGTTGTACCTCTTGAAGTCTGTCATATCCTTTTGGGTCGTCCATGATAGTATGATCATAAAACCGTCCATGATGGAAAAAAGAACACCTATACTTTGATTAAAGATAATAAGGAGTTCACTCTTTTTTCACAAAAAAACATTCCTGACCCAACAACAAAGATCAAAAAGTCTGCGAAATCCTCTACCCATGAATTGCTTCTAAACACAAGTGAGTTAACAAAGTCTGATGTAATATATTTGATGCTTGGAAAAGAAACTGATTTAACTCTTGAAATTCCTTAAGAATACAACCGTTGCTTGATGAATTTTTTGATTTAATACTTGATAAATTATCAACTGGTTTACCCCCAATGAGAAACATTCAATATCATATTGATTTAATTCCTGGAGCTACAATTCCTAACCGTTCACATTACAGAATGAGTCCAAATGAACATCAAGAACTTTCTAATCAAGTGTTTGAACTGTTGGAAAAAGGTTTAATCCAGGAAAGTCTAAGTCCTTGTGCTGTACCTATTTTGCTTACTCCTAGAAAAGATGGAACCTGGAGAATGTGTGTGGATAGCTGAGCCATAAATAAGATAACCATCAAATACAGTTTTCCAATTCCTAGGTTGGATGACATGCTTGATATGCTAAGTAGTGTCAAGGTTTTTTCTAAAATTGATTTAAAAAGTGGGTATCATCAGATAAGAATTAGACCTGGGGATGAATGAAAAACTACTTTTAAAACAAAGGAAAGTTTATATGAATGGCTTGTTATGCCTTTTGGTTTGTCTAATGCTCCAAGTACTTTTATACGAACAATGAATTATGTTTTGCGACCTTTTATTGGAAAGTTTGTGGTTGTATATTTTGATGATATTCTGATTTATAGCATTCGCCCATCTGAACATCTTTTTAATGTCGAGCAAATTCTGAAAACTTTGAGGGAACAGAAACTGTATATCAAATTAAAGAAGTGTTCTTTTATGACTTCAAGTTTGACATTCTTGGGTTACATTGTGTCTGCTAAAGGAATCAAAATAGATCATGTGAAAATTAAGGCAATAAAGAGCTGGCCTGTTCCTAAAAATATCAGTAAGATAAGAGGTTTTCATGAGTTAGCATTCTTTTATCGTCGATTCATTAAAAACTTCAGTTATGTGATCGCTCCTATCACTGATTGTTTAGAAAATGGAATATTTAAATGGACCCCTAAGGCTGAAAAAACTTTTCAACTTATCAAAATCAAAATGAGTCAAGCTCCAATTCTTAGTCTGCCAAATTTTGAAAAAGTTTTTGAAGTTGATTGTGATGCTGCATGTTGGTATTGGTGCTGTTTTAAGTCAGGAAGGAAAACCTATTGCATACTTTAGTGAAAAATTAAATGATGTTCGTTCTCGATATTCTACTTATGACTTGAAATTTTATGCCATTGTTCAAGCTTTGAAATTCTGGAGATGCTATTTGATTCTTCGGGAATTTATTTTGAATACTGATCACGAGGCTTTACGATTTTTAGGTTCACAAAAAAATCTGAACAAAAAACATGCAAAATGGGTTTCTTTCTTGCAAGAGCATTCTTTTCATATCAAATATAAGACTGGGGTTTTGAATAAGGTTGCTGATGCTTTAAGTCGAATATCTCACTTGTTGATAACTGTTTTTCCGACTGTTACTTCTTTTGATTTTCTGAAAGATACTTATGCAAGTGATTCTGATTTTAAAAATATTTAGGCTTCTTGTCTTGCTTCTGGAACTGATCTTTCTGCTCAGTTTGTTATACATCAAGGTTTTTTGTTTAAGGGAACTAGACTTTGCATATCTAAGAGTTCCTTAAGAGAACAACTTGTGAAAGAAATGCATAGTGGAGGTTTGGGAGGACACTTTGGGGAAGGAAAAACAATTGCTTTAGTTGAAGAAAAATATTTTTGATCTCATATGAGAAAGGACATTGCTAAGCTGGTTAAACAATGTAAAATATGTCAGTATTTTAAAGGAACTGCACAAAATTCTGGTTTGTATACTCCTCTGCCTATTCCAAACAAACATTGGGAAGATATTTCTATGGATTTCATTTTGGGTTTGCCGATTACTTCTCAAAAATTTTACTCTATTTTTGTGGTTGTGGATCGATTTAGCAAAATGACGCATTTTATTCCATGTAAGAAAACTTTTGATGCTTATTACATTGTTGATTTGTTTTTCAAAAAAATTGTTCGTTTGCATGATATTCCTCGTACTTTTACTTCTGATCGAGACACTAGATTTTTAAGTCAATTTTTGAGAACTCTGTGGGCAAAACTTGAAACTACTCTTCAATTTAGTAGTGCCCACCATCCTCAAACTGATGAGCAAACTGAAGTAGTCAATATAAGTTTAGGAAATTTGTTAAGATGCCTTGCTAGAGAAAAACCATCTCAATGGGATTTAGTGTTGCCTCAGACTGAGTTTGTTTACAATAATTCTGTTAATCGTTCCACTGACAAAACTCCTTTTGAAATAATTTATGGGCAACCTATTCCTCACATTTTAGATAGGAACTTCTTATCCTTACCTAAAAAAATTAGTGCTGAAGCTTTTGAAATATTTGACCACATAAAAACTGTCCAACAACAGGTCTTTGAAAAACTTCAAAAAAATAATGCTAGTACAAATCTGCTGCTGATAAACATCGAAAAGAAGTGAATTTCAATGTGGGTGATTTGGTTATGGCTTACTTTCGTTGCCAACGATTTTCTATTGGTACTTTTAGAAAGTTAAGCAGAAAAAGTTTGGCCCTTTCGTGTGCTTCGAAAACTAGGCACTAATGCCTACTTGCTGGATTTACCAATTACTGTTGGCACTTCTCCTATTTTTAATGTTTCTGACCTATCTTTGTATGATGGAAATTCTAATGATTCTATAGACATTGAAACTTTGCCACTCTATACTCATTTGGCAAAGTCTCAAGATCAAATTGAAGATGTTGTTGATATGAAAGTCACTAAAATAAGACATGGGGAACACAAGAGGTTCTTGGTCAAATGGAGCAATCGACCATTAACTGACTGCACCTGGATTGATGCTGCTGATCTAAAAAATCGAAATTTGGAGCTTTATGAAAGAGTTGCTGAAACGTTCTCATCGGGAGATGAGAATTTTCCACTAGGGGGAATTGATGCTATCAAATATTATGTATTTTTATTTTATTTGAACATTAGTATGTTTTTATGTTCTTTTCTTTTTTTAGCTATCCAATGATGGGAAAGCATCCAATGATCTTGGTAGGTAGTGATTGGGGCTTGGTAGACCTTTGGTTTGCTGGCTCTATTGGTCCTTGGCTGCTGCTGGTTCACGGGTTTGCTTATGCTCCACGGTTTTGGAGCCTATGGTGATGTGTGGAGGAGGTTGGTTCATTGGTGATGAGCTCATTTTCTTAGTTGCTAGTTCATTAATAATGAGCTGAAGTTTAGTAGCTCATTAATGTTCTAAAGGTAAGCTCATAAGTTGGATTCATTATTGGAGTGGTCTTGTCCCTTCTCCTTCCCTTTTTTTCTTTAAAATATTCCTTTGACCCATGGGATTCCGTGGCTATTTTTTGGGCTTCTGTACTAGATAATTTCTGTTCCATATCCCCTTAGTTTCGGGCTGGCTGATGGTTTTCCGAGCTGGGGGCCTTTCCGTTTCTTTTGGCACCTCGGTTCTGTGCGGGTCTCTTTGATTCCCGTGGCTGCTTCTTCAGTTCCCTGGCTGGGCTATTTTTCTGTGAAAAGGTGGGGGAATTCCGTGACTTATGATGCTTGGGTTCTTGTGGAAATTTATTGAAGTGGCTGTTTGCATTCCCCTTTCTTACCTATAAATATGAGATGCTTTATGAAAGAGTAGTTGAATATTGAGAGCATTTTGCTATTGACCGGCAGGTTATTTGAAAAGCTTGCGAGCTTGTTCCATCTATTCTTCTTCTATCTCTTTGGAAATCTTGCGAGCTCTTTCCACCCTTCGTCTCGGCTTCTAACCTCTTTCGTCTCTCCGCAAGTTCCACTTCATCTGTATTCTTCTTCTTGAGCTTTGGTGGTGTTTGTTGACTGATTTGGGAGCATTTGCTAGAGGAGTTTGGATTGATCGTGCAATGGTGGACCATCGATTTGCTAGTCCTAAAGCACTTATTTTACTTAATCTACATTTCAATGCATGTGAGGAATCCGCTCTGACGGTTGTCTGAGGATAGCTTGTTTTTATTTTCTTTGTTTCTTTGAATTCTCTTTTAGTTTTCTTCGTCGGATTTTGGATGTTATAGATGATTGCTACTATTTGAATCAAGTCTGGTTAAGTTCTGTCCATTGTTCTCTTATTTTGGTTTTTCTAACTAGTGTGCTTACATCAGAAAACAGATTACCCACCAACCTTGGAGACGGTCGGGTTCGTGGTTCTACCTTCTCTATCATTTTTCCTCCTTCCTCCCTCAATTAGCCGCCGACTTTGAAATCCATTCCACCCCCTTAAGCCACCGGCCACCATACAAATTGTCACGACCCGGCCAGTTAGCTTGCAAGTGCGAGGTTGGAATGAAGGTTGGACAGGAAGAATTAATAAAAGCCTTTACATTACTCAATTAACATATCTCCAAGCATGAACCAAACATAATGAAAGAGCCCATAATGAGTCTCCAAATAAAAACTTTCATTTCTTCCATTCAAACACATCAAGATAAAGATTTAACATAAAGTCTACAAAAAATGAATGGTGTCCAAAAAGTCAATTCCTTACATATCATTTCTAAACATTCTATTCAAAACATCAAAAATAGCATAACAAAACCTGCCGCCCGTCGTTTCCCTACGATGGTACGTGAGAGGAGGTCTATCCGCCATCTATCCTCTATTCGATCCTCCTGAAAAGTGTTCCACAACATGGGTGAGTCACAACTCAATAGGTGCAAATGGAATTCAATTAAATTTAGAGTCAAGAGAAGAAAATTATAACTTGCTTTGATATTTTAACAAAAGAATAATCAACATATAACAACTCTTGTTTTAAGGAGATGTATGCCTTTACCTCAACCTTCAGCTTTTTATCCCTTTCCTATGACATTTCTATTCTTCTTTTTAAAACATTATGCTTCAAATGATAGTCTCGAATATATATAACATGAATATGAAATGTTCATAGTAGCTTAATATGTAAATATAACATCCGTTTCGGAAGTATCACTTGTACTGTTCAGAACTTCAGATACTTGAAATTGGTCATTCATTTACCATTGGTTCATAAGAATCATCCTTTACCATGGCTCATAAGAGCCTCCTTTACCATTGCTTAATGAGCTCCTTTACCATGTGATACTTCCGCGTCAACATGCACATACACTTAATACTTAGATAATCATAAGGGATGCTTTATGTAAACTATTCATAAACTATTCAAGTGTATGTTTCCATAGGGATATGCATGCTTGCTATGCTCATGTATTCATTTGCATGTAAAAAAAACATGTATAGTACAAGTAAAGAAAAGGGCATGGGATTCATTTATAAGTTGTACAATTGCATAAAAGAAACATTTACAATTGCATCAAGTGTCCATGAATCTATACAAGGGAACATGAGTCATAAGAATATCATAACGAGCATAAATGAAATTGCCATTTCTATGTATTTACATAAAAGAAAAGTTTTCTAAATTTAGAAGAATGTCCATTCCACCTACCTCAACTCGTGCACCTCTTTCGCTTGTCCGGTCAAATCCTTTCCTTCCACACGGTTAATATCTAGAAGAGACATACAAAAATGTATAAGTAATCTAGTCCCCACACAACTTCCTAAATCGTTAATCTACGATAATAAAGAGTTCAACCTAATATATTGTATATGTTTCAATTCAAACCCTCTCCACCATTTCATGATATCTCTCATTCATATTCTCTCTCAATTAGGGTTTAGTCCAAATTCTTAGGTTTTAAGCATGCAACACCTCTCCCTACACTCAAAATATAAATAAAATATATTCAATTTTCGGAATATATTAAATAAAAAATTAGAAAATATTGTATTTCAAGTAAAAATCATAAATTAGTCTCTAAAATCCTCCCAAAAACCAATAAAAATCATAGGGATAAAAAATTTCTTAATTAGGGAAAAATCCTAAATTTCAAAACTTAAAACTTTCATCATTGTTACTATATTCTTCAATTAGAAGCTTTCCAATGACATTAGGAACTATTCTTAAGAAGGCATCTCCAAAGAAAAATCCATTTTGAGTGAAACCCTCATTTCTAAAATTCATTTTTTTTTAAGAAATCAACCTACATTTAGGTTCAAAAACATCCTCTTACATTTCTCTAAACTTTTCTCTAATGAATCTTAAAGAAAACTCAAGTTTTCCCAAAATCCTGGCTTTCATTCCTTAGAGAAAACTCAAGGAAAAAAGGAGAAAACTCAAGCAAACATCTCACCTTAGCCTTTCCTTGGATTTTCCTGCGAGCTTCTCCACGAACGGCCGCCGAAAACCGCTCCCAAGCTCGCTGAATTTGCCTCCTACCCGCGCCCCCTTCTCTCTCGTTCGGTTCGGACCGCAAGCAAGAATGGGGACCAAAACATTTCGGTCCCTTAATAAGAGTGGAAATGGTCTCATAATTGCACAATTACCTATATGCCCTGACTTAAATTTTCCTCTATTCAAAGGACATCAAGGGCAAAGTTGTCATTAAGGGTTTTCCGGAAATTTTAACTCCCAAAATACTCAAAATTCGATATGGGTTATATACATCAAAACGATCAGAATTTTGCGCTCTATTTTATAAAATTTATTGCGTCAAATTTCGACGACTTCAAATTTTTCACTTAAAACTCGTCGCGGCGCATCGAAAAGCGTGCGAAGTCAAAAACAGTATTTTGCAAGTTTTACAATTCTCTCTCCCTTATAAAAATTTCGTCCTCGAAATTTAAGACAATGTTAAGAAACTATACCTTAGCCAAATAGGTGAGGGTAGCTCTCCCTCATCCATGATTCCTTCTCCCAAGTAACATCTTTCTCAGATCCATGCTTCTAAATAACTTTAACATAAGGAATCTCTCTACTTCGAAACTGCTTAACATCATAATCTATGATCTTCTCAGGTTCATCTACAAAAGTCAGATCTGGTTGGATATCTATTGCTTTAGTACTAATCTTCTGAGCTTCATGTGATATGTATTTCCTCAAAGAAGAGATGTGCAATACATTATGTTCTCTACTCATGTGAGATGGAAAAATCAATCTGTAAGCCACACTGCCAACTCTCTCTTATATTTCAAAAGGGCCAACATACCTTGGACTCAGTTGCCCACTTTTGCCAAATATCTTCACACCTTTCATAGGACTAATCTTGAGGAATACAAAGTCTCAAACATCAAACTCAACAGATCTATGTTTGGCATCATAATACTTCTTATGTCTATCTTGCACAACCTTCAATCTGTCACGGATTAGTCTTATCTTTTCAGTAGCATCATCTACTAAATCAGCTCCAATAATCTTTCTTTCTCCTGTCTCAGCCCAACATAAAGGAGTTCGACACCTCCTTCCATACAAAGCTTCATAAGGTGCCATACATATACTTGATTGGAAGCTATTGTTATAAGCAAATTCAATCAATGGGATGTGTGTCTCCCATTTGCCATCAAAATCTAGTACACATAATCTGAGTAAATCCTCTAAAGTCTGAATAGTCCTCTCTGATTGACCATCTGTTAGAGGGTGAAAGGTTGTACTGAAAGTAAGTCTAGTGCCCATTGCCTCTTGAACCTTCCTCCACAACCTAGAGGTAAATCTCCCATCTCTATCTGATACTATCGATCTTGGTACTCCATGAAATCTAACAATCTCCTTAACATAAACACTTGCCAACTTCTCAATAGCATCAGATTGCTTGATAGGTAAAAAGCGTGTCGATTTGGTCAACCTATCTATTATCACCCATATGGCATCATGACCATTTCTGGACCTGGATAAACCAACTACAAAATCCATGGCTATGTCTTCCCACTTCCATTCTGGTATAGGTAAAGACTGCAATAAACGCCCTGGCTTTTGATGTTCTACCTTAACCATTTGGCAAACTATACACTTAGCCACCATTTTTGCTACACTTCTCTTCATCCCTGGCCGCCAAAAGTATTACTTCAAATCTTGGTACATCTTGTTACTACCTGGGTGAATGGTATAACTTGAATAGTGAGCTTCTTGAAGAATATCCTTCCTTAAATCTCCAACATATGGGATGCAAATTCTGCCTCTATACCGTAGTAGCTCATCCTCATCAAGCTCAAACTCCTCCACATGACCAACCTTTACCATATTTAGGACTTTCTCAAATTCTGCATCTTGTGGCAAAGCTTCCCTTATCTTATCCTTTAATGTGGACTGAATGATCATCTGATTCAAGGTCACAAACTCTGCATCATTGGGCTAGACTATTGAAATCTCTAACTTCTCCAAATCTCTTACCAACTCATGTTGTTGTGTAATCATCCAACTGGCACTACTAGAAGTCTTCCTGCTCAAGGCATCTACTACTACATTTGCTTTACCCGGATGATATTGGATATCCAAATCATAGTCCTTGATAAGCTCCAACCATCTCCTCTGCCTCAAATTTAACTCTGGTGATCAATGAATACTTCACACTTAACCCCATACAAGTAATGTCTCCATATCTTCAGAGCAAAAACCACTGCAGCTAACTCCAAGTCATGGGTTGGATAGTTTCTTTCATGATTTTTCAGTTGCCTTGAAGCATAGGTAATGAACCTTCCGTTCTGTATCAGTACACAACCCAACCCTTTAAGAGAGGCATCACTATAAAGCTGAAATCTATCTGTCTCCGAAGGAATAGTAAGCACTGGAGCAATCATCAAATACTGTTTCAATCTTTGAAAAATCTCTTCATATTGATCTGTCCATACAAACTTCACTATCTTTTGGGTCAATCTAGATAATGGCATAGCTATTCGAGAAAACCCCTCAACAAATCTTCTGTAGTAACCAGCTAAACCCAAAAAGATCCTGATCTTCGTCACGGTAGTTGGTCGAGGCCAATCTGCTATGGCTTGTACTTTGTGCCGATACACAAAAATCTCTCCATTACTGATCACATGTCCCAAAAAGTTCACACTCTTCAATCAAAACTCACATTTGAAGAACTTAGCATACAATTCATTTTCTTTCAATGCATTTAACACCATCTTCAAGTGATTTGCATGTATCTTTTTATTTAGGGAATACACCAATATATCATTTATGAACACTATCACAAATAGATCCATAAATGGCTTAAAGATTCTGTTCATGAGATCCATAAACACAGCAGGGGCATTTGTAAGTCTGAATGGCATCACCACAAATTCGTAATGCCCATATCTAGTGTTAAATGCTGTCTTTGTTATGTCCTCTTCTCTGATCTTAAGCTGATAGTATCCTGATTTCAAGTCTATCTTAGAAAACACAGTTTGCCGAGCTTGGCCTTGAGTTGGAGTTGATGCAGTAGACTCCATCATCCTAGGCCTTCCAACTGTCCTCTGAGGAGCACTACCTGTTCTGGCCTCTGGAGTAGACTTCTGTCCCAAGATAGGGCAAGACCTTGCCATGTGCCCTGGTTGATGGCACCAGAAACAGGTATTTGTGCCAGAAAGACACTCTCCCTTATGAGCCCTCCCACACTTATTGCACAAAACAGAATGAGTGCTGCTCTCTGAAGTGTTGGGCTTGAGCTTCTTCCAATTAGGCCTTCCAGAATGAAAAAATTGGATAGATTTGGATCAATCTTCATTCTTCCTCTTCTGGAAGTCTCTTCTCCTCTGAGTACTCTGTAAATCCAGCTCAATCTTTCGTGCTCTCTCAACTAAAGTAGAGTAATTTTCAATACCCAAAGGAACCAATGGCTGTCTAATGCTATCCCTCAAGCCACAAAGGAAGCGGTGACATTTTTCTTATGCATTAGGAATTAAATGAGAGGCATACCTAGAAAGCATGGTGAAATCAGCCTCATATTGCATAATGGTTCTGTCACCCTGCACCAATCTCATAAATTTGTTTTGCGTTGACCTCCTAGCAGTCATCGGTACATACCAATCTCTAAACACCTTGATAAACTCCTCCCATGTTACTTGGCTGCTAGGTCTTCCTTCAAAAGTTTCTTCTAATTGACTTCTCCACCATCTTTCTGCTTCCCCATTGAAGGCATAAGCAGCTAAGGAAACCCTTCTATCTTTAGGGCATAGCATTCCTTCCAAAATCTTCTCAACCTTCATTAATCAATCATCCGCCTCTATGGGTCCACCTCCCACGAATGATGGGGGCTTCATATCTTGAAATAACTTTAAATTTTTGTCCATCACAGTGCTTCCACTGCCTCCAACTTGAGTCTGAGTACTCTTTATCATGTGTCATAGCCGCCATCATTTGTGTGAAAGAATCCAAAGTAGCGTTAATGCTACTGCCTTGAGGCTCCACTACTGTTGGCAATTCCCTTCTGACCTCTCCAGTATTGCCATCAGTGGAATCAGGTTCTGGTTCCTCAGTCCTGAGATACAATGCAACAAAGCAATCTAAGCAATATATAGCACATGCATCTTATACCTACTCTAATCTATAGGACCATCCTATTGGCTCTTTCATAAAAATTAATATTCTTAAATCCCTTTGCTTTGATACCACTCTTTGTCACGACCCAGTCCGATTAGCTCGCAAGTGCGAGGCGGGAACGAAGGTTGGACAGGAAGAATTAATAAAAACCTTTACATGTTGACTGTATAAAAAATTAGAAAAAAAGATCAAAGCAGTACGCCTACCTCCAAACCGGCCCACCGCGGGCAGTTGGTCGCCAAATGACGCATCTCTTCGGAGACACCGACAATTCAAAATAATAAAAGGATGGAATTAAAAACAAAAATAATAACTGGCGCTCTCGTTCCTGTCCGATTTCGTCATTTCGCAGGAGCATCTAGGGTTCTCCCTTCATCTCCTCTTTTCGTCGTTGTTGTTCGACTCCGTTGCTTTACAGGAGGCCGAGAGATTGCACACGCCACTTCTTCAACTCCCCGTGGCTGTGCGACTTCGGCTCCGTCGTCACCGTTCGACTTCGTCCCTTCGCTGGAGAGGGAAAGGCTGCACGCGTCGCCTCTTCCGCTCCTTCATCGCTGTCCGACTTCGCGCTTCACAGGAGGTGTAGAGATCGCAGACGTCACTTCTTCGGCTCCTTGTTGTTTGGCTCGATTGCTTTGCTGAAGGTGCAGAGATTACACGGGTTGCTTATTCGGCTCCTTAATGGCCGTCCAACTATGCTCCTTTCTCTCTCTTATATTATATATATAATATATAATGATATAATTGTTATATATTATATAATTGTTATATATAAATATAATTAAAGATAATATGATATTATATTTATATAAAATATAAAAGAAGATAAAATTGAATTCCAAACAAGTGTCAAAGATCCCGGCCGTCGTACCTTAGGTCCGACCGGGATGGTTTGAAATTGAAGACATGCGCCGTTGATTTTTAATCCGGACAGATGATTTTAAAATTTGAAGACTCGCGCCATCGATCTTAGATCTGGGCAGATGGTTCCAAATTGAAGACCTCACGCAGTCGATCTTAGATCCTGGTGAGATGGTTTGAAATCAAGGACCCTACGCCGTCGACCTTAGGTCCGGGTAGGAATAATTATGGCAGTGCCGTCCCGATTTCTCTCTTGGTGGGTAGGAGACGCCGGGAGGCTGTCAAAATTTCCTAAAAATCCAGAGGGAAATTAAATTTGAATTAACTAAAATGTTAAAAATGACATTGGAATTTTAATTAACTAATTTAGTTAATTAAGATTTAACAAAAATTTAATCTGATTAAAGATTAATCAAAATATCTGATTAATTGAGAGCTTCAAAGTCTCCTATATCGTCAAATACGTGGGAGCTGAGAACCTACAAGCACTCATTCTCTTAATGTCTCTCTAATCCAAATTTTTTTAAGAGCCCTTGAAATTCAAGAGCATTTCAAAATTTGAGAGCATACGAAACACAAAAAAGAATTTAAATATAAGATTTTTAAATTTTTGAATGTCTTAAAGTATGTGGGTTTTAGAAATTGAGATTAATATAATTAACTATTTTTTTTGATTTTTAGTTAATTGATTTATTAAGTTAAGCAAAAAAAAAAAAGTATGAAGAAAAATAATATTTCCATTAATTAAATATATACAAGTTCTCAACACAATCCTCTACAAACTGCTCTCCAAAGCCCTCATGTACAAACTTCTATGGTTACTTGTGGACTCTATCTCCTGAACTGCTGCAAGCACCACTTGCCTGCAAACAAGCAATCAAAAATCAATGCAGCATAAATAAATCAATGCGGGAAAGTGGTAAATCCAACTACTGCAAGTAAAAATAGAGTACTTGAAAGCAAGAAAAAGCTAAGTACGAAAAAAGATAGTAGTGTAACACTGTTGAAAAGACGGGTAAAAAAAAGAAGTGAACTATTGTGGTAGGAAAAAGGCTACAAGCACATAACAACTAATGCAAGTATCAAAGCCCCGAAGTGTAAAATCACAAATCTTTCAAACTCTCCAAGTATCAAATCCTAAACAACTGACATATTTCTCAACAAACACACAATCAAAATCAAAATTTACGGGCATCTTAGTCTAAGAGATTAAGCTGTAAGACCCACTTTTCAGGCAATTTCCTAAGGGAAATAATAAGACCTATCTCAAAACTAATTCAAATCCTATGGGCAGCCTCGTTCATAGGAACTTGGTTGTAAGACCTACTATCCGGCAACTTTCGTAGGAAAGTCGTAAGCCCGACCTTAGGGGAAAGTTTTAGGTAGAAATTGACCTAACCCCTAAACCAAATTAAAACCTCTGGCCACTTCTAATAGAAGCCGTAAGTCCGACATCTGAGGGAAGTGTTTAGGTGATAATACAAATCTTGATCACCTGGGCATCCTAGTCTATAGGACTTGGTTGTAAGACCCACAACTCGGGCCGCTTAGCTTATAGAGCTAGGTCGTAAGACCCACCGTTAGGCAACTTCTAAGGAAGCCATAAGACCTATCCAACCGAAATTCTTCGGGCTACCTCTAAAAGAGGTCGTAAGTCCTAATATCAGGGCAACTCCTAATTGGAGCCATAAGCCCCCAATTACATAAAATAACGGGCAACTCATAAATAGAGCAGTAAGCCCCATTCTAAATTAAATTCTTGGGCAACTCATAAATAGAGCAGTAAGCCCCATTCTAAATCAAATTCTTGGGCATCTTAGTCTAAAGGACTAGGTTGTAAGACCCACAACTTGGGCCGCTTAGCTTACAGGGCTAGGTCGTAAGACCCATTGTTAGACAACTTCTAAGGAAGCCATAAGACCTATCCAACTGAAATTCTTCGTGCAACTCCTAATTGGAGCCGTAAGCCCCAAACTAAACAAACTATCCGGGCAACTCCTAATTGGAGCCGTAAGCCCCAAACTAAACAAACTATCCGAGCAACTCCTAATTGGAGCCATAAGCCCCAAACTAAAAAAAACTATCCGGGCATCCTAGCCTATAGGGTTAGGTTGTAAGGCCCACCTTCGGGCTACTTTCTACGAAAGCCATAAGTCCCAATTTAAATCAAATACTTGGGTTACTTTCTACGAAGTCATAAATCCCAATCTAGATTTAAATCTCCGGGCAACTCCTAATTGGAGTCGTAAGCCCCAAACTAAATAAATTAACGGGCAACTCCTAAATAGAGCAGTAAGCCCCATTCTAAATCAAATTCTTGGGCAACTCATAAATAGAGCAATAAGCCCCAACCCAAATTAAACTAAACTAAAATTCAGACATCTCCACTTCAGTATACTCGGGATCCTTGAGAGGAGGCAACCCATGGTTGCTAATCAGATTCCCTGGACACTAAGATCAATGATTGTTAGTGTTGGTAGACTGAAATCTACGGTATACTCGGGACCACGGAACCATGGGATCTTGATCGGGTTTACCTCCATTCCCCCCTACAATTGAGACTAAAAATTACCTAGAATATATTCATCCTTAATCGAGAGTTCTCTCTTACGTGTTAAGAGGGGTAATTAACTATGAGTGCTTGGTCTCATAGGAAGTAAGAACCCCAGATCTAAATAAACCCTGATTCTACCCTCAGGAGAAATTTGGTTAATTTCAATCTGACTTAAGGGAAATGGAATCCTACGGCTGCAAAGTGGTATTCGTGCATTCGTGCCATTTTTCTTGAGCATACAGATTTTTATACATTACTCAATTAACATATCTCCAAACAGGAACCAGACATAATGAAAGAGCCACTAATGAGTCTCCAAATAAAAACTTTCATTTCTTCCATATAAACACATCAACATAAAGATTTAACATAAAGTCTACAAAAAGTGAATGGTGTCCAAAAAGTCAATTCCTTACATATCATCTCTAAACCTTCTATTCAAAACATCAAAAATAACATAACAAAATCTGCCGTCCGTCGTCTCCCTACGACGGTACGTGAGGGGAGGTCTATCCGCCATCTATCCTCTATCCGATCCTCCTAAAAAGTGTCCCACAACATGGGTTAGTCACAACTCAATAGGTGCAAATAGAATTCAATTAAATTTAGAGTCAAGAGAAAAAAAAACCATAACCTGCTTTGATATTTTAACAAAAGAATCATCAACATATAACAAATCTTGTTTTAAGGAAATGTATGCCTTTACCTCAACCTTCAGGTTCTTATCCATTTCATAACATTTCTATTCTTCCTTTTAAAACATTATTGATGCGATCAAAAAATACAAGGGACCCTATATCTATTGATCACAAAAATATAAACGAAACGACACCGACAAAACGTAAAGGACTAAAGACGAGAAGAGTAAAGAACAAACTCTTATATTTCAAATTAAAGAAATAAAAAGAAATTAAAAAGCACAAACTCGACTCGATCTCAAAGACACCCTAAAGTTGCTTCACTTAGAGAAGAAGGATACAGGTGGAGTGGCACTTACGGAGAGGCGAAAGAGGTCTAGAAGCACGAGAAGAAAGGTTGGAAAGAGCCCGTAGGATTTCCGGAGGGGATGAGAAAGAAGGGTGGAAAGAGCCCGCAGGATTTCCAAAGCAAACCCACAGGTTATAACTTTTCCAAAAATCACATTTCATAACTAATTTCAAACATAAACAACCCCCCATATTTATATGTATGAAAGGGGAATACAAAAGGACACATACATTTAATTATCACAAGAACCTAAACATCACATTTAATTTTCTGCACCATTTAGTGTCATTCTAGAGAGTCTACTGTTGCGTTTAGGTGCTGTCCACCACTTAGTTTCACCCCCAAGTGACCCCTAGTGTCTAACCATGGACCTAGAACAACTAGGAAGGACTTTAGACTTGTTGGTAGACTAAATGAACAATATTAGCCAGCAACTCAAAGAGAACCAAGCCGACCTAGCTGTGCTTCTTAGGAACACCACTGAGCGATTTCACACACTTGAGCGAGCCAGAGAGCATCCTACTCCCTACACCCCATCTAGACCAACACCTACCCGGATGAGAGGCAACATCGTGCCAATCATCGAGCTCCTCACTATGGACATGACCCTCGTCATGATCCTGATATGCCACTCATGAAAAATATTAAAGTTAACGCTCCTACCTTTGATGGCACTCTCGATCCCCAGCTCTTCTTGGACTGGGTCAAAGGTATGGACAATTTCTTTAAGTGGTATAACATCTCTGAGGCTAGGAAGGTTAGTTTTGTGGAGATGAAACTCACGGGTAGGGCGAACCAGTTTTGGGCCAACTTAGAGAGCCTTAGGGAAGCTGTTCGATTACCCCATTACCGATTGGCCATCCATGAAGTGGGAACTCAAGCAGAAGTACTTGCCTCCCTCGACTTCCCTCGACTATTGAATAGGTGGAATGGGCTGACTCAAGGCAACAAACCAGTTAAGGAGTACATCGCCTCTTTCGATGACTTCTTGATTCGCTGCAAGGGGGATACCTCTACCACCCCCACGCAGATCTTGTCTATGTTTCGGACCGGTTTGTGAGAGGATCTTAGCAACGAGCTATTTGCCCGGAACGTCACTACACTGGAGAATGCCTACAGCCTAGTGCTTGATTTAGAAGTAAGCCTCCCACTCCGGATACCCCTCGGTCTAACCCAAATGCTTTAGATGTCAGGGGTATGGGCATATCGCCTCTCAGTGCTCTAGCCCCTATAAAATCACAATTATCGAAGAGATCACTGAAGCGAAATTCGAGCTCGAAGTCGATCAGGTTCACCAAGTGGACAACAATGGTGAATTCTTTGAGAAGGATGACGACACTGCTGTCATCCAGTACATCTAGAAAATTGACACTTCCCCCACCTACGTGGTGAGATGTGCACTGTCACAACCCGTTACCACCGACGACTGGCGTAAGACTACGATATTTCACACCTACACCAAAATCAAGGATAAGAACTGTAAAGTTGTCGTGGATAGTGGCAGCTGCATCAATGCTGTCTCCTCCAGCATGGTGTCTAAGCTTGGCCTGTCAGCCGTTCCCCACCCCAACCCCTATAAGGCAGCTTGGGTCAACACCACTGCGTTGGAGGTAAGGGAACGAAGCTTCATACCAATCTCCTTCATTAACTATAAGGAGAATGTTTAGTGTGATGTGTTGATTATGAATGTTGGACAAATCCTTCTAGGTCGTCCCTAGCTATTTGACAACGATGTCCACATATATGATCGTTCAAACATCTGTGTGTTTGAACATGAGGGCAAAAATATCAAGCTTTTGCCATCATAGCCTCGGGTTATGGATGATCCTGAACCTAACCCTATTCAAGCCAAGAAGGGACTTAACCTGATAGCCGCCATAACCCAGAGCGTACCTTTACACTCCTTAGTTGATCATGAGACTCCCACTAAGTCTGACGAATCAGTCCCTCAGGAGAGTCAGCTCATGCGTAGTAGACTTGTTGAGGTCTTATCTGGTGATCTTGCCGATCCATTAAACCCGATTAGAGGCATTTCGTATGTTCTAGATTTAGCCCCTGGAGCCTCCCTACCCGAACACCTCATAGTTGGACTCGTATACCCTGATTCAGTGACTCGTACCCTTGGTTTAAATCCATCTAAAATTGTTTACGGGTTCAAACCTAGACTTCCACTCGACCGTATACCCATGTGTCCTAGGTATAGGATTTCTGAGTCTGCATTATCATTTGCATCTCATATGCATTTACTACATAAAGAAATTGCACAAAAAATAAAAAAGAGCAATAAAGATTACAAACTATATGCTGATCTAAAACGAAAATTTAAAATTTTTGAGGTTGATGACTCCGTGATGGTGCGGATTCATCTAGAATAGTTCCCGCAGGGAACAGTTAAAAAGATGCATGTTAAGAGTGCTGGACCATTCAAAATAATTAAGAAAATCATTGATAATGCTTATGTAATAAATTTGCCTGCAGAATTCAACATCAATCCCTCCTTTAACATAAAAGATCTAGTTGCACATGAAGGTCATGAATTCAACCCACCAAATCCACTCATACAGCAGCTTTGTGTGACCCCACAGTGTGAGAACCCAAGCCACCTCCACTACCAAATATTCCCAAATCACCCATGGCAGACAAGGTGGACTTGATTCTAAGTGATGACACCATCTCCCATGGGAAGGTGGACCACGGAGGTACTTGATCAGGTGGAAAGGAAAGCCCGAGTTAGAAGATACATGGCTGGATCGTGAGGAACTGCAGCAGATTGACCTCGATGTATTGGAGATCTACGAGAGTATCAGAGACTCTTACTCGACGGAGTCGAGCTTTCTCCCACCCCGGGAGAATCATGGAGACATCAGAGCATGAAAAGTATATCTGAGGCGTGGCCGTCGATCTACGGCCACGATCGAGTCGATGTGTTTTGAGTTATTTCATGTATTTGTTTTATTATGTTATTTGTTATTTATGTTATAATTGTTTCTTTTCCTTTTTACCCCTTGCTTAAGGAAAGTCGTATGTAAGACCTAAGGGCAAGGCCGTCTTTTATCTTTGAGTCCTTTTTGTACAAGGCTATTTATAGCTCTCATGTTCTTCTTCTAATGTTAATGAATGAATGATTGATAAAATTTCCCCCTTGCTAGATTTCATTGTGAGATCTTGAGAGTGTTTGAGAGATGAATCCCTAGGAGAGGGAAAACGGATCATCCACTAACCTTGGAGATGGCCGGGTTCGTGGTTCTACCTTCTCTATCGTTTTTCCACCTCCTTCCTCCCTCAATTAGCCGCCGGCTTTGAAATCCATTCCATCCCCTTAAGCCGCCGGCCACCATACAACTTTCACTCGCCACCGGGTAACCTCAACTCCACCCTCATCCGACCAACCTAATAACATCATCACCCCCACCAAAATTTCCCCCTTCCAAGCCCACCAAGCCGCTGGCCCCATCTCCCTCCTCCCTCCTCCCTCCAAAATTTAAATCACACCTTGAATTCTTTCCATAAGTATCTTTTCTTAATTTGGAAATGTTTAATTTCAAATTTCAAAGCAATTTGAATTTGAAAATTTATTTCCCAATTTAAGACACCTATTTTATGAAAGTTCCTAAATTAAGTTCAATTTGAATTTGAAATTCAAATAGGATTTAATTAAATCCTTCCTAATTCCAATACCCAAATTAAGAAGCTACAATTCTATCCCATCAATCCTCCCCAAGCTTTGAATGCCGCTGGCCCCATAGGGTGGGATTAGGAAATTATTTTCTAAGTCCCAAATTCCCCTCTTTGGAAGCAATTCAAATTCCCCCTCCTCCCTTTGGCCGATTTCCTCCCTACCCCCACTAAATTTATTTCCATTAGAGAACTTCTCCAATTGGAAATCAATTAACATCCTCCCATCCTTCATGCTCACCGCCCCCTCTCTCTTCTCTCCCTTCCTTTAATTATTCTCAATCAAGAGGATAATTATGAGGTGTTTGAATTGTAATTTCCCTCCACCTAAACTTCTCAAAACCGAAACCTAGTTTCCCCAACCCTCTCCTGTCCATGGCCGGCCACTTCTTCCTCTTTCCCTTTTGGGAGTTTTCAAGCAAAGCTCGTCTCTTTTAGTAGGAGCCTTAAAGAAGAGGTACTAACAAGCGTGTGCAACACTTCAACATTAGAGAGACCTCTTTTTCTCCATAGTTCCTTCAAGGGAAGCAACAACGATCGTATTCAGCATATTGACTACTTGTTGCCGGGCTTCGACAAAGTTGAACCTTCAAGAGAGCTACGAAAAACTTCTTCAACATCTCACTTACTTGTTACCGGGTTTTGATAAGGGTGAACTTCTTCCCCCTTTTGATTACTTTCCTAATCCCCTAATCTTGTACGTGAATCACGTGATGACGATTCACAAGGAGCCGAGCTTCACCTTTGCCTACTAAGCTAGTAAACGCAGGGTTTTGTTTCGCCGTTGCCCAAAACCTAGTAAACGTAGGATTTGAGTGTACTTTCCATGCTTCTAATCTTATTGTTAGATTAGAGATTTTTTTGTTGAAAGCTATTCTATTTGCATGTCTTGATTCTCTATGTTGTTTTGATAATCCAAGTGCTTAGTGTGCAACTTAGCCTAAACGGAAGCGACTGCTTTTATGTTTTAATCGGTCGTTTTAATTTGCTAATAGTTCTAATCTTACTTGCTCTTATCAAGGAATCGTGCAAATTCTTCTTACATTCATTTTAAGCATTTAGTTGTACATTAGAAACACTTTTATTTTTCTAGGTTTAATTTAAAAAATATGATAAGGATGGTATCAAGTCGAGTTAGAGCAAGTTTGGTCCAACTTGAAATTGAAAATATCAGTTAAGGTTAACTCGAAATCAAATTAATTCAGAGTGGGACCATCTAAACGAGTAGCCATATAAATGCAAGTTGAATCTGTTAAAAAATTAGTAATTTAGATGATTTCAAATATCATTGAAATGACGAAGACAAAGTACAAAGAGTGTACTTGTATATTGAATTAAATTAACCTTACTGTTGCAACTTTCTAGAAAATGTGTCACTATATTTAACTCATTTTTTCCCTTGCAACAATTAGCATTTGCTTGCCATGCTGCGCCCCCCCCCCCCTACGCACACATGTTTTCTCTGGCATGGGACAGCACTATGGTTTAGCGTTTACTTGATGAGTTATTATCTTTTGGCATTAACTAAGAAGTTATCATCTGAAGGCGTGGTTTTCTACTATCTCTCTGTAGATGAAATTGTCTTACTTTATATATTCAGTTATCATTGGCTTTGTGCCCATTTTTATATGGCAGATACTCAGCACCAATTCAATTCACGGGAAAGTGATTGGGGATTTACTTCATTTATGCCTCTTAGTGATCTATATGACCCAGTTAGAGGCTATCTTGTAAATGATGTAGTGGTGGTTGAAGCTGAGGTTGTTGTTCGCAAGGTAGTTGATTATTGGACTTATGACTCAAAAAAAGAAACAGGTTACGTTGGTCTGAAGAATCAAGGTGCCACATGTTATATGAACTCTCTTCTCCAAACTTTGTACCATATTCCATATTTCAGAAAGGTACAATTCTGTATTTCACATTGATTTTGTTGTAAGTGATACCTATTCAACGGAAAAGAAACCAGTTTAATACATGTTTCTTAGGCTGTGTACCATATGCCTACGACTGAGAATGATATTCCTTCCGGAAGCATCCCTTTGGCTCTTCAGAGTTTGTTTTATAAGCTTCAGTACAGTGATAGTAGTGTTGCTACGAAAGAGTTGACAAAATCATTTGGATGGGATACATATGATTCATTCATGCAGCATGATGTGCAAGAACTTAATAGGGTTCTTTGTGAGAAGCTGGAAGATAAGATGAAGGTTTGAGGTCAATAATGTACCATTTATCTTTGATTTTGGAAGTTGCATGCTAATATGCATATTTTAGGGAACTGTTGTTGAGGGCACTATACAACAATTATTCGAGGGTCACCACATGAACTATATTGAGTGTATTAATGTCGATTACAAATCAAGGCGGAAAGAGTCATTCTATGGTAATTTTAATTTAGTTCATATATATATATATATATTTTGGAACTATAAAAACATTTATGATTTTTGTTTTTGAACCGAATCGTAGTGTGATTATACCGTTTCATTAAATGCTGTTCTGAATCTTCTTTAGACCTTCAACTTGATGTCAAAGGCTGTCGTGATGTTTATGCTTCCTTTGATAAGTATGTTGAAGTTGAGCGTCTTGAAGGAGACAACAAATATCAGGCAGAACAATATGGTTTACAGGTCAGTTGCTTCTTTGTCATAAATTTCATCTCAGCCTTTATATAAACTTTTCTATATGAGGGATTTTTAGCTCAGAGGAAATTATCCTTTTCTAGAATTTCTAAACTAAAATATGTATTTTTTTTTAAATTATTATTATTATTTTTTTGTGAAAGGCCCATTAAGTTATGACAGTCCAATCAGAATTCCATAGGCAACGATCATGTCATATATTTAACTTTTATGTGAAATTCACTTCCCATGTTGATGGGAACATTAGTAGACGATTCCGGCACGTCTATCACAGGAAACGATCATGTCATATATTTAACTTTTATGTGAAATTCACTTCCCATGTTGATGGGAACATTAGTAGACGATTCCGGCACGTCTATCACAGGAGATGTCGCAGATCGATGGCCACGATCAGGAGCATTTATATATGAGCTATTTTATGTTTTTCTATTTTGTGTTTTTGTATTAGTTTTATTATTTTAGTTATGTTTGACCATTGTACCCCTATGAGGGAATGTAGTGAGTTGTAGCCCGAAGGGCATGTTTTTCTTTGTGTTTTCTTCTTCATGGAGGCCTATTTATAGAGGCCAAGACTTTGTATTAGGGATGATGAATGATGAATAAAATGTTAGTTTTCCCTCCCATGTTTGAATTTCAAAATTCAAATCCCCTCATTAACTCTTTCCTAAAATACCTCACCACAAATAGGAAAGGGATTTAATTGCTATTCAATCAATTTTGAAATTCAAAACTCTTTCCCTATTATGCAAATTCAATTAGGAAACTCTCCAAATAAATAAAAAATCTGAATTAATTTCAGATTTGATTTAAATCAAGAGTTAATCCTATGGGGTCCACAATTAATTAGTAAATCCTTAATTCCCCCCCTTTGTTTGGCCGGCCCCTCTCTCCTCCCTTTCTCTCTCCACTTGCCACATAAGCATAAATTAATTCCTCCCTTAATTCTCCCATAGCTGCCGCCCCTTCCCCCTAGCCGAAATTTGGGTTAATTTGAATTCAAATTAATCCTCCTCTCTCCATTAAGCATGAGACGAGTCCCGAGCTTGACCCCGGACTCGATCAAGAGGGTCTCATCAACATTCAACAACAATCTTTGTTTGCCAACCTAGATTTTGACAATTCTGTGGAAGGATACATGGATAGATTTCTTTTCCAACTAGCCACCGCCATTGGGGAACGCTTCTCCGACAACCAGTGGTTAATTGTTCGCCGCCCACCGAATCCTCCGAATCCGGGTAACACTCTGTTGGCCATTACTCCAAGCCTTTTGTTTATTAGTGGCATCAGTTTTATCGTCTAAAATCTTTTTCTGTTAAGTCCACTCCAAGTGAGCGAATGTGAGGGAAACTCCTAGGCGAATTTTCTAATTGTTAGGAGGTGGATTCATTGTTATTGCCATAAGTGTTGCTACCTTTGAATTATCTTAATATTCTGTATTTTAATTGTAATTCTTTGCCTCTCTAAATCGAATAATAACGATTCCTAGAATTCTATCTTTTAGTGAAGCATTGTTAGATAGTTTGCATAACTTAACAACTTATATTAATTTCTTGCAATTCTTGAAAACATGTATGTTTCACATCACATGTTGAAATTGTAATTCACACTATGTTCTTGTAATTCACACGACTTTGAAATTGTTGTGGATGTTTGTGAGTTGTGCAAGATTCAATAACTGAAAAGAATGAAGAAGCCTTTATATTTACAAATCAGTATATGACAGATTATAGGTTTAAGCTGCGTTTTCTATAATGATTTTTTAGCCCTTTTTAACTCTGAATAAAAACTAGTTCAGCTATAAACAATTACGATTATGTGTAGTAATGATAAAATATTCAAAGGAACATGCTTGATGCACAAAATAGCTGAAAAATTTGTATGAAGTATAGTTTTGTACACAACTCACCTAGGCTTGTTGGTTGAGAGTTTAGACTTTCAACTAAAAGGTCTTGGGTTCAAGTCTCTGTATATGCGTTGTGTGTGTGAGTTTGCCTTAAATGACCTAAATGTCCCAAAAAAAATATAATTTTGTGTCTTTATGATCACGAACCTTTGCTTAATATAGCGAACACAACATTTTCCCTATTGTTCATAATGTTGAAACATGCCCATTTTGACATAAGACTAGCTATGACAAAGTGAAGCCAACAAGCATGCCTATATTTGTATTTGATGGAAAATAAAGCATGCTTATTGTGCTTATAATATTTATAGCCTTTGTGCTACTCTGCTTCATATATATTTTCACGTTTTTCTTAATTACTTAATTTGTCAGCTTCCATCATATTAATTTCAGGATGCTAAGAAGGGTGTACTCTTTATCGACTTCCCTCCAGTTTTGCAGCTCCAGTTAAAACGCTTTGAGTATGATTTTATGAGGGATACAATGGTAAAGGTGTGTTTTTTGATAAGTGCTATTTTTCTTGATAATGTTTTGGTTTAGTTTTGTCAAATGTTCTTGTGTGGCTACGTTAAGCTTTAATCACTAAAAAATGCATCAGGGGACAGAATGATATATGCAGATGAACTTGCTTAAGATATTCCAATTGCTGAGCATTGACTTAATTTCAGGCTCACACTAAAATAACTAATAAAAGGAATATACAAACATGCATCATCATCAACAAAATTCTTATCCAAATATTTCTGATTGGTTTAATGAATCATCATTCTCAATTTTATGAATATCATTCTCAATTATTCCTGTTGACTGGTGCTTGATGTTAAATCTATCTTGCAAGGTTTTTTTTTTGAACACTTATTTCCCTGTTAAGTACATTCCTTTTTTTTAATCCTCTCATGTTAGTTTAATCTATCCTTCATATTGATATGATCTTCAATCCTCTGTTATACATGGTTACCATTCCTCAATAATGAATTCCAATATTTTTCATATAATGTGGCATAGATTGTTAATGCATAAAGATATCTTGATACATTTTTTGTGATATACTTACTAGTTAATAAATTTATATTCTTATGCAGATAAATGATAGATATGAGTTCCCATTGCAGCTAGACCTTGATAGGGACGATGGAAAATACCTTTCTCCTGATGCTGATAGAAGTGTTCGCAACCTTTACACTCTGCACAGGTATGAATTGCCATTACAAAGTAATCTCTTGCTGATATTATTCTTGCTCATTATTGAGCATATGTTGCACTGTATGGTCTGCAATCTAGTTATGCTTGGTGTTTGCATGATCTGTTTTGAGATCTATGAAATTCTTCCTCGGCTTTCTATAGGCATTATAGTTACTTTTCGGCTTGGATATTAATATGTAAAAATTTATTTGGGTCTCAAGTTAAATGGATATAAATTATAAACTAGTTTACTTGAGTATTCTATGGTACAATATTCATATTCGAAACTTACTTCAATTTGTAAGAGAGGAGATTAACTGCATGCCATCTTTTTTCTTTCTCAATTAACAAAATCTATTACCACCCATTAAAAATGTTACAAGATCTAACAGTTGCACGGGACCTACATCATAAAAAGAAAAATAAAATGCATTGAATTTGGATAACATAAAGCATAGCGAGTAATGTATGTTCAAGACTTAGGAAGCATGTTGACATTTAGACACATGCTAAGTCCAAAATATCAAAGTTGTTAGGGAAAATTTTAAGTTTAGCTTCGTCTTTAGTAAATACGAGAAGATGAAGTGATGTAGAACTACATGCATAGGCAAATGTATTAACTTTGAAATTACACACTTTGTGACGGAGCAATAACAGGTATTCAACTTCTTACAGATTAAACAATAGATTGAAAATAATAAAGCAATGATTAGGCGTAGGCAATTGGTTACAATATAAAATTTGGAGCACAAAATAATCAAAGTAATTCCAACTTTGCTTAGTGTGGGGGTTTCAAAGAAATCCCTTGATTAACAATAAGACTAGTCACTATTAAGATCATTCACACATGCTCATCATAACAGCTAAGCAGAGAAGTTTTCATAACTTTTAATGATGCCACGATCGAGAAGAAGTTAGAAGGAAAAAAAAGGGTCGGAAGAGAGTTCACCTTCGTCAAGTTTATAATCTTGATGTGGAACTCCATCAAGCTCCTGAATTTGTGCTATGATGTTCTCAGGATCGGGGCGATGTTCATCTGTGGTTTGCTTTGGAACAAACACTCCTTGTCATCGTTAAAGGGTTACAATGCTCGAGGAGTTTGAATGTAGTTTTCAAGGGAGGAGGATCTATTTCTTCCTCAGGAGAAATATCAAGCATAAGAGAAGAAGTACAGAGAAGGTGGTGGGGCTAAGTGGGTGGCCCAAGCTAGGAGGGAAAGGGTAAATTGATTTCAGATTTTTTGTGTTGATTAAGGGAGGGAAATCAACTCAAAATTTTGAAATTTAATTCCAGCTTTAAAAGGGTGGAAGTGATTGGAAATTTTTAATTTTAATTTCCCAAAAATAAGGGGGGGGGGGCAATTAGATGGCGAGTTGATGGATTGATTGGGGAGCTTTAATGGGCCTAATAATTAGATGAGAGAGAGAGAGAGAGGAGGGGGTGGCCAAGAGGGGAAGGGGAGGGGCCCACCTGCTTTAATGAAGCTTTGAGGGAATTAAGGGGCTTAAATGAGTTGTTAATCAAAGGCAATTTAAATTAAGAAAGAGACTTTAATAATATAATTATCTCTCTAATTTAAATTCAAGTTTAAATGGCCTTGATTGGAGGAACTTTCTTGATATAACCCATCTTATTTAAAGAAGGAATTTCAAATTCAAATTTGAATTAATTGACCTTCCAAATTTACAATGAGATAATTTAGGAAAGTAGTGATTGCTAGGATGAATTAGGATCCAAGGGGAAGGAGGAGGAGGGGCTGGCGGCTTGAAGAGGGGGGAGGGGGACTTGGGGCCGACGGCTATGGGAGGAAAAAGGGGGGAAGGGGTTGGCGGCTAGGAGAAGAATGAGCAAAAAAAATGTGGTGGAGTCGAACCACGAGCCCGAACGCTTCCTGCGGCTGATGAGTATTACGTTGTCCTCACCTAGGGGCTTCAACTCTCACAAGAACTCTCAAGCTCTCAAAACACAAAGTGCAGAATTTTCTTTTCATAATTATCTTCCTCCAAAGAGGAGGGGGCTATAAAATATAAATAGCCAAAATACAATAACAACTCTAAAGACGAAAGTGCCCCATGGAGTCACATGAGCCTACTCCCTCAAGTGAGGGTAAAAATGAAAAAACGCATAAATAAATCAAATACAAATAATAACTCAAAAATAAAGTGGTCCAATTATGGCCGTAGATCTTCAGCCTCTTCTCTGATAAACTTTCCACGGTTTGATGTCCTCATCATGAAGAAAGATTTTTATTTTTATTTTTAATTAGTGTTCTGATGAGAAAATACTTGCTCAAACCTTATAGTTGTTGAACTAAATAACTTTATGATGTAGTCTTGAGATTGGGTTGAGCTTGAACTATCAACATCTCCACTTTAGAGCATTCAAATGTAGCATTGGTGAACACTGAACACAATTATAATTTTTCAAGGAGAAGAAATAGTATGTGTAAAATAAGGACCCTCACTTGGTTGACATCTATCTAACATGGGCATAGCTCTTGAGGTTGCAAAAGTCCCAACATCCAAAATATTGATGATATCAGGGATGCCTTAGAGGCGAAATGATTATCCAACAAACCATGAACGACAAGTGAAGGCACTAACTCAGAAGATTAATCTAAAGTAACATCTAGAGCATGAGAATCACCCAAGGGGGCCAAGGCATAGTGAGTATCATTGCCACATCCTAGCCTGACATAACCCATATTACCACAATAGGTTACATAAGGTTGAGTGTGTTATGAGAGTGTTCAAGATCCATTTGAAATAAATTTCTTATATTATCTTAGTTACACAACATAGAGCTACTAAATTATCAAAATATAATAATAATACTTAAATTATCATGCTATATATATAATCATTCTGCTCTAATATATTTTCAACAAAATGCATTTACCTCCTGATTACCGAAAAAAAAATCTATAAATAATGAAAGTGTACCCATATCAATAGAGTAACGTCCTTACTACATTGGAGATTTGGAGCCTTACCTTTTTTTTTTGAAAATATATAAATGTGATAGGAGTGAGCAAATAACTTAGTAGATTATAGTAAAACTACAACTATATTCAATATACAAAAGAGAAAAACAAGTTGTATGCCAATATCCATCAATAACAATAAACATGTGCTTATTAAATAAATCTCTACACTAGTACTCAAGTGCAAATATTGTACATAGAATGCAAATCATGATTAAAGTAAATCATCTTAGTGTTATATATTGTTTTAGGTATAATGCAATATTAAAAATATTCTATGCAATTCATATTATTATATATAATGTTATAAGAGGTATCTACCTCCACGTATATACTACGTAAAATAAGTGTTTTGGCTAATCATTCTATATCATGTGATGTTTTTCTTAATATCAATCAAATTATGTTAGGTACAATATCATGTCAAGTCATATAAGTGAGAATAGTTAGGCGAGTTAACACGACACTTAAGCCAAATCATGCCATAGCCTTATATCTCCCATTCTATATCGGGTTGACACCACTAACCCAAACTTAAAGGAAAACTCAATGACTAACTCTCAGGCACAGGACATCATTTCTCCTCCAACTTGAATCATAATAATCAACCATTCTTGCAAATGCACATTTTACATTATATATATGATATAATTGACATTTTCGAAATCATAAAATCTTCATCGCATCATATCTTTTTTGTTGTAAATGAAATTGCAAGTAAATAAAAAATAGCGGGTTTCATAAGATTAATCTTGCTCATATGAACATGTTTAAATCATAAAAGGGAAACTATAAGAAGCATGTATGATGCTTATTTATGCTAGTATCATGTGATAAAGATTTAACAAGAATTAATATGATTATGTTAACTCATGAAAAATAAATAGGATATAAGCCTCTAAAATAATAAATACTTGGTAAAAAATTAATATGATTATGATGACACATGCATAATAAATAGGACAATGACAGAATAAAAGTTAGTGAAAATATTCAAAATAACAAGATTTTTATAAAATATGATAATAAATTACACAAGAACCAAAACCACTAAAAATAGAGGTTGGGTATTAGTATCCTACCTCAGCAGACAATTTTCTCAACTGGTCCGTGTCACGAAAACATTCTTAAGAATTTTAAATCCTAGCTCTCTCTCTCTCTCTCTCTCTCTCTCTCTCTCTCCCTCTTTCCCTCACTCCAATTCATGGCCTTGGTGAAGATTTTGGATGTATATATAATTTATATACAAAATTAAGGTTAAGCGTATATATGTAATGCATAAATGTTAAATTTAAGTTGTGTTTAGGTAAACTCTCTTATATCTTGAAATCTGTAGCTCCAAAAATTATGAAAAAATAGTTAATAAATAATAAAATATGTCTAGAATATTTTGGTGAAAATGGTTGACTAAACAAACTCTGAATGGCTCCATAAAACTCACATATACTAGTGCATGTTAATTTCTTAAAGAATTTTATTGAACAAGCAACTTTTTATTTTCATAAATACAATATCCATAAAAATGAGGAAAAAATATATATATTTTTTAAAAATAGAGTATATAATGCCCTCAGATAATGGTGACGGAGCAACATCAGAGATGGTTGTCAAAGCTATTAGGCTATAATTTCGAGATTCATTATAGGCCAGGATTGGAGAACAAGGCGACAGATGCCTGGTCTAGATGCATGAGGGAGCTCCAGGAGTTGGCTATGTCGATACCACTTATGTTGGATTTGGGAGCCATCAAAGAGGAGAGTATGCAGGATGAGTTGGGAAAAACTAGAGCTGATTTTTTGAAGGAAGTGAACAGTCACCCGAACTACTCTCTAGAGGTGAAGAGACTGCTGTATTAGAGGAGGTTTGTGATGCCTCAGACCGCAGTTCATATCCCACAGATGCTGAAAGAGTTCCACGGGAGCGCAGTTGGGGGTCACTTGGTGTGCAGAAGGCATACATGAGGTTGGAAACGGAGCTATATTGTAAGGGGATGAACAAGGATGTGGAAGAGATGATGGTTTGATATTAGGTGTGCCAGCGAAACAAATACATTGTCATGGCTGTTAGGGGGTTATTGCAACCCTAGCTATACTGGACAGAGTGTGGGAGGTCACCATGAACTTTATTGATGGGTTTCCTCGCTCTGAATGGTTTACAATGATTTTGGTGGTAGTTGACAGATTGAGAAAGTATGCTCACTTCATCCTCTGACGATATCCTTACATGGCTGTGATAGTAGAGGCCGCATTCATCAGGGAGGTGGTTAGGCTATATGGAATACCATAATCTATAGTGTCCGACAGAGATAAGTTATTTCTCATCCATTTTTGGGGAGAGTTGTTTAGGCTACAAGAGATAGTGCTGAAGAGGAGCACCACGTCGGGCAAACATAAGGGGTGAATAGGAGTTTAGAGACATACATACGATGGTTTGCTTCAGAAACACCTAGGGTATGAGCCAAGTGGCTGGCTTGGGTAGAATACTGGTACAACACTTTGCACCACTCGACCTCTCAAATGAGTCCCTTCAAGGTGTCATACGAAAGAGACCCTCCCTACTTGGTATATTTTGGGCAGAGTCGCACACCAATATCTTCAGTAGAATAGTACTTGGAGGAAAGAGATAAGGTGCCGGAGGAAACAAGTGGATGGATACAGGAAAAACATTTAGTTTGCCATTGGGTATAGGGTTTCTTAAAATTGCGACCCTACAAACAACGGACAACAGCCAACAGAAGGAATGGAAAGCTAGCCCCGAGGTACTTTGGCCCTTATGAGATATTGGAGAGGATTAGAGCAGTGGTTTATCGCTTGAAGTTTTTCCTGACTGCTTCCATGCACCCAGTGTTCCATGTATCACAGTTGAGGAAAGCTGTCAGAGATCATGCAGCTAGTTCAGAATTGTCAGGGACACTGACACAAAATCTGGAGGTGGTTTTGAAACCCGTGAAGCTTAAAAAGGTACGTCAGGGAGAGGGAGAGTCTAAAGAAATGTTGATTAAGTGGAAGAACTTACATGACTATGATGCAACTTGGGAGCCATATGAGAGGGTGATGCATCAGTTTCTCTCCTTCCACCTTGAGAACAAAGTGACGTTTTGGGAGGAGAGTATTGATAGATCAGTCCTTGACCGGTCCAACCAAGACCAGTCTAGATTTACAGGAGGCGGAACAGGGGAAGTTCCGTCCCTATCTCTGCTGCCCCTTGATAGTGGGGTCTACAAGCTTAATTAGGGGAAATTAAAGGGGAATTAGGGGGAAAAATTCAAATAGAAGGGGCTGTTTTGAGATTTACCTAATTATTGTATGCTTCAGTATGTTTTGGTGGCTAGGGTTAGGTTTTATCTTTATTTTTACTGAAATTTTTTGGTTCTTAGTTCTTGTTTGGGTTCTAGCGGCATCTAGAGATTTGAGAGAGCTGGATCTTCCTCTCCAATAGAAGATCCATTGTATCTTATTTGTCTTCTTCCGTATTTCATCAATCTAAAGGCTATTTAGGTGTTTTGGCCACATCATTCTTCTCTATCTCCGATTCTATATTGTTGAAATTTTAATTTCAGCCATCAATTTCTTCACTTGTTTCCTAACAAAACGTGGTGATGGTCTATTATTTGGTGGGTTCCCAGCAAGGCATTAAGAAAGGAAATAATACTAGAGGTTTTTTTGTTCATATTTCTATGTTGGTTCTTTTGAAATATTACGGCTTTCATTTGCCTTGACATTTCATCTAACTTACCCATTTATTCTGTCAAATTTATTTCCAAATTTTTGGAAATTTTTTCGTTCATAGTCAACAAACTTTCTATGTTTTATACCTTGCGCTCAAGTTATTTCTACTCTTTTAAATAATCTTTCATATTCATATCTTAATGAATTAAAACTTATGGTGAATTAAATGCAAAAGCAAGAATAATTATTATATGAAATTCAGCTATTGGAGTAGTTTTGCATACAATGTAGAATTAATTATTGGTTTTGAATTTCAATTATATAAAAAAATCCAAACATAAAGACATCAAGTTTGCCACAATAGAATTAGAATCAATAAATAGAATAATTCATGTATTAATGATAGACAAATTTAGAATTTCTTTACAATAACAACAACAACAACATCAAGCCTTTGTCCCACTACGTGGGGTCGGCTACATGAATCCTTTTTTGCCTTTATGTCCGGTTAAAGTCAAATTCTTATTTAAATCTAATAAAGAAAGATCATTTCTAATATTTTCTAACCAAGTCTTTTTAGGTCTACCTCTATCTTTCTTAATATAAGTCAAATCTAATACCTCAACTTTCCTAACCGGGTCATCGGAAGGCCTCCGTTTAATGTGACCAAACCATCTAAGGCGACTCTCTCTAATTTTATCTTTCACTGGAGCTACTCCAACCTTTTCACGTATATGCTCATTTCGTATCCTATCTTTAAGGGTCAAGCCACTCATCCACCTAAGCATCTCTGCCACACTTAATTTGGTATTATGCTTCTCTTTTAATGGCCAACATACGGCACCATAAAGCATTGCAGGCCTCACCACCATCTTATAGAATTTTCCCTTAAGTTTAAGGGGGACTTTTCATCGCACAATAAGCCAATGCATTCTTCCACTTCAACCATCCAACTTGAATTCTGCTGATAATATCCCCATCAATTTCACCATCACTCTGAACAATCGATCCAAGATATATAAAATGTGTAATCTTATTAATGACTTGATCGCTCAAAGTCACAATCCCCTCACTAACTATTACTACTAAAATTACACTCCATATATTCTGTTTTAGATCTACTGAAGCAAAAACCTTTAAACTCTAAAGTTGACCTCCATAATTCGAGTTTACCTTAAACTCCCTCTCTAGTCTTATCACCAAGAAGAATATCATCAACAAAAAGCATACACCAAGGTACATCCTCTTGCAAATGTCTAGTGAGATCATCCATGACTAAAGCAAAAAGATATGGACTTAAGGCTGATCCTTGATGTAATCCGACCGAAATAGGAAAATACTTGGTCAAACCACCTTGTGTTTGAACACAAGTAATAGCTCCTGCATACACATCTTTAATGATTTGAATATAAGCATTAACTCTAGGAAAATAAATTCGCATTAACTCTCACACTCATCTTGGTATTCATGATAACGTGGACTTTCCTAAAGAAAAGAGCTATGCATGACACTAGACTTGCAAATTATGCATAATGCTTATAGTAGAACACAATCAAATTCATCCAGCAGTTTAGTGGATATTGTCAGATAGTCCGACCAGACTCTATATTGTCACAGTTGGATCATACTCTAGTGTTCATGTAATGTCTTTTAGCAGAAGTGTTGATTTCAAAGAAATATTAGTAGTGATAAGGTTTTCGGAAATTTAATTTAGATTTTTGATGATTTTGTGGGGATGGTTAAGAGAATCTAGAAGATGAGTGGAAGAGAAAGAAACAAAAGGCGAGGGGGTGGATGAGGAAGAAATTTACAACAAATAAAGGAGGGTAAGCAGGTTATGTCAATATGTGTTTTGATGGCATTTTGATTTTCTAGTTCTTTTGGACTCATGGGTGGAGAAGAGAGTGCAGGGAAGTGAGAAAGCATGGTAGATGAAAAACGCTTGAATATATTCAAGTGCAAATAGCAAAAAATTGACAAATATTAGAGCAAAATAACTCTGATACCAAATTAATGAAAGATACGTGTTGAAATTATGTTAAATATAGGATGTGAAAAAAAAACAAAATAAAAGTTACAGAAACAACCAGGTTTCGAGCTATTGATATCAAATCCTCTAGATATTAGGTTGCTAAAACCTCAAGGCAAGAAAAGTTCAAAGCCAAGTTAAGGGTTTTTTGAAATTTCATTGAATTTATAATAAAAATGTATTTTTACGGAATTAGAAGACTATTTATGGAAATAACCTGAGAATTAAAAACCTTATCTATCCCCTCAGGGTAATTACAAGTTAGACATCAAGAAATAAGTTATGATAAACAAAATTGCTAATTCCTTAAAAAATTTAAAAATCAAATATACAATAAAATCTTATCTATCCAGATTACATCTGTTGGAACTTGGAACATACTGCATATTACGTAGATAATTTTGATAAAGTACAAGTTGTGAATTGTTAAATGTTTCGTTTCTTTTTTATTCTTTTTGATGATATGGTAGTTATTTGATGGGTGTTAGTTTTATAGATTGTGTGAATTTCGGTGGCACATTTAAATCTTCCATATTGATATTTGTAAAAAACGTACATGTTTGATCGCACCTTATTCTTAGACAGCAAATTCGATTTACATTTCCGAGGCATGCAGTTTTTTTATTTACCAATTTTTTGTATAGTACGTAAGAAGGCTTCCTCACTTTTCTTTTGCTTATGCTGCAGCGTTCTTGTTCACAGCGGCGGTGTGCATGGTGGGCATTACTATGCTTTTATTAGACCAATTCTTTCTGATCAGTGGTAGGCAGCTAATGGCTTTGTTCTTATCTTTTGCTGATTTAACCTGCAAAAGTAGTCCATTTTCTTTCCATTTTGGCCTTATTTAGATTTCTTCATAGCTTCTCAGAATGTTGCATGTTTGCATTGCTTGGTGTAGTTTAACAATATATATTTGACTCATGTCGTGTGAGCCAGGATTCATGCTTAATCTCATGAAGTGTTTCTTTTTTTTTTTTTTTTCCTTTTCCCCATGGTTCTTATTTGAACCATTGTTCCTATAATTGTCTATATCAGAGTGATATGTCACATGCCTACTTTCTAATTATTTCTTTGTGTTGGAGGTGGTTCACAAGAACACGATTTGAAACTGATGAATTTATCTTGATATCGGAACGTATGAAAATATGACTGATGTAGAACTATACATGCAAGTGAATTTTGATTTGAAAATTACGCGTGCTTGAAGAGAGCTTAACAATTTATTAACTCACAATGAACTTAAACAATTACATGCTAATGGGAGGACCATTAAATAACAGATTAATTAATTACATGCTCACGTGGTGTTTCAAAGACAATCCCTAAGTTAACAAATAGATTAGTCACTATAAATACCTACTCACACAATGCTCTTGGTGTGGGCTAAGCGGATAAGCTTGTTGACGTATATTTTCGTGTCAATCCGACCCTGATCGAGCCGGTTTGAGCCCGACTGGTTTGATCGCGCTCGATCAACTCAATCGATCGTCGTCGAGCGTCAATTAACTCAAATTGGACCCAAATTAAATTAAATTAAATTAAATTAAAATCGATTCGAATTGAATCTACATGCCTACTTTCTAATTATTTCTTTGTGTTGGAGGTGGTTCACAAGAACACGATTTGAAACTGATGAATTTATCTTGATATCGGAACGTATGAAAATATGACTGATGTAGAACTATACATGCAAGTGAATTTTGATTTGAAAATTACGCGTGCTTGAAGAAAGCTTAACAATTTATTAACTCACAATGAACTTAAACAATCACATGCTAATGGGAGGACCATTAAATAATAGATTAATTAATAACATGCTCACGTGGTGTTTCAAAAACAATCCCTAAGTTAACAAACAAATTAATCACTATAAATGCCCACTCACACAATGCTCTTGGTGTGGGCTAAGCGGATATGTTTGTTGACGTATATTTTTGTGTCAATCCGACCTTGATCGAGCCCGATTTGAGCCCGACTGGGTTCGATCGCGCTCGATCAACTCAATCGATCATCGTCGAGCGTCAATTAACTCAAATTGGACCCAAATTAAATTAAATTAAATTAAAATCGATTCGAATTGAACCCAATCAAACCTCGTCGAGCCTCGTTGAACTAAATTCGATGCAATTCGGCGCTGATTCAAGTTTAATTTCGCAAAATTAACTTGATATGACCCAAACCGACCCAAATTGATTTGAGTTGAATCAGATTCGGGCTCAATTTCAGCCCTAATTGATCAATTGGGGCTAAATTAACTTTTCAAATCAAATTTTCCAATCAAGGTTCGATTCACACAACAAGGGAGCAGGATTGGGCCAAGGGCGGCGGCCTGCTGGCTTGCGTGCCTCTCCAAGCGAAAAAAGGGGAGAGTTCGGCTCTTTTAGGGGATCTCTGGCATTCGACTTAGCGAAACAAAAAGGAGGCGGAGCCGAAGCCTTGCGACTTCTCATGCGTGTCTTCATCAGTCCCACACTAGGCGAAGGAGAGGGAGGAAGAGAGGGCCGAGCGGCTCTGTCTTGCTTGTGCACGTCCAGCTGAAGGGAAGAAGAGGGCTTGCCGACCCTCTGCGTGCGTGTAGGAGA
Source organism: Dendrobium nobile (assembly GCA_022539455.1). Lineage (NCBI taxonomy): Eukaryota > Viridiplantae > Streptophyta > Magnoliopsida > Asparagales > Orchidaceae > Dendrobium > Dendrobium nobile. Next base: position 70,442,750 of record CM039734.1, read on the forward strand.
CTTGATCGTGAGGAAAGAAGCAACAGAGCCTTTCGGCTCTGTCAGTGCGTGCGCCTGCGTCCGATCGGGTGAGCAGGGAGCTTCATTCTCCACCGGCTGGGTGTTTGCGCCGATCGAACAAGGAAGTTGAATAAAACTAGGTGCCGATCCAAGAGTTTGCTGCTGTCTTTCTCCTCCCTCTCTCAAAATCAGGAGCAAAGGGGCTGCTGTAGTGAGTTTCTATTGCAACTAGGGAAGGTAGGAAGCCTCTACTTCCTTCCAAATCATCTCTGACGGCCTCTTGACAGCAAAGTCAACATCCTAAGCTCTCCAAACAGCCAAGGAAGCATTTGAGGACATCTTGACACCAAATTCAGGGTTCTTCCTTTTCCATCCAGGATACATACCAACATCGGCGAGGTGTCGGCAGTGAAAACTGCTGCTTGTAGTGTTCTTGGACAACAAATTCACCCTATGGAGCACTTTGGACATCAAACTCACCATCCGGAGTGGTCTGGACAGCAGCGGCGATGTTTGGAAATCTTGAACAGCAGCTACGCAGCATCCAGGAGCCTTCAAACGTCAAGGACAGCATTTTGGAGCGCTTTGGATAGCAAATTCACCTTCCGGGAGCACTCAAACAGCGAGGACAGCAGTTTGGAGGCTTTTGGAAGCTTCCAAACAGCACTTTGGAGCGGCTTGGACAGCGATTTGGAGGCTTGGATAGCAGCTTGGACAGCTTGGGTGAGGTAAAATTCTTGGCTACTCAGAGCCAATGGATGTGTGGTTGGCGCTCCCTAAACCTCAGGACCTCGTAGTAGCTTAATTAATGCTCCCCAAAACCCATGTTTTCTGTCCACTCCATAAATCTGTGAGAATCTCGTGATTTTTCATGGATTGCTGTCATGTGAGAGCCCGTAGGGGATGGCGATGCGTGCAGGATTGTCGGATTGGTGTTCGACAACCACCCAATGCATGTTCATGCACTCATGTTGTGTCCAATCCATCACCTACAATTATGCCCTAGGATAGATGCTATCATTTGATCTCAAAGTCAATGATGATGCATAGGTTTTGGATTGTCATTAGTTGCATGCACTTCTCATTTAAATGCATTGTCATGACAAAATTGACACCCAAATTTAGGAGAGTTTGCATGCATTGAAATTGATAATCTCTAGAGTTTTGTTTAATGCATGTATTGAATTTAATTGATTTGGGCTTTCTTGTCGTTGTGAGACATAGACTTTCAATGATCTATGTAACAAATCTCACAACTTAAAGAATCAATTAAGTTATATATCTTGAACCATACAAAACTTGGAGTGTGGAGTAGCAATCTTGAAACTCACCTAAATTGCATGCACCCTTCTTTAAACTACGAGTCATGGCAAAAGTGACTTACGAGTTGCAAGAAGTGTGCATATATTGAAGTTTGTGAACTCTAGTGAGATTTCGTGAGTGCTTGAATATGAATTTAATCAACTATTGTAAATATCAAATCATTGTGAGGTCTCCCATAGACTTTCCAAAGCCTATGTTGTAGATCCCACAAAATATATTGTTGATTAAGTTTATGTACGACATTTTACAAAACAAACACTCGATTGCTCTCAATTATCAAAATTCTTGAATTTGGAAGACCATCACATGCATGCACTCCTAGGTTTTTCTTAGATCATACCAAATATGATCTTAAATCTCCTAGCAGTTATATGGATAGATCTTTCCTATCCAAATTTTCTAAATCATGCCAAAATTGGTTTAGAAACCTCTCCAAAAGCCTTGGGAAATCAATTCTTCCCTCCTCGAATTGAGTCCAAAATACTCTAAAAGACATAGGGAAATTCCTTTCAAGTGCGCATCTCCTCTTTCCATGAGTCTAAAACATTCATGAAGAAGTGGGGAATTCTCTTTCTCATGCATATCCTCCTTCAAATTTGGTGCTTTGAGCTTCCTTAAAGCTCCAAGTTTTATGTTGCATGAGTGCTAACAAATATAAAGAGCTTGCTTTCAAGCACTCTTTTCCCTTCATGTGTAATGCTTTGGAGCAGGGCTCTAAATACTGCATTACATGAAACATCAAGACTTTAGGATCAAATACTAAGTTAGTTCCCTTTTGTTGGAAAAAAAAAAATCAACAAACATATACACCTCCATGTGTGATAGTTTGGAACCTATACAAGCTCCAAATGTTCCATTACATTAATCATTAAGGCTTTAAGAATAAATCCTAAATCCCCCTTTCATTTAATAATAACACAAAATCAGCAAATGAACATGTCTCTTCTCTCATATATGATGATTTGGAATTCTTTAAAGTTCGAACACATCATTATATGAAGATTTTGGAGCTTAGAGCCAAATTCTAAGCTCTCTTTTTCATTCGTTTGAAGCACAAAGATCAACGAATGAATATCCTCGTTAGGCTTAGAATTCTCATCTTACCCTATCTCATTTGCCTAACCTACACAAGTAGATGATCTTGCATCATTGAGCACAAAACTTGATGATTGCCTCTTGATTTGTAGTTCCAAAATTACAAATTGTATCTCTTATGCATGACATCTGGAGCACCTCAAAGCTTCAAACACATCATTGCATGAATTCTTTAAAACTTGGAACCAACTTCCAAGTTCTTCCACCTTGTTTGTTGGAGCATAAAACCAACAAATATTCTCTTCATGTGTGATATTTTGGAGCACCTTCAAAGCTCTAAATTATTCTATCACATGAATTCTTCAGGACCTTAAGGCCAAATCCTAAGTCCAAACCTTTATTTGTTAAGACATGAAATTAACAAATGAACAATCTTCTTTCATGCAAATGCCTGGAGCATTCTCAATGCTCCAAGTGTTAGAGTGCATGAATCATTTTAAACTTGAAACCAAACTCCCAAGTTCTTTCATCTCTTATTGTTGGAACATAAAACCAACACATATCCTCTCATGTATGATAATTTGGAGCCTCCAAAGGCTCCAACCAATATCATTACATGGTTGTTGGAACTTAGAAACAAATTCAAGTCATCAACCTCTTGTTTGTTGAGACAAAATCAACAAATAATTATCTTCCCTTTTCATGCATGAACTTTGAAGCTTCTTCAAGGCTTCAAATACTTCATTGCATGACTCGTAGCCTGTCTTAGGAGCTATCACCCATTTTCATCATGTATTACGTTATGGATTTTTCTAAATCCTTAATGTCGTAAGTTCTTGAATTTAGAAGCAAATTCTGAGTTTCCCTCATCCCATTTGTTCGAGCAAGAAACCAACATATGAATTTTCCCCTCATTTGCCTAGACTTGATTTAGGCAAATGCATATTCCTCTTTGGACATCAAATGTCTAAAGAATTTTTCCTCTAAGCTCTTTCTTTCAATTTGTTTGAACCCAAGGTTAATAATTGAACATCCCGCTTAGACTTAGGACCTAAATCCTAGTCTCTCTTCTCCATTCACTTAACCTAAATTAGGTGAATGATCATCTCTCTTTGAATACCAAATATTCAAAGAACATTCATGAAATTTTGTAACTTTTAAGTTACATCCACTTTCTTGAACCCTAACTTTTAAGTTACATCCACTTTCTTGAACCCTAAAGTTTTAGGGAGTTTATCAAATCATCTATTTGTTGGAACACAAAAGCAATGAATAATCTCTTACACTTAAGATTTAAATCCAAGCCCCCCTTCTCCATTCACTCAACCCCAACTAAGTGAACGATATCTTTTCCTTGAACACCAAATGTTCAAGGGATTTCCCTCAACTTGCAACCCATAAGTTACTTGTTTATTCTCCCTTCTGCAACTCAAGAGTTGTAGGAAAATCATCACATTTACCTAAATAAATTAGATGAATAAAAATCCCTTTCTTTGGACACCAAATGTTCAAGGAACCTTCCTCGGCGTCGATCGTCATCGACCTCCAATCTTATTCTGTGGCTTCGATCGTCGTCGACAGCCGACCTTCTTCCGCAGTCCATCGATCTTCACAAGCTCCAGGCTCTGATACCAACTGATGTAGTGGATCGTCGAAAGAATCGACCTGCAAGAAGGATTTCGATCCCAATCCAGGGAAGAAGAGAAACAAAGCGTCAAAGCTTTAAAATGTCATAATATTCTTCAATGAGCTATCCTACTACAATACTTGATATTTATAAAGCTAAAAGAGCATTCTAGAAGCTAGTACTAACAAACTAGATAAGGTATCCTAAGGAATACTTCAAGCTTAAAATGCTCTGCATCAAGTTCAAGAGAAACTTCTTTCTCTCCAACGAAGTTCCAAAGGGTTGTTGGTGATCTTTGACAATGACCTTCTTCTAGCATCCATGAATCGCCGATCCGGATCTTGATTACGGTCTCGCCTACGACGAACAAGGATTTGTTTGCATCCTTCATTCGACCTTTTTTGACGTCAACCCTCGCATCGACAACACAGTCGAAGAGTACATAGAGCGCATCCTGAACACCCTTGTCGAGGCCATTGAAGAACAACTGGGCAACATTCAGTGGAGGATCGCAACTCAACCGTGCTAAGGGTTTGCCAATCTTCCCTTTTTGCATATTTCCATTGTCTAACTTGCTCTTGTGATTTGATAGATTCATGAAGATCTTGTTCACCAACTCTGTCGAGATTAGTAAACGTAGGGATTGAGTGCTTCATTTGTTTCTAATCTTATTGTTAGATTAGGAATTTTTTGTTGAAAGCTATTACATTTGCTTGATGTTGATTTTCTTCGTTGTTTGATGATTCAAGCGCTTATTGTGCAATTTGGCCTAAACGGAAGTGACCGCTCTTATGTTTTATTT